>JARHVA010000158.1:1052500-1262500 GCA_037957365.1 Torreya grandis
AGATGAATTCATAGGGGGATGTAGAATGGAAGGAGTTGGATGTAGCACCACCATGAGGAAGAAACAAAAATAAAACCTTGCTCATATTAAATTAGACATGTGTATTTTATTTTCTAGCTTAAATTATATTGTAATGATTGCAAGCTTAGTAGAAACCCAACTGGGATATATATTCCTGTGGGTATATAATATTATACCCACATGGGCCTATGCCATGACTAGGGTAGAATCAAGGTTTGTGTATGAAGTTTTGTGTGGAATTTTTTTATTTTGGTGTTATAATGAAATTGAGGGTATAACCCTAGATAATGTTTTTGTTTCATTGATTGAGTGGGATGTTTGATTTTGAATTTATTACACCATAGTGGATTATATATCATTATCTATAATGGATTTGGATTTGTGTGATTTGGGAATAATTTTAATTTCTACATATTTCATGATGACAGTTGTAATATATAAAACTACATGTATTTGGTGAATTTCTCAATTTTGACACCACCAACTTGGTATGGAATTTACTAATATTAGTTGGTAATTATATTATCCTAATTTTTATGGTAATCCTGGGTTGTTGTGTTTGATAGACATTTTTGGGTGTTCCAATTATTCACATTGAAAACAAAATTTATTTTGTGGTGATTTAACAATGTATAAATCAAACCTTATATGTTGATATGAATTATTTTATGGATAGATAAATGAAATCACTTTGTTATTTGTATATTTATGTCATGTTATTAAAATATGTGAAATGTATCTATTTAGTTTAGCTAGTTGTATTAAACAATCATGATGGTAATTGGTCTTACCAAAGAGGGACAAAGTTGTTATTTATTGATTGTTTTTCAAATGATTTATTTGAAATTCAAAACTCAGGTTAAAAACCATGTTCTCTATTAGGAGTGTTTTATTTCTATCTTTTAAGTTTGAGATTATGGATGCATTACCAAACTATTTTGAAACAAGATCCAAAATAAATGATTGTGATCACCCTATTGTAGAAGATACAATTTGATCTACTAGTTATCTTTTGCATATGCCATTTGGTTGTTTATCAGTCAATGAAGTTTGTCGAAATGAATAAACCATTATTTAGAACAATTAATTCATTATTTTGAAAATTTTAATATTATCTTATTGTTCATACACTTAACATGTTGAGTAAAGAGTAGATTGACTTTGTTATATTGCGAACTTACTGCTATGAGATATTGTTTTAGCAAACAAGATTCATATATTATGCAACTCATTTAGTTGCATGATCACTCAATATATATATATATATATATATATATATATATATATATATATATATATATATATATATATATATATATATATATAATTCTACTTTGGATGTTTATACTCAATATGAGAGAAAATAAAATTGATTTAAAGTAATGGAACAATTATGATTAGAGAGAGTGTGGAATACTCTTTATTGTTGTAGACCATTATATGAATGTTTAATGCATTTTTAATGTTCTTTTATGGGATATATATCAATTATACATTACCCTGCTTGTTTTGGGGGGTTATACAATAATTTCATTGTTGATTTACCCTTTGAAAAAGAAAAGTTACATCAGTAAGAGTTATGAGGTTGTTTGGATTCATTTTCATGTGAAATTAAGTTAGGTGGAATTATTTTGCTCTTTTCAAACTTGATTTATAAAAAAAGGAATTTAACTCTTAGAATGTTGAGTAGAAGGGAAATCATATTGCCAGATTTAAGTTAACACATTTATTGCATTCTTTTCAGTGCAAGGATTATGATACAGTTAGATTTTCCTTTTATGAAATTGATTATTTAATTATCTTTATCACTTGCTCAAAGTGTTGTGTTTGTCAATGCTAACCAAGATGAAATTTGGGTTGATTAAGACATTGCATGATTTGACCATTATGAACAATAACTTATAAAATTATATATTCTACCATTAGGTTATTTGTAACTTCATGAACTAGGCCAACTATGGGCTATAATTATGAATAGCTAGTTGCCTCATCACTTTTTGATTGCACATGATCAACCATGTATCCAAAAATAGTAATTTGTCAAAAATAAATAACATATAGAAATTTGAAGCTTCAACCCAAAAGTCTTACTTGTAACCAATTGATCTTGGTTGATTTCATATAATCATAAGTCAATAATAATTCATTTATTCACTTACCAATTGCCCAAAGGCTACAATATGAACAGTTGTAATATTATCTTAATAACACATTCCACCATACAATAAGTATAATACAAAATACTATAAAAAAATGCAAGGATATTATTTGCATACAATAATCCATAATTACAAGTCTTAATATCAAATGATTAAGATTGCTATAAATAATTTGAATAATTTTCTATTGATTGGTAGTTCTATCATATATACAATCCAGGGGTCATATGTACAAATAAACCATTATACTACCATACAGGTCTTAAATTTAGAACAGGGTAACCTCTAAGAATTATATCAAATTGCAACATTAATGCAATAAAAATAAAATTAGTCTGGTTAATTGAATTGTGCCATGATAAGATATAAAACATAAATATCCATTTAAGGCATTGCTAGATTCTCTATATATTAGCAGAGATATCAAGGGCTGCTCCTTACTTCTCTTTCTAAGTTTTAGCAGGACTTGTTGTGGACAAATAAAAAATTTCACTTAGTTGTATTCTAATGACAAATGGGGCAAACAATTATAAGTTCTTGCTTGGATTATGTGTTAATACACATGATTGGTTTTATTAATGCAAAAATTTTAAGTATTGTGTGTAATGATTGAGGAACACTATTTTGTTACAAAGTAGTGGACTTATAAGTAAAGACTGGGTAGGTTTTATTGGTTGAAAACTTTGATATTATTGGTTGATTGCAACCATTTTAACTAGAAAATGAATAGATATTATGTATCATAGTACTGAGGTGCTAAAAAATATAAGCATTTCAGCTAAATTAAAGCTTGATTTTGTTTTGAGAAATTAGCTTCCTTTGAGATGAACAAAAAAGACTATGGATCCATAACTCTAAAAGGCTAGAAGTTATTAAGTGTGTGGTTATGTTTTGATTCTAAGATATTATTTATTTTGATCATGGGTATGTTTTAAGCCCATAAGGAGGCTATGATGTTCTTAGATATATTTTACATCCATGCAGATGTTTAGTTGATCTGGGTTGAGTTTTGGCATCCATGAGGATGTTATGATGATCATGGACATATTTTACCTCTATGAGGATGTCTTTAATAAATTTCAACTAAATTTGATGGTTGTGGGAAATTATAATTCCCACAATGATAATATGATATTCACTTGGAGCCTTGGCTAAGTTTATCCTTTTTTGAGATTATGTTACATCAAAGCAAGCATTGCTAGTCAACTTTTGGCTCATTGAAACAAGTCAATGGGATATGATGTTCTTAGATATATTTTACATCCATGTAGATGTTTAGTTGATCTGGGTTGAGTTTTGGAATCCATGAGGATGTTATGATGATCATGGATATATTTTACCTCTATGGGGATGTCTTTAATAAATTTCAACTAAATTTGATGGTTGTGGGAAATTATAATTCCCGTGATGATAATATGATATTCACTTGGAGCCTTGGCTAAGTTTATCCTTTTTTGAGATTATGTTACATCAAAGCAAGCATTGCTAGTCAACTTTTGGCTCATTGAAACAAGTCAATGGGAAGGATAGTGATAGAATATTATTATCAGAATCAAGAAACTATGCTTGGTGATCATTGATAGCTTGCATGGATAAGCCATCTTATTATGATGAGGTATAGTATTCTTGGGAGGTCCAAAGATATAACTTAACCTTGGAAGGCCTATTGGGATGAATATAACTTACTTGCTTGGGAAAGTGAGAAAGTTTTAAGGATATCTTATTATTAATAGGTATTGTGAGCCATCTAATCCATGAGGCATGGACATTTTGGTAACTTCTTGAGACTCATGGATATAGATTAATGGATTTGTTATAATTCACCCTTCCTTGTAAAAAGGTGTTGGTGAACTTTAGATCCTTGAAATTGAGCATGATGTTATATGATGGATATGTTATGTCATCTAGGATAATATTTAGACATCAGGTGGATTGATGAGAATCATGGACACTTGTGCTTCACTTACTAGTGTGTTTTATTGGTGTGATGTGAAAATACCTTTGCATAAATCATCAAACCCCTATATTAACATGTGTGTCATAGTATTGTGATTCTTTTAGTGCATGTAAAATCATTTTATGTTGTGTAACTTTTTATATTTTGTTGATTATAGAAAATCATGTAAACTTATGACTTTATTTTGTGTAAATATAATTAACTTGTGAACTTCCACAATTTCTACTTGATATCAACACACACACACACACACACACACACACGTGTGTGTGTGTGTGTGTTATTATCAAGGAGAAATTTTGGAAGTTTAGAAGTTAACTATATTTGCACCAAATAGAGTCATAAGTTTACATGATTATATATATATATATATATATATATATATATATATATATATATATATATATATATATAGTTAACTTGTGAACTTGTGTATATATATGATGTAATCATGGGACATGTGATCATAAACCACTTCTGATTTAGTTTCCCTTTCCAAAATCATCCTTTATTAACTAAAAGATACCAAGGTATAGTGAATGTATTATGTGGTGTGATTCCACATCACTGCTCTAGCAATGAATGTTGATGAAAGTATGAGGTTTAGAGTGAAGAAATTTTATATCTATGATGATTAAATTGGGTATGGGCTAGGCCGTGGAGTCTCACGTAGGCTAAAAAATCTACTTATCCCCTTTACATGAAGTAGCCACTTAATTCATTCAGGTTGTGTACCATGAGTGCCATAAGATGGACATGAGATCTTCATGTATAATAGTCATCTCATGGATTGAGTGTTCATTTAACCACCTCTTGGAGGTTGTTGTAAAAATAACCTTGTCAAATTAATTGATGTAGCCTTATGAAACATTAATTGGTCCTAAAATTTAGACTTTTATATAAAAATAATAAGACTAAACTTGTTGAAATATAGGCACGTATTGGATTGTAAAATCAAGCATGCTAAGAATGAGGTAATGATTGATCTACTTGAAAAGAATATTTTAGAATGAATATTCTTATTTAAAGTCATGTTGAATGGTAAGTGAAACATGATATGAATAAGGTATTGTTCTTGTATAACTAAAATCAATATTCAGAATGAATATTTCTAATTTTGTTTAAGCATGATTGAAATTTATGTTAATCTTATGCTCTTAAGGAGTAATGTAAATTCCTAATTAGGTAGATTTTATAATTTTATATACTTTTAAATGTTGTTAAAAAGTAAGTGAAATAAGATGGTGGGATTGTAATCCCTAAAACCATCATGTGAACCCTCAAATTTATGGTGATTATATTGAAAACCTTGGGTTTGCATGTGAATGCCTAATATGGCTTATCCAATGTTTAGAGTGGTTGGTAAAAGATGTTGCACTAACACATGAATGATGAATGGTGAAAGAAAAGTAACCATAGAATAATTCATCTATATCCTTATTGACATTCTATGATGAATGTTACCAAGAAGATGTCCAAGTACAATGCATGTTGTGAAAACCATAGCAGTATGGTTGTTATTAGTTTCATTCAAGAATGAATGATATAATTTATGCATAAAGCATACTTAAAGTGGTTGAAATATCACATATATGTATGAATGTTGTATTGTTTAGCATTCTATGGAAATGATATAAAGTTATGAGTAATACAATGTTGTGGCAAGACAATATCTCAATTCCAAAGATTTTAGGAAAATATAGTTGTATTAGATTTTTGGAAACTAATGATATGAAGTTGCATATTTATGTGATAATATTTTCTCATAATGAGAGGAAGGATTAGCTAAAAACTATTTTTTTAGAAAAACTCTAATCATGAGTTCATATCCAAGTTAAAAAAATTATGTATACTTTTATTTTGTATGAGCTAACAACTATAAATTTATGATTCAAGAGTACTAAAAACTCTTTTATTGATAAATATTGAATTATATTTGATAACCTCAGTCTAGTATGCATACTTTTCAAGAACTATTTGATTTAATAGATGCCTATAAGGCTAGAAATTACGTAAAAATTTAGAAGTACTATGTTAAAAATAGTAGATTATTGATAAACCTTGTCAAGGTAAGGACATGTTTAAACTAAAAAAACTTATTTTAAAAGTGTTAATGTTTCCTAAGTAAAAAAATAGATTTATGAGGCACAAAATTAATATATATATATATATATATATATATATATATATATAAGTTTGAATATTGCAAAATTTTATGGCTAGAAATGGTGTGTGCAACACCTATTTTTTTCTCACCTTAGCCTTACAAAAGGAAACTAAGTTGAAAAGATAATTTTCTAGTCAGGTTAGATGAAGGCCATGGTTTTCCTAAGGGTAGTATGTGGAATTGAACAAGGTATGACTACATATATATCCATGATAAGAGTTTGATGAATCTACTTGTTATACCCAAAGAGGTAAGTATAAGGCAATATCCTTTTTTTAATAATGGACTATGCAAGTAGTAGTGGACATGAATTTTATTTTGATAATAATTGATAAAGTTTATTAATCTAGTTACTTCAATCTTGGAGCTTATCTATTGGTTTTATGTAGTGTGTAGATGTTTTTTGAAAAGAGCGATAAAGTCTCTTTTCAATGTAACACGATTCATGATTATTATTTAATCATTGGGATTACTTCTCTTTAAGGAGGGGAGTATGTCATAACCCTGCTAGTCAACACATTTATATAACTGATTAGATAAGGTTTAATTGTATGTTTTATTGGTTTTCGATCATAATTTGATTAATCTTTGCAAAAGAAGATATTATGGTTACACACACACACACACACACACACACACACACACACACACACACACACACACACACACACACACACACACACACACACACACACACACGATCAATTGGGTGTACATTCATTATGCCTAGATTGTTAAAGTGGTTTGTATATATTTATGTATATACGTGTCTACACTAGATGGGCCCATGAAGTTGTTAACATGAGAAATATAATATTTTAATTATTGTTACAAACCTTAAGCTTTTATTACTTAATTATAAAAGCTTATGAGCTATGTTAATATTTTGGCATGCATAAACAGAGGACATTTTGATTGGTTTAAGTCTTAATGCATTGGTTATTCATAAAATCATATAAAATTTGAAGATGCATTGGCATATGTAAATTTAGGAATTTGTGATTTGAGTTGAAGTTTTAGTGTATTAGTGATAAATGGGTTTATTGGCTAGGATGCAAACTTCAATGAAAAGGTCTTGGACCACGATGGGTCATGAACTTGACACAATATTAGAAATTAGAAGAGATAAAATCATTTGATTTTAGGGTTGTTGGGATAGCATTTTATCAGCTATCACTTTGGTTGTTGACTTCAATGGGAAGAAAGGAGAGTGAGTAAAAAATGGGTTTTTTAGGCCTATATTTTAGCCACTACCATGATGGCATGATGAGAGGAAAAATAATAACAGAGAGAAGAATAAGAAAGGAAGGGTGAGAAATGAGATGAAGGTAGAGGGGGACATAGAAGGAAAGGAGCTGGATGTGGTGCCACTGTGAGGAAGAAATAAAAATAACACCCCACTCATATTAAATCACACAGGTTTATTTCCTTTTATAAATTAAATTATAAAATTTAAATTTTGTTTTAATGATTGCAAGTTCAGTATAAAACCCATATGGGATATATACTCGTATGGGTATATAATGTTATACCCACATAGGCCTATGCCATAACCAAGGTAGAATTAGGGTTTGTGTATGAAGTTTTATGTTAAAATTTCTTATTTTGGTGTTATAATGAAATTCAGGGTATAACCCTAAACAATGTTTATGTTGCATTGATTGAGTGGGTTGTTTGATTTTAAATCTATTGCTCCATAGTGGATTATATATAATGAGCTATAATGGATTTGGATTTGTGTGATCTGAGAATAATTTAAATATTAGCATATTTTATGTTGAGGGTTATAATATATAAAATTGTATGTATTTTTTTTATATTGAAGATGTGGTGAATTTTCTCAATTTTGACACCAACCACTTGGTGGGAATTTTACTTCTGTTAGTTGGTAACTATATTATCCTAATTTTTATGATAAACCTGGGTTGCCATGTTTGATAAATATTTTTGGGTGTTTCAATTTTTTCGATTAAAAATAAAATTCATTTTTTGGCGATTTAATAGTGTATAACTCAAAACCTATATGTTGATATGAATTGTTTTACTAATGGATAAATAAAATCACTCTATTGTATGATATATTACTGTTGGGTTATTAAAATACATGGAATGTATCTACTTAGTTTGGCTAGATGAATTATGCAATCATGATAGTAGTTGGTCCTACCAAAGAGGGATAAAGTTGTTATTTAATTATTATTTTTTAAATGATTTATTAGAACTTCAAAACTTAGGTTAAAAAACAAGTTCACTATTGGAAAGAGCATTTGATTATTATCTTTTAAGTTTAAGATTATGGTACATTCCCAAACTCTTTTAAAATACATTAAAAAATAAATGATTATGATCTCTCTGTTGTGGAAGACAAAACTTGATTTGCTAGTTATCTTTTACAAATGCCATTTGGTTTTTGTAGAAATGAATAAACCATTATTTTGGATAATTGATTTATTATTTTGAAAAGTTTATGATTACCTTGTTGTTCATAAACTTAACCTATTGAGTGAATATTAGATTGAATTTGTTATGTTGTGAACTTATTGCTATGAGATATTATTTTAGCAAACAATATTTATATACTATACAACACATTTAATTGCATGATCACTCCACATATATATATATATATATATATATATATATATATATATATATATATATATATATATATATATATATATTAGTTATTTTATTCTATTTTGGATGTTTATACTCAATATGAGAGAAAATTAAATTGATTTAAAGTAACAAAAAAAGTTATGATTAGAGAGAATGTGGAATACTCTTTGTTGTTTTAGACCCTTATATGAATTTTGAATGCATTGCTAATGTTATTTTACAGGATCTATATTAATTAAAGATTACCTTGCTTATTTTGAGGGTTTATACAATAGTTTCATTGTTGATTTACCCTTTGAAAAACAAAAGTTATAGTATTAAGAGTTATGAGACTGCCTAGATTCATTTTTATGTGGAATTAAGTTAGTTGAAATTATTTTGCTCTTTCCAAACTTGATTTATTAAAATATAATTTAACTCTCAGAATGTTGATTAGAAGAGAATTCATATTGTTAACTTTAAGTTGACACATTTATTATACCCTTTTCAGTGTAGGGATTATGATACAGTTGGATTTTCCTTTTATGAAATTGATTATCTAATTATCTTTGTCACCTTCTCAAAGTGTTGTGTTTACCAATGCTAACCAAGATAGAATTTGGGTTGATTAAGATAAATTTGTTGATTGTTTTTGTATTGCATTAATATTGTAATTTGATATAATTCTTAGAGGCTACCCTATTCTAAATTTAAGACTTGTATGGTAGTATAATGGTTTATTTGTGCATATGGCCCCTGGTTTTTATATATGATAGAACTATCAGTCAATAGAAAATTGTTCAAATTAATTGTATCAATTTTAATCACTTGATATTAAGACTTAGAATTGTGAATTATTGTATGCAAATAATATCCTTGTATTTATTATTGTACTTATAATAGATAATTTTTTTATCATTCTTTTAAAGATGAAAACTTTAATGAAACCTCCTTGATTTAAAGGAAGGATATCCTCATTAGATATAATTAAAGATTACATTAACACATGGTTGAAGATATATATGTATTAATGTTACTCTACTAGCATCAAGTTATTAATTCATATTTGGGAAGTTTTTATGCTTCCTTATTTCCTATTGATCTTAGCTATGGGCTGCTTGATTTATTCTTTTATATGTTATAGACTTAATCTTGTGTACACTTATTGCTTAAGCAATTAAGTGTAGAGGTTTGATTTTATATATATATATATATATATATATATATATATATATATATATATATGTTGGCTATGCCAAGACATTCTAGTAAGTGCTAGAAAAATTCATTATAGACACACTGTGTTATGGTATGGTTAAACATGTTATTAAGATAATATTATAATTGTTCATATTACAACCTTTGGGAAATTAACAAGTGAATACATGAATTATTCTTGACTTGTGATTGTATAGAATCAACCAAGATCAAGTGGTTGTTATTAAGAATTTTAGGTTGAAGCTTCAAATCTCAATGTGTTATTTATTTTTGAAAAATTACTATTTTTGGATACATGGTTGATCATGTGCAATCAACATGTGATGAGGCAGTTGGCTATTTATAATTATAGCCCATAGCTGACCTAGTTTATAAAGTTGTAAATGGTATATTGGTAATATTTTTCATTTTATAAGTTATTGTTCATAGTGGTTAAATCATTTAGTTGTTCTTATTTAAAGGATTTGAATGAACCATTTAGTTTAAGGACCTTATAGTCAAATATTTATTAATTTAATCTACCTAGTATCACTATTATTAGGGGTTCATAATAATTTTGGTATTCTTTTATATTGATTGATGGCCCCAAATGGATGAGTTATTTCTGGTATGATGATATTTTTAAGGATGTTATGTTTTTTTTTAACATGTGCATTATTACATGGTAAATGTTAAATAATTCATGTTGGAAAAAAATGATGCGGTTATCTAATTCTCATGATAATCATTTTCCATATGATGGAGATATATGTGATATGGTGGAATATGCCAACCAAAGGACTATGGGTGCAATGATCCCTAGGATTATGGATTATGGTACAATGATCTAATGGGGGATATAACTAAAACTATTCTTTGCTTGTGTAATCATACAAGTTATATGTTTTAAAGTCTTATGTTACATCACCTTTGTAGCAATTCAGTGGTAGCTACTTGCTGATATTAAAATATTATAAGGCTTACATAATCAAAATCTTGGTATGATGATACCTTGGTTCTTCTTTTATGAATTATCATGCTTATTATGGTACTCCTTTATTATCATATTTGTATGTTTAATAAATGGCCAATAAGATATTATATAATATTCTAAATCTTATACTTTTGGTCTGTAACCTTGTTTATTGGACTAATTTGCACACTAATTATGACATTAAGGATACTCAAAACATGAACAAATCTTTCTAGCCTCTTGAATCACCAAGCCATAATTGCATAGGGTAGTTGGATAATTAGATAGGGTTAAGGATCCCTACGTGGTCTGATAAGGAGGATGAATGCCTCCTATGAGGTTTTAAGGTTATTAGTGTGGACCCACACATTAATACCCCTTGAATGGTATATCATCCTCTAGGCAACTTTTTCTCTATAGATTCCTCTAGTGATGTTCTTCCTTATGTAAGTGTCTAAATATACCAATCCATTTATGAGTTGTCTACTCATCCTTTGTAGACATAGATGATGTGTCATGCTTTGTAAATCTATGTAGTGGGCTCTACATGCAATTCTATCATATACTCTATATAGTAATTGCTAATTTTTTTGGGTTGTTTCATTATAAATGACTAATTTTTCCTTTCTAGCTAATGTCGGTAGTAGTCAAATGCTAAATTTTACCAAAAAATTTCACCTTCACCATTAGTATTATAATATCCCAAATGGATATTTTTCAAAATTAAATATTTCCCTTGGGTTGGCCTAAGCACATTTCATATGTTGATTATGGTGGGAAATTCCTAAGAGTAATCTATAAATACACATCAAATCTAAAGCAACTTATGAAGAGTTATCTAAACCTATTTGTAACTCACTTTAAATGGCTTGAGAAATCCATTTTCACACCCTTGAAACATTATTCAAAAGCATTAAAATATAAAACTCTCTCAAAAGAATAGTCTAAAAATCCAATTTTGGACACATGAGTAAGGTTAGAGTTTCATGTTGTCAATTATTGAGAGTCAAAGCATTGCATTGTATTCTAGTGGATCATAGTTGAGTACGCATACACATAGTCAAGATAAATACATATGGTTTGATACCTCTTTAGAGTATTGAAAAGTAGACAATGCTCAACCATTGAACAAGAAATTTTTGGGGTTGTACAACCCATATTTTCTCCCCTTTCTTTCAATTCAAGAAAATGTCAAAAGAGGAGATATGGATTAAAGGTAAAATAATATAAAATAAATATTTGTGTATGTGAATTAGGTCAAATAATTACACATGAATTATCTAGATATATAGATGTAGCTATTTATGGTATAACATATTGGGAAAACCAACAAGGAAAATACTTGTGGAAAATAGACATTACCATCTTCCATAGGTTCTTGGGCTTTGTTGAAATCTTCTTGGTAGATTCTAAAATTTTATTTTCGTATCCAAACAATTATAAAGCTATTGTAAATTATTTTAGGATAATTTACACATGTAGTGAGAAAATACATAACAAAATATTGGATAGATGTCTTATCTATTGGTCATTTATATATTTAGTATGTTCAATACATCTTTGTTTATGAATTCATATTTTTATGGTTTATGCTATATCTTTTGAAATCTAAATTAATTTTTTTTGGCTTATTTAAATCCATGGAATATAAAATAAGTTAAAATAAATAACCAAAATTTAATACTCACTTTATTGTAATGCATTTCAGAGATTTGGTAGTACCCTATTTTCTTTAATTCTAATTCCAATAAGGATCAAATAACTTGCACCATATCCCATTAATAAATTTCATAAATAGAGATACAACCAATAGATAAGATGAAATGAAAATTATAATTTTTGACCTTTGATTTAATAGGGATCTACAAAATTTTCACCTTACTACCATACCCTAACTTTATTTAGGTATTATTTTGGAAGAATAGATATCCATAATTGAATGGTTATGTGAATTTGTGTGCTATTACATAAAAATTTGTATACTCATTATAATCCATGTTTTCTATATAAAACCCAAACACATACCTTAAGCTAAATTATTCATAATCAATAAAGAATGGGGAAAGACATTATATTTTTCCCTTTCTTGTAAGTGTCTTCTTATAAGAGACACATGGATATAGTTAAGGTTCTTAGTTTCCAAAATTTCCTCTTTGTTCCTAAATTTTCTCAAAATTTCCTTTAATTCCTTCCTTAGAATTGTTTTTATGTCTTATTTCTTCCCAAACCCCCATATTTATAATGATTACTTCCCTAAAAATGGCCATAATACGTTTTACCAAAAATGGAAAACTTGAGTTACAAGCCTTGCATGGTTGCAAGGAAAATGTCTTCTCAAAAATGATAATCATAAAAATTAATATTTTTGATAAAACTATAAAATTATCCCATGCAACCATTTAATTTTCCTTATGATTATCTTTTAGAATTTATGCATGTAAAGGTCATATATAAAAATGGCCAAGGTTTTGTCTAAATGGTCAACCATTAGAGATAATGAGAAAATGATAAAAAAAATTAAAGTTATATATAAAAAATAAAAAAACTCTAACTTTTTATTTAAACTTACAATTCAAATCCAAATAATGTTTTTGAGTAGCTTATTTTGTAATTTTCACAATTTCTTATGAAGTTCTATGTGCTTGAAATTCAAACTTCAACAAAAACTCTTTGACATAGATTTTTGGGTATGTGACCCACATTTGTTACATGTTATTATCATTATAAATCACAAAATTTAAATAAACTCGTAGCATATAAGTCTTAGTATAATAGTTGTGTTTTAGTACTAATGTTCAATATTTGATTAAGGTCTTGATCTATTAGGAGTATCCCTTAATTAAAGTTTAATATATTGATGTCTAACATAGAAGATATTAGGTCCAAGTTTATGGGTTTATAGGTATAATCTAAGTTGTGTCTTGTATTCAAGTCAAATAATACAAATAAATACAAATCTTAGAACTAAAAGGTGAGTTGCAAGAACAAAAATTAAAACTCATGGAATAGTAACTCAAGAATATAATAACATATTAATACATATATGGGTGTTGCATAGTCATTAAACATCTCAAAATTTTAGTCTAGTCAACAATGGTAGTAAATATATTTATGTCATAGCCTTTTGTCCATCCCCACCAATACCTATATTATCAATGACAAGTACATATTCATAGACTAGTATCAATAGAATAAGTACAATAAATATGATGAAATAAGTCACATTATAAATATAAACACTCAGTCATTCAATCATATCCATGAATTAAAATTAATCAAAACACATGACATAATCAAGAGTGAACTTATCTCTAGACAATATTGCAAATTTCCATAACTATCTATTTACCCTTCCCAAGGGGTATATGATTTTTAATTATAGGTTCAATGTCAACAAAGTTTCTTAAACTTGGATACACATTTTTCTCTCTTATGCCTCAATAATTCATATATCTCATCCTCCCTCTATTTGGGGAGAAACATATGATTTAATAACACACTCACCATAACAAAATAATTGGTTATAATAAGTTAAGATATCAAAAGAATATCATAATCATAAGCAATATAAATATCAAATTAAATTTTTAAACATGAGCAATATAAATATATCTAACATTAATCATAATTCAATTTCATATTAATAAGAAATTAATTTCCATCTAAATAATAATCATTAGTTCTAAAATTTCTCAATAGGTTAAGTAATAATTATGTAAGAAAATCCAAATAGTGAATGCTCACTACAAATCAAATCTACATTGTGTATAATGCTATTTATTACAATAAAAAAAATAGATAGTTTAGCTTTGAAATTAGGATGTGACATCATATCATTATCATGCCCCTATCTTTTTTGAATCTCAAAATCCACAGTTGGCCTCATGATAGAGTTGAGGTCCATTAGAGTTCAGTAGGATAGTAGACTTAGATTGGAAGCTTTACATATATATTATTTCGTGCCACTTACATTTTAATGCAAGTACATAATATTTTAAATTGATATATGTATATATCAATATCTTAATAAGTGTGGAACACATCATGGGAAGGTATGATCCTTTTATTTTTCATGTATAGCCTTCGTGAGATGATCTTGATACTTCACTAGTTATCCCATGTTCATGTTTTCTAGTTCATGTTCTCTGAAGCCATTGATGTTAAAAATATTAATTTTGAAAAACTAATAAAAGTGTTTAATTTTTAGTAAAGAACTTATTTTCACCTTTGTGGCACTATATTTTACCTCCCTCCATATTTCGCCTTGACAGATAGAATTGTTTCCAAATCTCTCCCATATTTAGAATCTCTTATTATACATCTCTTTTAGACATATTATCACTATGAGAAGTACTATAATTTAGAGGTTCCCCTTTGAAATAAGTATGTTTGAATAAAAACTATATCTTTGAGTAGTTGTGAAATGATCTCTTAATAATTTCATTATTTTTCTAGTATGTCTCTTAGTTATGTTTGAGATAAAGTTTTATTCTCTATTTTCATCATTTAGACCTAATTTATCCTTCCCTTTATGGCTATTTAGTCTTATTTATAATTTTTACACTTTATTTTATTTAGCACCATCCTTTTGTCTTAGGTCATCTAGACTTACTATAGCCTTTAAATCATGACTATAAGTCCTTTTTGTCTCATTTATCATTTTTTGGGTATTCCAAACCAAATCTAGCATTTAATAATGTCACTATCTAAATTTATTGCCATTTTTAGAGTTTCACATACTTTCATTTATACACTTATTTGCGTATGTGCACATTTATTTTATTTGTTTTTAGGATTGTATCATTAGGGTTATCTATGTAATTTTTATACCTACCACGATCAATACTAAGGTATTTGCATGCATCTATTTTAGTGGAAAGGTAAGTAGATGAAACATTACATTCAACTATTTTATTCATTGGTCATCATTTATAAACAAAACTTATTTTTATTTCATGTTGTTATATTATTTCCCAAGGAACCATCTCATGTTAAAATATTATGACACATTATGAACCTTAACTGAGAAATATTTATACACCTATATTATTCACTTACTAAAGATTTATCTTGTATGACTTCTCAGTGCATCAATATCACTAAGTACACATCATGAGTGCACCAGGGTCAAGGTGGGTTGTCTCATGGTATTTTATGAGATATTCCACATTATTATTTATTATATATAATTATATTTAGTATCATATTATTTTCTTAATCTACCCTCCATTTATGCCCTTTATAAATATTTTCCTCATCTTTTTCATGTTTGTTTGTTTTTTTATGAATGTATTATTTATACATTGATCACTATATTTTTTTATTATATCAATTAGGCCAACATATTTTTATATTTGATTTCACATTTTCCTAATGTATCATATTGACCAATTTTATTCCTTCTAACATCTTTATTATTATATCAGTCATGCCGACACAATACTCTTTTTACCATATATTCATTATTACTATATCAATTAAGCCAATATCATCTACTTTTGAGATAGGTGACTTTTATAAATTTGAGATATATTTATAGGGTTCTCAAATATAATTTATAATAAGAAACACATATGATTTGATATGCTCATTCACATAAATATACACTTATATGAGGAATATGAAGTAGGTCATAGGAACTTATATTTAGAGATTTAATTTAGACAAGGTCTATGAAGGTCATAATAAGATAAGTTAAACCCATAATATACATCTAGTATTTATAGTCCCAAATTAAGGTTACTTAGGTATTTTTACTTACATCTTGATCTTCACTAACAATGTCTCTCAGAAATTTCCACTTGAGCCAAGGGAGAGATTGATACACCAACAAGTCAACCCAAGGTAAGTATCTCTATCAGTATGCTCTTCCTTTATATAATTTGGTTGATATATGTGTGTGTGTCTATATGCTATATTGGTATGTTATTTTTTTTCATGCTTGGGTAGGTATGTGTTTTTTAGTATATGTTATTTTTGCTTTATTTTTTCCCTTTATCTATATCTGTTGGTTACAACCTTAGTATATATACCTCTTGGATACCACCATATGTAATTTATATCTCTTTAGCTCACCACATTTACATCTCATAAATAGATGAGTTTTTTAATTCAGTATTTCCTTATATATACTTCTTAATTATGTCCTTAATATCCTTGTTACAATTATCTCTTACTTACATCCCCACCATTCTTTATGGTGCAACATTTTGTATGTATAGTGGATCTTGTAGACACCTAAAACTGGCCACCAATGACCTCAAACCAAGGTTTTGACTAATTTATACAAAAATGCACAAATTGGCCTAAAAATACTAAAACATGAGAAATGATGTGAAACTGTTATATTCAAGTGCTGATTTTGGCTAGAGTGTCACTAAATGGGGCAATGTAATTTATGAATCAACTAACATTGATAAGATCATTTTGAGTCAAAATGACATTTTCATACTTAGGTGCTCTGGATTGCTCTTTTCTATCAAATTTATTACATAAGACACGTGCCTTCATTATTTTATGTTGGAAACATCATAAATGAGAATATGGTTCTAATGCATCTAACATCGACTTCTAATTCCATTTTAGTCAAATTTTGAGCCAATAAAAAGACATTTTGACCAATTTGATTAATTTATGCACCAAGGGCCAAAATTTGCATCAAATTGCATAATAATATTTAAAAGATAATTAATTTAAATCATGAGCCTAATTAAGAATTTCATAGGTATTTTTGAATATTTATTTTTAGAAATGAATATTGAATATATACATCATCAAATGACATCATTTATATGGGGTGGCATCCACAAGCCATAAATGCACAAAGTATTAGGATTTTGGGTCTCTCATGACTCATTAAGACCCTCCATGCCTTTTAGATGCCCCTCTATCCCAAATATTTATGGGGTATATTTATAAATTTAATTACATAATTAGATTTTTTCATGGCCACATATCTCAATCTTGAGATGGATGGTCATGATTGATCCTAAACCATTTTAAAAATCTATAAATAGAAGAGCCATGAACATCATTTTTAAGCTATCTTGGTGAAAAGTTATAATGCTAAATTGATTATAAAATTTCATGTATTTTAGTTTTATAATTTTAAATTGTTCAACCAAGCCAAAGCCACAAGCCACATGGTGCCAAGAGGAGGTGGAATATAGCCAAGCTCCATTGTAATAGATCTTTTGAAGCACAAAGTTGAGAAAGCCACTTCAACAAGTTATTTATAGCATCCAAGGAAGGTGAAATATTTATTTGTCTTTGCATTAAAGTTATGCTCTCCCCTTGAGATAGGATTAAGGTGTTAGCTTAGTGTGTTCTTTGTTTAAATTTGATTTCATTCACTAACACCATACTAACTCCCCCTATTGCAATCTTATATTCACAAATGGCATGCCCAGTGGGGTCAAATGCATCTCATGCATGAAAAAGATCATTATGAAACTTTAAAATCTTTATTTATATTATTAAAACTCTTACAATTTAATTTTATAACTTCATTTGGCTAGATTCTTATCTTTACAGGTTTATACAAAGACCATCGATGTTTAGAGGAACCATCAATAGTTGAGTAAAACATTGATGATCATAAGAACCACCAAAAATTAGAATAACCATCGATGGTCACTATTTTTTAATTAAAAACACAAACCTAAGAGCTAATAGGCCATTTTCAAATTCTTGGTTTGGGGTCATATTGTCTCCATTTTTGATGATTTTTTTGTAAAACCATGTGTTTTCTCCTAAATTTTTAGAATCTAATATCATTTTAGATTTAAGTTTCATATATATTTCACAAAATTTTGAAAATATTTTTAAAAGTTTCCAATCAAACGCATTTGCTTTCTTGAGGTTTTACCTTCAGGTCGACAAATTTTTGCCCTTCAACGTTGTTTATCTCATTTGAAAAAAATGCTTCAAGGATAAACAAAATGCTAACCTTTTTATTACAAGATCTACCTAAAAAAGTGCCAAAACAACTTAAATAAGCATTTTCACACTTCATTTAGATGTTTAAAACAAATTAGGAATCTTTCATTTTGGTGTTTAAAGAAAATTTTTAGGGTGCTTTATTGATTATGTTTTGTGGTTTCTTTCAAAGTTTGCAAACTTAAGGTCAAGGGGCCAAATAACATCACCACACTTTTTCAATTAAGTGCTTAAATTAAACTCATTTTCAAAGTTTGTATTCAATAGTTAATTAGTTTTGTTTGAAAAAAAATATGTTGCATGTATGCTCTCCCATCTGTCCCCCTTAGGGAATTTTTAGGATCAAAAGCACCATTGTTATTACAAAATGCCTTAGTTAAAGGTGTGAAAAAGAAGTTTTCAAGGCTCTCCTCAAGGACTACTATGGATTCAATGAACTAGAAGCAACCTTTAAATCTCTTTCACTTGTCATTTATTTCATGGATCTTGGCTTGTGAAGAGGACTTCATTACCTCCCATGAGTTCTTTGGGGAAGCATTGACCTAGGGTTTCATCTTTCAACATTGTCTTCAACCCCTCTCCATAGGGGGGTATATAAATTATAATCCCCTCACTGGGATGATGGTTTGAAAGGTTAAACTATCTTCATTAGTATAGGCTAAGCTCAAGATTTATGATCATGTTAGACATCACACTACACTGAGCAAGTGACATATGTAGTGGCTGTAAAAAAGGTAAGACCTTTTTACAGTAAGCTATATGACATGGACCCAAATGATGTACATTTATTTTTTATGTTGACATGAAATTTGTATGCATTTATCCATCTAAAATGTTTGAAAACCAATTAGTTTTATTCAACCCCACTTTGCCATACCCTTGTTAGGATTTAGGTTGATCATACTTAATGTATTTTTGTCACTTTTTCTTTATTGCTTGGTATGTTTTGAGACTAAAAATAATATGTTTATTTATAAACCAAGTCAAAACTAATTTGTTTATACATCACTGTTTTATCTAAAGAGGCATTATGTTATCTATTTTACACCACACTTGTGCCTTAAATTTTTTGTTCAACTTGTTTATGTGTGTGTCATTTGAGTTGAGGAGGGTAGCATTATGATACCCAAAACATGTCAAACTATTTTGCCTTTTAGTCTTTGAAAAATAACATTGATCATATCATTCAAGCATGCTTATGTCATTAGGCTACTCAATTATTTCAAAACTTGTTTACCATTACACCAAAAACTATTTATTTCAAACCATGTCAAATATGCTATTTGGACCTTGTTTATGCACCGTCATGTTGTCCAATCTTGTATAGCTTATTTTATCAAATCCTAATATTCAATATTGAGTTTCTAATTAACCTTGTCAAGTTTAGATTCAAATATTGATTGATTTCTATTTAAGCCTAAATTCATGAGGATGATACATAGAACTTTCTCTTTTGGGTTGCATAACTTCAATTAATTGATTACCCAAATTTGAAGACTATTGATTGTTTTTTTATTCGTAGAGCCTATCCTCATCATTATTTGTGCCATTATTTGGGAGAACACAACCTTTCTCCAAGAGTCTTTTGCCTTATGACTTATACTAACTGATCATGTTTATGTTTGATTTCATGTGTCAGGTCTATGTCAAATTTGTTTCCAAACTTGTTAGATTAAATCAAATTTACATTAATCCTTTATTTCAAGCCTATATTTTGACACCACTTAGCCAAAATTCTTAGCATAGTCTATTTGAGCCTAGATTTTAACTTCATGTTTGGACAAAAGACCTAGCAATTATTTTTCCCTTTCATAATTTAAACCTTGTTTAGAACATTTTGACCTAGAATTTTGACATGCCAATTTTTATTCAAACGCTTGATATTTTATGTATATGAAATTTAACATTAGACATTTGAATTTATATTTTTTTATTCCAAATCTTAGCACAAACTATTTTGGAGATATAACTCCATTTTTAGAACATGTAGGAGATACAACTCCACCTTTGACCAAGTTTGAATCTTTTGTCCTTTAGATATTATTTTCAAAGTTTTCAAAACTCTAAGATTTTTTTTAGATATTTAATCATTAATGTAGATATGTTTATCTACACTTCTGATAGAGTCACATATAATCCAAGTTATGATAAAATTGCCACATAAATTAACTATATCCAAATGCCTACTTACAATCCAACTCGATACCTTGATTGGTATGAAGAGGTTTGTGAGGAGGAATTTTTTGAAGACCTAACTATAGATAATATTATTTGGGATATGGATCCATACCCTCTTTATGATAATCATTACATGGAACACAATCAAGAACCAACTTATGATCCAAATCGAGATTGGGATGATATGGTTTATGAGAAGGACTTAGATGCTTTGGCTTGTGTGAACTACCATGCTCCATAATACCCTAAAATTATCCTTATAAGACCTCATATTTTGGCTTGTGTAAGAAATCAAGATCCATAATGCCATACCATTTTGATATTAGGACCTAGTCCTTTGACTTATGTGAATAACTAAGCTCCACAATGCCCTATCATTATCCAAGCACCAATCATTATTTATCCATTGCCAATAGTTCCCCACTTTAGAAAACCATAGTCAAGCCAATCATTACCTATCCAACCAAACTAACCAAAACCTCAATCGATCTAATCATTCAAAGACCAAGCTATGTTCAAAATTGGTATCTTTCAATTCATTGAAAACCAAGGATAAGAAAACCAACCAATCTAAGATTATTTTGTTGAACCCACCATTTTGATAAGTCAACTTGTGATGAATCACCTTTCAATCCTATAGTTATTTTCGATGAGTCTCACTCTAATGAGCTAGTATTTATTGAGTCACTTCTTAATGATTATAACCACCTTTGGCTAAATCATTGCCTTGACCATATGCCTATTTTTTAGGAGCCTCCATTTTATAAGCCAATCTCTATAGAGTTGTCTCTTGACCTTTTTACCATTATGGAGGAGTCTCACTTTGACAAATCTATCTTTGTACAACCCACCATGCTATCACATGCCATTACTTATCCAATACCAAACATTAAATAAGACATCATTATAACAAATTACCCATCAGATGAAGAATTAGAGTTAGAATTAGGTTGTACTCTTGAATTGACATTGGATTTAACATCAAAATTAGAATCAACATTAGTATCAACATCAAATTTATATTTCATTATGTTAGAATCAGATTTAGATACAAAATATGTTCATAACTACTATAACATTAGTTATGCATGCCTTATAGATCAATTTGAATACATTAGTGATCCTTCTATAGTTTTTGAGGATGAGTACTTCAACTTCGACATAAGTTTTCCTAGTATTTTATATAAGGATTTTGTTTCCTTCCTCTATTTCATTACCATTCCACATGCCATTACCACTAACCCACATAACCATTTTATTGACATTTTATCTCCCATAAGTATCGATTGAGATCAATAGAATCAAATTTTTTTGAACTACATCCATGGTGACATAGTAGTTAAAAAAGAGCAAGGGGGTCAAGATCATATTCATGTAGTAGAAGAACAATCTCCTAGTGAAACCTTTTTGGAGGCACTAAGGGATGATCGAAGTTCACACTCAAAATATTTTAGTGAAACCTTTTTGGAGGTGCTAGAAGACAATCAAAGTCAAAAGTCAATGATCCTTAGTGAAACCTTCTTGATGGTGCTATAGGACAATCAAGACAACTTCATTGGTAGAAACCTCTTTGAGACACCAATAGATGAGAATAAAAGTCCTTTACTACTTGATGAAGATAAAATCAAAATAACTTCCACTCTATAGCCTAATTAGATGGTAGCTACTCTCAGGCCCAAACAAATTTTTTTTGGTGGTCTTAATGAGAGAATACTCAAAAGTATTTAGCCCTACCACATCCAAAGTTATGTCAAATCTAGCATCAACAACATTACATGTTACTAAAAGTCTTGAGCTTCATTTATTTCCCTACTATCATTCATTCCATTATCATCCACCATTCAATTTCCAAATCAAACCTATCAACCAATATTTGTCTTTATTTACTATCATTAGCCATATTTTCCCTTGCATAGGGTATAAAGATACATTATCTTTATGTTTGAAGGAATTAGAATCAATGACCAACAAAGATCACAATAACATTTTTCACATCTAAATCTATAGCCAATTATTAATAGAGCAACTATTTAGATGAGGTGTGGGGTAGTAATTAACATGATTGCTTATTCTATTTATATCATTTACTAATCAGAATGTGCATCTCCACTTTAATATAAATAATAAAAGCATATGCCATTTACCATACCTAGGCCAAACACATCCAAAACCACACCCAGGCCAAACAAAAACCTATACAATACCATTTCATTTGCCATATCTACTTTCTGTTATTGTATATATCCTTTTTCCATTACCACATACCTTGTAAATCACCCCACCACTTGGGGGAAACCCTCTAACCATTTTATCCAATCTATCACAAACGTCATTATCCTAAAGCAAGACCATTCCATTCTACCATATCATTCCTATCTAGACCTAATCCTATTTTGATCTTTGTTACTTTGGTTCTTCCTACACTTTTTGTGGGGTAATTATGATCAAGTTTCAATAATAAATCAAATTCATGTTTACAATAATAGTCTATGAAAGTAGTGTGACAGTTGATTTGGTAAGATATCTTTCATCTTCTATCCTATATCAAGTTTGTTTATATGAGCTTAATTATAACTGTCTATGGGCAAATCAATGTCTCACTAGTCTTGCTACTAATTATAACTACTTATGGGCAAATTAGTATAATTGATCTAATCCATTGTATCCTAGTTATAACCACCTATGAGCGCACTAGGGGTAACATTTGTTTATCATGCATTGCCGCATCACCTTGCCATTATTGTTTTCATTTGAATGGCCATTTGTTAGATTTGAGAACTTGTTAGTACTTGCTCAAGTTTATCCCTACCTTTTGTGTGGATGAAATTACTATGACTTCATGTCATTTTATGATTATGTGGACCATGCTCAATTCATTTTGAGGTCACCTCAGTCTCCCTTTCCAAGTGCTCTCTTCATTTTGTGAGAAATCTAAGCCAAGTTCTCTTACTATTTTTCTACTAGGTATCTTGTAATTACTTAATGAGTTAAGATACCTCAAAATTAAAAAAAATCAAATATTTCAAAATCCAAAAACATTTGTCCCATCCAAGCCTAGTTAGTTATCCTTGATCTACCCTAATGGGGCATGGTCATCATTAGGATGCTTTCTTTTGATTTTGTTTTCAGGCTTTCTATTTGTTTGTTTATTTCAGGTTGTTTTTTTGTTTGTGTGATTTTTATTTGTTTATTTATTTGTTCACTTTCTTATTTGTTTGATTTCAGCACTATTACCTTGACCCAGTCTATATGTGTTCATTGGGTGATTCCTTGCACACATTATTCTTGAGTCCATCCATATTCATACGTTAACATTGTCATCATGGTTTTTATCATTAGTGCATTATTTTAAATTATTTATTGGATCAAGAGTCCATCCTTACACATATTTAGGATAGTTATCATAGTGTTCTATTATGAGGCCTACCATCATATGCTATAACAAAAATTAGCTTCAATAAGGTCTACAATCAATGGATCCATAGAAGTTTCTCCTTACTACCTTGATAAATCCTTCCACCCACCTTGATCAAATCAAACCATTGATAATTTTAGTTGTATCATTGCTTATAAAGATGAGCATGTCCTCATTAGTAGGTACAACTAAATCATTTCCAATGATCAAATCTTATTCTTCTATCCATTTCTTTCATCACTTTGAACATCCTCCTATTCCTAATTATTTGTGGCTTCTTTAGTCATTAGACCATTTTATCTACATTTGTATCCACTTATTTTTAATTTATATTATAGGTTATATCTTTGAGTTATGCTTGCTAATCAGCCCTAATTGGGGCACAATCATCTTTATAAAACAATTTAGGTCCTCTTAATGATTATAACTACCTATGGGAAAATCATTATTTTTGACTTTTATTCCTAATTATAACTACCTTTGGGTAAATTAGTACCTTTTAAATCAATACATGCAAGAATTTTCTCATTTTATTAATCTCAACTACAGGTTAATCTCACCCTTCTTCTTTCTTATTTTTGAGGGACCATCCATCCATATATGTGATGGCCACTCCCTCGAGGGGGAATCATTATAGGCTTTCCAAACACCATTTGGAGTTATTTTCTTCAATCATCATCTTATTTTTGGCATACAGGCCCTTTCTCATTATTTTAGAAGACATTATTATGTCTACGATTTGGAATATCTTCTCAAATAGGGGCAAATTGTAGACACCTAAAACTAGCCACCAATAACCTCCAACCAGGATTTTGATTAATTTATACCAAAATGCACAATTTGGCCTAAGAACATTAAAATATATTAAATAATGTGAACCTATTATATTCAAGTTCTAATTTTGGCTAGAGTGTCACTAGATATAGTAATTTAATTTATGAAGCAACTAACTTTGATCAGATCATTTTGAGTCAAAATGACATTTTCGCAATTATGTGCTCTGGGTTGATCTTTTATATCAATTTTTTTGCATAAGACACGTGCCTTTATTATTTTGCATTAAAAACATCCTAAATGGTAACACATCTAACATCAACTTCTAATTCCAATCTCGTCAAATTTCAAGCCAATAACAAGACATTTTGACTAATTTGTGCACTAAGGGCCCAAATTTGCATCAAAATTGCCTAATCATGTTTAAAAAATAATTAATTCAAATCATGAGCCTAATTAATAATTCCATGGATATTTTTGAATATTTATTTTTGGAAATAAATATTAAATATCTGCATCATCTAATGACATCATTTCTATGGGGTGGCATCTATAAGCCATAAATACATGAAATATCAAGATTATAGGTCTCCCATGCCTCATTAAGACCCTCCATGCCTCTTAAATCCACTTCTATCCCAAATATTTATATGGTATATTTATAAATTTAATTACATAATTATATTTATTCATGGCCACACATCTTAATCTTGAGATGGATGGTCATGGTTGATCCTGAACCATTTTGAAAATATATAAATAAAAGATCTATGAACATCATTTTAAAGTTATCTTGGTGAAAAGTTATAATGCTAAATTGATTCCAAAAATTCATGCATTTTAGTTTTATAATGCAAAATTATTCAACCAAGCCAAATCCACAATCCACATGGTGCCAAGGGGAGGTGGAGGATAACCAAGATCCATTACAACAAACCTTTTGAAGCACAAAGTCAAGCAAGCCACTTCAACAAGCTATTTGGAGCATCCAAGGAATGTAAAATATGTCTTTGTATTTGAATTTTAGTTGTGTTTCTTATTTGGCATTATTAATATGATCTCCCCTTGAGATAGGCCTATGGTGTTAACTTAGTGTGTTCTTTGTTTGAATTTGATTTCATTCACTAACACCATACTAATCTTTCCCTATTGCAATCCTATGTTCACATAGCTAATATGATTTTATAAATTTTATCATATTGGATGAAATTTATATATTTTATAATATTCATTATACATATATTTAGGAGAATTTAGATCTTATATTTTATCCTTAAATATTACTATGGCATTGGCTGCACCATTTGTGAAAATTATACTGTTAGTATTTGCATCAAAAATTTATTCCTATAGCTCTACAATCAATAAATTTTTATGAGTTTTTTATAATAAAAAGAAATAAAACGTATATGTCTAAGGTATACTTTAAAAAAAAATCTACTCCATATTTCTCACACTTATTTGCAATTGTATACCTAAATTCTCTCTAGTTAGTAGTCAATATAATGATGTCCTCTACATCTTTTTTTTCATCAAAGAAACCTTTTGTATCCTTGAATAGATAAGTTTTCAAGGAAAATTTTATCCTTTCATTATTTGTTTAAAATGATTTACTCTTTTTCTTCTTGGAATATTTTTATTCATAATTTATCAGATATATTTAACCATGTTGATTGTTTAAACCCTAATTAGACAGTTTTATAATCTTATAATTTTCCTGCAATTATTTCTTAGAATTTATTTGTCTTTACAATTGAATTTATATTATGTTTATTAGTTTGTTTCTTTTAAATCTACCTCTCTGTAATTACCTTTAATAACAACTTATTAACTAAATAAATAAGTGAGGGTTTGGTTATGTAAAATAACTTTTAAATTTTTAAATGGCATGTGAAATAAGTTGTGCTAGATTATTTAAGTTAATTGTAATTGAGATATAATGATTTGTGCAAGATTCATGTGAACTAAATGCAAGATATTTATATTTATCCTTAGATGATTCAATGGTATTACAATTATCACTTTTGTAAAATATTTAAACTTGATAATTTATTTAACTACTAATTGGACGAGTGGGGTATGCACTCATGATTGAATATAAGAAAGATGGTGAAGCTCTTATAAAAGGGATGAAAAAACATAGTGATTCATTAATACTTAGGGAATTTATATCATTAATATCCATGTTTGAGATCATTTTATTTGTTAGGATGTCAAACATTGTAGATTAATTATTTTTAAGTAGGGTATATCAATTTTGTATCATGAGGGAAATTAATGGAGAATATAAGTTCCCAAGGAAGATTTAGACCTCAGTGGATCAATTTATAATTTGAATTTGGGAGATATAATAGCTCATTAATTTAAGAATCATAAGGGTTTTTTAAATCATTACATGATCCTTTTATTGTATAGTCAATGAATATTAAGGTTATTTCCTTTCATAAAAATGTCCCTTTAACTCGAGGATGATTTAGCTTTCCTTGAGTCAAACACGAGTTTAAATTCAACATGATTATTGATTAGTTGAAGCATATGTTATTTATATTTGATAATAAATGATTATTTATTTAGAATGACTTGAAAATATTTCCATTACTCTAGTGATTATTTTCTTTTATAAGCATGTTAATATTACTTATCCTTTCAATATTTTATTTTAATTTTGAAAATAAAATCTTAATTATACCTTGATTTGAATTAGTAGTGATTTTATAAAAAATAAAATGGGTGTTATTATCAAAACCAATATTGAACCCTATTATATAAGCATAGGCATAATATATCAAAAGGTAGTTATTTAAACTGAAAAAATAGCTATTTGCAGTGTCCCACTACATCACTAAGCCCAACCCAAACATGGTGTGACATTTTAGGTAAATTGCTTATATCATAAAGAGGTAAATTTATAATATTGAAATAAATAGTGACCATGTTGATACAAAACTAATATAAAACTAATGTACTTATCTTATGTTTTCAATAATATAAATGTTAATTGAATTCAAAATAATATGTATATGCCTAATAAAGCATAAAATTTTCAAAATTAAAAAAAATGAAATAAATTATTGACATAAAATATATTTATTATAAACTAAAGAGTATGTGAAAATAATATAAAATTTTACTATGTGACAATGTTTTTGGTATAAATTGACAAGTTTCATGCAAAAATTAAAATCTGAAAGGGAAAAACAAAAATTAATTTGGAAATCAAAGAAAAGGGGTCAAAATTCAACCAACCTAAATAGGCCAATTATAATAAAAATATATAAAATAATTTTAATATAATAAATAATGAAGTTATATAAGCTACTAAGATAATTTAGTAAACCTAGTCGCAGTGTCCCACTACATCACTAAGCCCAACCCAAACATGGTGTGACATTTTAAGTAAATGGCCTATATCATAAGGAGGTAAATTTATAATATTAAAATAAATAGTGACCGTATTTATAAAAAACTAATATAAAACTAATGTACTTATCCAATGTTTCCAATAATATAAATGCTAATTGAATTCAAAATAATGTGTATATGCCTAATTAATCATACAATTTGCAAAATCAACAAATGCAATAACTTATTGACATAAACTACAATGATTATAAACTAAAGGTGATGTGAAAATAATTTAAAATTTTACTATGTGACAATTTTTTGGTATAAATTGATAAGTTTTATGCAAAAATTAAAATCTGAAAGGGAAAACCAAAAATTAATTTGGCAATAAAAGAAAAGGGGTAAAAATGCAACCAACCTAAATGGCTCAATAATAAAAAAATATGTATTAAATAATTTTAATATAATATATAATGAATTTATATAAGATACTAAAATAATTTAATAATAATTGCATTTTGATCCATAAAAATACCATAGGCTGGTGTTTGTGATGGAACACATTTTTCCTTATTTATCAATACATTCTTGACCATGGAGGATCATAAATCTAAAACTTTTAGAGTATAAAGATATACATGAGAAAAATAGAAACAATAGTGAGAATAAAATATAATTATAATAATAACATAATTATGTAATCTTAAAATGTTAAAAAAATAGGGATTCTTTAATATAATATATTGTATAATATTGTACTAGATCCAACACACATTTAAGACATCAATATACTAAATGGTATGGGTTTGTAAATGGTGATCATGATAAAGGGGTTGTAAGAGATATTGAGAAATTACATGTGCGATAAAATTTTATTTTGCTTAAATTTCATCCATAATACACTATTATGATATCATGTGATGGACTTATTATATAATTATATTAGGTCAAAGGATGCTATTACTATTATTTACTAGTATATGGACATTATTTGATTGTGTATATGGATTATAGATTATTTGATTAGTGGAGTTAGCATGTATACATCATTTTGATTACATATATGGACATTGTGGTTGTTTTGAATAATTGAGTTAGCATACTTACATATTTTTTGTTTAGCATATGGTACCGTGGATATATTATTATTTGATATAATTACTTCATATTCTAATTAGATTTTTGTGTATCTATAAAATTGATTGTTTGTAAATATATGAATATTATGTTTGGTTTTGATTACTTATGTTATCTTTTGATGTTTTTTCTTTAGATATTATTGGATTTAAACATTTGTATGTGTTCAATGAGTTACTAGAGAACAACAATGACCAAGTGATGAAATATTAACTTTACTAGGCATGTGCTAGCAAATGTTCATCTAGATTGTTGAATTATTCCCACTAACATTATATTTATAAATATTTGAGAACTAATGAACCTACTTGTAAATTTTACAGCGTTGGAATGGAATGTTTATTCAAACCTCTTCCCACCTTACCCTTATATGATCTATGAGTTTTTACAAGGTTAACTTTCAAATTCAAATTTTGAGATAAGGGTTCATTAATGGAAGTGTAGAAAACATATTTAATTTTTATAGGTGTAAATTAATTAATTATCTTTATAAATAATATGGGTAACATATTCATGATATTTTTAATACTTTGGTGTCTAAATATACCTTTAATTACATATATATAGATTGAATAAATGAGGATGTAATAGGATTTAATGGAGTTGTAATAGGGGAGTGGTGACCATGTGAAATTCAAGAGGAAATTATTATGTAAGGAGGAGTAATTTTTTTGCAAGACTTATGAATCAAGTCAAGTTGCTATTGGTTGAGAATTAGAGGATCATTTCTATAAGGAGTAAGAGTTTATCTCTTCTTTAGAATTCTTATTTTTGTATTTTTACTTTATCTCTTGGTTTCTCAAGGATTAAATTTAATTGGCTTGGAGTTGGGTTAAAAGTATAGTGATTTTTCAAGAATTGGAATAAAGGTAATAGTCTAATCATGGAATTCATTCATTTTATTATATTATTTTTATGATTTATTTCATGATTTCATCATTGCTTTTAAATTGAAATTTTGAATTGATTGTGAAGCCCATTTTTATTGAAACCTTCTTGTGTTTGCTCTAAAAAATTTGGACTTTGTTTTTAACCATTTATAAGGGTGTCTTTTAATTTTTTGAAAAAAAGTGGTAATATGTTCAATTGTAGTTTTTTTAACAAAGGAAAGGTTATGCACCCATTTTGGGCCAACCTTTCTTATGTATGTGTGAGTTTGATACTTGGGATTATGATGAATTTCTTACTATTTGAAAATATTAATATATCCAAGAATTCATATGGATACATTATTAAGGATTTATTCCCATATCTCTCCAAGATGCATGGAATGGGGCTTGAAAAGAAGGTGGTAAACCCATTATTCCCCCAACTTATCTTAGATTTATTTGCTCTATCCATGAAATGGTAATTGAGGAATAAACATACTTATTTTACCATTAGTGTTTCTCCCTCTTCTTTTATTGGTAATATATTTTTATATTACCTTGTGGAATATTTTTTATTTTTTATTGTGATTTGGCATGAAGGAATGAAATGATGTAAAACCCTTATAATATGTTTAGTGGTGTCTAGATGAGTTTCATACACCCTCTTATAAATAAATTTCATACCCTTTTTTTTCATTATTTTCACCTTGACATTTGGTTGCATTATGATTTGGTTTGATATTGCTTGGATCAGGGATTCCCTAAAGTCTCACACTTGATGATGAAAAATGGTTAAGAGGTGACCACTTCCTTCCTTGGTTTGTTCACTACTTTTTGGATCTTTTTGGGTCTTGAAAGTTACTCAGAATTCTAGTTTGAATTTTTTATGTGGATTCATGTTCCTTGAAAATGTATTTGGTTTTTGAAAGTGTTTAAAAATTGTTGTGTTCTATTTTTTAATATTGTAGGATTCTGACAATCTTGCATCCCTTTGTGGAAAAGAAGTGATATTTTTAATGTTATAAGTCTGATGTATTTTTATTTTGAAAAAAAATGTGTAAAATATGTATTATATCCATATTTGATGAATTTGAAAATTTAGATAAAGATATTGTTAATTTTTATGCATTGGAATTGTAAAAATTATTTGTAAAGGTTTAGATTCTAAAGGGTTATTTTTATATTAAATTTATAGAATTTGATAAATGCATAAAATATTCTATAAATTAATTTTATTGCATAGGAATACTCATTCTTAATTTGTATAAATTATTTTTTTAATTTTATATTAAAGAACTTAAAAGATATGAATTTTTAAACCTACAAGTCTTGATTTTCTACTAAATTATTTTTAACTACTAAGAGTTTTCAAAAATAATTCTTATTATAAACACATAAAATTATTCCTAAATTAATATTAATTTATAAAATATAGAATTAAATTATTTTTTATTTTATATATATTTTTTTAATTTATTATATATTTTTAAAAAATAATAATTGTGGTGAGGTTTTTGAAAACCTCACCTAAAATTATAATATAAAAAATGGGGGCCTAAGTCCAAAGGCCCAAGTGAGATAATTAAACTAAGATTGGTTATGTAACTTATAATGGGGTAATAAATTTAATCAATTGGAAAATAATGTTTTTTAGGCTCCTAAGCAAAGCAATGGTGGTAGTATAGTTCTAATGGTACCAGATATTGGTGGAGACGACACTTAAAAACTCAAAACAATCCCTTAAATGGGATAGTTTAGAGTATAAATGGATTAGATAATTTTGATCCTATCATATAGGATGCCATAGGTATAAAAATAAATTTAGATAGAGTTTGAAGATACCATGTAGGACCTTATTTCTAGGGGTTGTTACTAGTGCTATTGACAAAAGTGTCAAATTGTGTTCAATCTAGGGCCAAGTTAAATATTATTAATAGGCCATTGGGGTTTTTTTAGTATTAGGTAAGTCACAATGGAGTTTAATTTCATTTAACATTGTGGCCTAAGTGTAATTAAACATTCACATAACCATGGGGTTTTTATAATAACGTGGTGTTGGGTAGTGATGAGTTTCTATTCTGATGGCTACTTGTTGGAAGAGTTCCCCAATCTAAGTTAGATGGATCATAGGGGACATGATTTTGAGATCCCAAGGTGTGGATAAATAGCTCATCTTTCTAAGTTGGTTTAGGTAAAGTGTTAAGGGCCCCTCATAGGGGTAAGATAAGGGAAATCCCTAAGGGACCTATCCCCACCATTAATAAAATTAAAAAATGTTAATATTTATAGAAATAAAAAATAATGTAATATTTTAAAATTTAGATTATAAGTTTTATTCTATCCCACTAAATGGCCATCAATGGTTGTTAGAGGTCTCAGGGCCTTTAAGGCCATACCACTTAGTTGGATTGAGGAATGCAAGTATGGTCTTGAGGGGACCAACTTCAAACTAAATAAGTTCTCATAATTCAAATTCAATTTGAAAACTAAAACTAAATTCCTATACCTTTTTTAAGAGTCATCATTGTCATCATCTTTTATCTAATTAAGCCCTTTTGATCATGTAAGGCTTAAAAGACTTTTGAATGCATGTTGATAACCAAGGGAGACATGTAAATTTACCAACCATGAAAATAACTCAATATAAAACAAATATGAAATTATTTTATTTAAAACTTGAAAACAATCCAAAAAGTTGAAGACCCCATTAATGGTTGTTATTTGAGAGCTTGGAGGGTAGGAAGAAAATATTATGATCAAATATCCCTATAGATCCTAAATATCTCTATTTTTAATTGTTTATGTAACCTTAGTAGTGTTAATTTATAAATTTTAGTAGGTTTTCCTAAACCTAACTTGATCTAGATATATGATAAGATTAGATATGACAAACAAGGTAAGATTTTCCATGCTCATGGAGTTATTAGGAATGTTTTTATTCACATGAAATTTATGGGGTATTGTATTACACTTTTTTATAAATTAACCCAAATTTAATTTAAAACCTTGTTCTAACTTAAGGTATGAAACAAGCCTTCTAATTGGATAGAATAACTTGGGGTCTTCTTAAAACCCCATATGACATCAAAGTAGGATATTTTCCCCTATTAAATTTTTTAACCCTATCCCATATTAATTTTAAAACCAAATCAATACTTTGGGACCTTTGTGCCCTTTAAGGTTGTTTAAGACATTATAGTCCATTCAAATCATAATGTACCAATTTATACAGGTGATGTCAACATGTGCATTATGACAACCATGCAACATCTTTTACATTGAAAATATTTCCATTTTATATGAATTTATTTATTTTGTTAATGCATTACGTGTTGGTTGATATTATGATGACTAGGCTATAAACTTAGCAGTTACTTGATAACTAAAACCCACCTTTTTATATTGGTTTTTATTTATTTTAATTTTTGGTCATGACATTTTCTATCAAAGTACAATTTCAATACTAGGATATCTTGGTATTTTTTTATTCCATTCATTTTCTTTTGCATTTAATAAATTTTAAGTATTTAACTTTTACATTATGCCTCATAAAGGTTTCATACACAATGCACAATAATATGTTTTATAAACCCTACCATTATAGCATCAAGCCCTAATGAATATGAAAATATAGATTTAGTAGGCCATGTAGCACATGATTAGTATCTTACATGAGAGGTTTATTATAATTATGGAGGTAGTTTTATTGAATTCTTTATAGTTTTCATAGTAAATACATAGATTCACATAATGGTAAAGAGATCATGGATCCCCTCAAATCAACACAATGAGGGTGATATAAAGGTTTCTATCCATGAAAATAAATAGAGAGATGTTCTCCCTTCCAAGATAGGGAAAGAGTGGATTTTATTGATGCAATTTTTATGCATGCCAAATCATAACAAGGTAGCCTCTAACATTTTATGATCACAATGGAGGTAAAATCCACTCTAGGGCATGGGTTACAGGTATGTGGTTGATCAACCAAGTGGTGGAATAGTAGGTATAGCATGCAAGTTTTAAACCATGACTTTGTATGGATGAATGATATCTAAAATAAATTTAAAACTAGATGGGTTATTGGATGGGTGAATATTAATTTAAAGTGGGCAGATCTTAGAAATAAACTCCAAAAGAAGGAAGGGAAGAGCAGAAAATAGGGCTCTATGACTTCAAGAATTACCTTTGAGATAAATTATTTATGGATAAGTGTTTTGAAAATTTATGTTTACTATTATCAACTACTTCACACACACATACAAACATAGTCAAATAGTCTGGGAAAAATTGATATAGGGAACTCAAAGATCTAGGTCAAAAGTTGCTCCTTTTGGGGTAGATTTTGAACACATGTATTTGTAAGTTTATAAATAAGATCAAGGAGGAATATAAGGTATCTAATACACATAAAATACTATATCAGAGAAAAAAATTCTACACACTTAGAAAGATTAGACAATCAATCTGTTTACATATAATTGATAATAATTACTAACTCTTCAATAACCATTTCACATCTAAAATAAGAATATAAATTATAAAAAAATGAATTATTTATAGCTATTAAACACTTAGAATTGTTTAATCAAATAACCAAGAAAAGATAAAACTTGATTACATAGAATTTGGAAAGAAAAGACATCAACACCATTGCATGACAATCAAAATTTGACTTCTTGTATTGATTTTTTTGACCCTTTGAAAATGAGGGTTCTAGATGTATATATAGACTTGGGAAGGAGTCACATCATCCTACAAATGCATTCAAAATTATAATTACATTACATACCTAGAACCTTAGTTATAATTCTAGTTTCAAAACTGCATGTATGCATACTCATAGTTATCTTACAATTGTCAAAATATAGTTAGCCTTTACAATGTGATGAACCATGTGCATGCTTATGAATAATTTAGGAAAATTTCATATTAAAATTATAAAAAATTATAATATGAGTAAAAAATTAATGCCTTTGTATGGATGCACACAAAATTTATCCTTTGAACTAAGGCTAGATGAGTGTTTTCATGGTGCTACTGATTATTAGAGATTTAGTAGATATTGGTGCTAAAACAAAAGTTGTAGCATTAGTTTTCTTCTTTGCTTCCAAATAAATATAACAATTGTGTCCTACATCATTTTATTTTATAATAATGTCCATGTTTAATTATGAGGGTACGTGCACCATGTTTACCTATTTGAGGATATTGACATGCTTCTCCTTTGTGTTCTGGAAGTTTAATCTAAAAATTTATAATTTAATCACCTTATAGAAAAACTCAGCTTGGCCTTAATTTATTTAAGTGATAATCCTTGAATTCTTTGTTTTAAGTTCTTAGATGCTTATTGAAGGAGTTGATCAAAATTGATCCTATTAATAAGTTTATCAATTGAGTCTCTTGCCTTTGATAGCTTTAATTATTATATGATTTGTAAAATGAGAGCTTCATGTTCTTAATACTTTGGAATTACTATCTAAAATATTATGATATATTCTCTAGCCTCCTGTGTTCTAATTACCACCAAGTTGAGGGCATTTGATGTCTCCAACAATGTCATTAAATCAAGATGGCTATAAGCCTTATTAGTAGTATAAATAATAAGTAACTTTAATTTATTCTCATCTTACCTAAAAGAATTTAATAATTTATGATATCAGTTATATGAGGAGCCATTTTACCTCATTACATCAATTAATTCTAGGGAATTATATAACTTTTATGTGGCATACTGAACCTCGATCTCAATTTCTTAAGGAATGTGGATCATTTGCTACTGCTCTTTTATTTTTTATAACTCTTGCTCAAGCTCCTACTTGGCCATTTACATCCCATGATGTAATGTTATCAAAGTATCCTTATGAGTTTTAGTAAGGGACTTAAAGTCCTCTATATATGGGGACTACCCCAACTTCATGTTCTTCCTTTTAGACAAGGTAAACACTTCTTATCTTTCTTCAAAAATTATTTCCCTTCTAGCTTCATCTTTCACTTTCCTCTTCCTAACCCTTTGGACACTTCTTGAGGGTTTATAAAATATAGATCTTATCAATGGAAACTCTATGATTTTTAATTTTGGCTTTTGAGAAGCCTTTGATATGAGATCAACCACCCATAGAGGGATGACTAGTTGTGATAGATTTACTAGCTATGTGTCCTCAGCTATAGTCTCAACCAATTGATCTTCTGGGGTTTTCCCTAAATATCACTTAAGTATTGAGTAAAGAAAGGAGGGATTTTAGACCAATCCACACCCTAATATTGGGGTAGTGGGTGGACTATATACACCTATTTCCCCTTTTTATCCTTCCTCAAGGATGTTATAGTAATGCATTGGGATGAGCTAGTGGAAGGCATTGGCAAGTTTATTAGAGTGGATGATACATGAAGTTGGGAGCTTGTCAATTCCCCTTCAACCTTCTTAGAATCCTTCCTTTTAGTTTTAAGATGGATAGAGGTAGTCTTAGAGGGAATTTCAATAGTGGTGGTAACTATAGATGCGTTTATGATTAGTGGAGAAATAGAAACAATAGGGGTAAAGGAAATGTCCTCTATTATTGGAGTGATTAGAGGTGTTTGTATGATAGGACTTAGAGGAAATAAATAAAATTAACCTACTAAAGAAAGGGGAATAAAGATGGAATTAGGGAATAAAAGATTGAAGGATGAGGCTCCTTACCTAATTGGTCATCATTCATAGGTGACTACCTTTGTCATCTATGAGGCTAAAGGGTTTTGCTCTTTACAATTCCTCCTCTTCATACATAACTTATTCTACTAGAGTTTGTTGTTAAACTAAAGATGTGCCTATTGGTAATTTATAAATAATTGGGTTCTTTAGGAGGGGAGGAGCTTTGGGCTTCCTCTTATAGTAGATTGTAGCTTTCTTAGTTGGGGAGGATCCTAGTTGAATTGAGGTAGTATCAACCTCTTCAACTATAGAGTCTTACATAGGTGATGTAGCTAGGTGATCTTGTCTTTGTGAATTAGAAGAGTCTAAGAAAATTAGATCCTCTTAAGCTCCTCAATGCTTAGTTTTAGTCACACCATGTTCTACCTTAATAGACTTCAATACTTGGGGAGCTTCTTAAGAAGGATCTCCTTATTCTTCTATTGGTTGTGGGGTTATATTAACCTAAAAGTTTGAAGTAGTCCATCCTCTAGGGGGTGGAAGCCTTGTGTGCATCTTTTTAACAAACATTGAAGGTTATCCTTGAATTATCTTCAAATTTTCCTCCCTTAGCCCTACTATTTGTGCCCTTTCCATGACTTGGGCATCATATTTTGCATTTAGGAACAAAAATCTTGGTCATAAAGAACATATTGGTACGAAATATCGAAGCCATGGATATGTTTCTAAATTCAACCATGAGTATCCCAATCTCTATGAGGCAGGGTGGCCAACAAATAATGCTTCCTTTTAATGTCAACCTCCCTAAATTTTTGTTGCATTATGTAGCACATTTGACCTATTACCATATGAGAAATGTAGAATTTGATTTTATTTTTCTTTATCAGATCTTCTTCTACACTCCACCAAAGTTGGAATATAATATCTTACTCTACGATTTTGTTGAGGATGTACTTGGGAGTCATAATGGGTTGACCTTATTACCAATGACCATAATTACTGTATAATCTAGGTATATATAATAGTCACCTCAAGGTGCCAATATATCTGATATACTATTAGATATCCTAGGTAATGGGGCCTCATGGATAGCTTTCCATACCTGAGTATATATGTCTTATATAATATAGGTGATATTTTTTGTGTATGTATATATGTGCATGAATGAATAATAATCATAGATGCGATTCTTTATGTAGTCTAAAGCTAGGATCCAAAATGACCCCATAGTCCTTATATATAATTCCCATTATTTTTTTGAGGAGGTACGACATCATATAGAAATGGCCTATTTAATTGGACCATTTGCCTTTATGTATAATTTTCTCCCTTAGCCTAACATTGATAATAGGGAAAAAGTCATGTCAGAGGTCATCAATATGTCTAAAAGTGGCACCCAATGTAGGTGGAGAAAACGGATGCTTGGGAGGCCATATAGCCTATTCAAAAGGGCCATCCTGATTCAGACCCCCATTTTGAAGTTTTTGATAGGCACTAGGTCTTTTCCCTTCAAGATAATATACTCCCTAGGAAGAAGCTATTTACTTAGAGTTTTTACAATAAAAGTATTATTATTCTATACTACCATCTTATGCATGTTGAATATAGCATATAAAATTGGTAAAGATAAATACCTTTGGAAATCATTGCTTAAAATACAAGTCATGACCATCTTATGATCCACATGATGTAATAAGATGTTATCTATCACCTTGCTAGTAAAAAAAAAGTCATGCAGTAGGTTGATACATGTCATGACCTCGAGCTTGGCTACCATGAATTAAAATCCTTATTTTTTGAGAGAGAGTAGGTTTATCACCAATTTGGCTCTATACTGGTGATAGATCTCATTCATTATAAAATAAATAAACATCATCAATGGCATCCCATAGGTTTAAATAATTGGCATAATGGTCATTGAAGATTATAGAGTCAAACACAGTATCTATATAATCAGTAGAATATTTAATGGAAAATAGAGATAGTGTCATTACTCCTATAAACACCTAGGATGATGAATCCATTTCCTCCCAACTATTTTTCTCAAATTTAGTTTCTTGGGTTTTGAAAACTTATTTCTATTGGTCGCATCTTTATAGTTGATGTGTAGGTGGCTAGGGCTTGTTTGTAGAGTAATAATTGAGAACATAATTTACTTATGATTAATGAAAATGTTAATAAACACAAATAATTGATATAAATTTTACATTTAATTTTAGTTCATGTGCTTTTAATGCCCAACTTTCATAAACTTGCTTTACCTTCATAATTCAAACCTTATTGTCTTACTTGGTGGAGAAGCCAGTTCTTTACATTTTTTTGAAAAGTGTCATGAAGTAATTCCACTTTGTTGGCTAAGCCTAATAATATTTTGGTAGTTGGGAGTCATATTTGTGTTAGGACCGAGCCAACTAACTCTCATGAATTGAAGGCTCTGAACACAATCCTCGAATGAAAATTTTGATGAGTTAGCCTTGACCACAAAAGTTGATGAACAAAAATACTGAACAGATTCTTCAAAAACAAAAGCTAATGAAGGAGTTATGAATAAAATATTTTATGAAAAAAATCCCAAATAGATTCTCTAATGAATAAATCTTGAACATAAGTTCTGAACAAAATGTTTGATGAATAAAATCTTGAATAGAAGTTTTGAGAAAAATGTCCGATGAAAAAAATTTTAACTTAAGAATTTCTAAAGAGTAAAGTTTTTAAAAATTTGAATTTGAGATTAAAAAAACTCACAATTCCAAGTCCTTCAAAATGTGCATGACTTGAAAACCTGCATAAGTATAAAACTCCCTAAATACATTAATAAGTTATTCCAAAATGTAAAACACCATTGTTTGTATTTTTGAGTGTGTAGATTAAGGAGCAATCAAAAAAACTTCCATAGAACAAAGAAGAAAACTTAAAAAACACAAACCAAATAAAAATAAAAGTGGGTCCCCATTTTAAAAAATAACAGGGGGAATGTTGGGTACAATAGATTCAAGGGACTTACTTTTAATGTGTATCTTTAAATCATTATGTATAAGAGTACCATAACTATCTTTAGTATACACTATGTAGGTAGTGGTAGATAGCCTATAGGATAAACAATAGGCCATGGTCATAAATACCTTACATATTATAACTCATATTTTAGTTTTCATTTTATTTTATTATATGGTTTATGATTCCTTTATTTTCCCATCACTCATAGATCATTGTAGTCTAGTGGATCCTATGTAGAATAAGTGTTATAAAGTTGATTTCTCCACTAAGGCTTAGATATATGTTAGCTCACTTGTGAATTATTGTGTGTTATATTTGGATGGATACATCACCACTCTAGAACCTATACATAGTGCTATAATAGTAAGACTATATAGTGCTATGATAACCTGGGTCAAGATGTTTATTTCAAGGTTCTTGCTTCCCATCTCCTTTTGTATGATATCTAAAATGTCACTCAATAAAACACTAAATATTTTTATCATTGTGAGTGATATATCATAGGATGAATCTAAGAATACTCTATTTTATTATCACCCATCTTTTGTATATTTTGCATCTTTACATGTTAGTTTCCTAGAATACCACACCAAGAGAGTATGACTTCATAGTTGATTTGGTGTTAGGGTATCACCCTATTTATAGATCACCATACCAAATTATGACACCTGAGATGTGTGAGTAAGATGTAGTTTAATAAAATTTTGTAGAAGGTTTTTTTCATCCTATTTTTCCCTAATTTGGAACATCTTTCACCTTCATAAATAAAAAGGATGGATCACTTTGACTATGCATTGATTATCATTATCTAAAAAAAGTAATAGTAGATAACTATTACCCCTTTTCCTAGTATTGATTATATATTTAACTAAATGATGGGATCTAAGGTATTCTCCAAGATTGACATGAAGTTTGGGTGTCATAAACTAAGAATCATGAAATAATATATTCATAAAAATATTTTTCAAACATGTTATAGGAATTATGAGTTTGCATTATATCATTTGGGATGATAAAATTCCCCAATGATGTTCATTACCCTAATGAATGTATTTCACAAGGTATTCCTCAACTAATTTGTTTTGATAATACTTTACATTTTTTATCTATTCACATAATGAGGATGAACACAATGACCACTTGTGCCTATTTTTATTTTTTTTACATGCACTCAAATTTATTGAAAACCTAAGAAAGTATGCATTTTTCTAGACAAAATTATAGTACCTTAGGCTCATCATTTCTTTGGAAGGGATATTAGTATACCCCTAAATGATAAATGTCATCTTAGAGTGGTAAAAAATCATGAATTTCATTGAGGTACATGATTTCATTAGGTTAGAAAGTTTTAATTAACACTCTAAAACATCATCAATAAATATTAATTAATCTAATTTTGAAACGCAAAGGTTTTTTTAACCAAGTAAAAAGGTATAAATATTGACAACACACAATTAACCATGCTTACATAACATCAATACTTGATGGAAACTATAATGGTTGGTTAGAATGGGAAATGGCATATATCTAACTACTGTGGATGATATGAAAGCAATAATAGACCTTATAAAGGAGGGTGCATTCTAAATTTAAAATACAAATAAGAAGTAAAATAAATTATTTAAGTGGATTTATATTTATATTATTAAAAATGATCCATTTATTTATAATCATGAATCCCTTACATTCCTCAGATTTAACATGGTAGATTATTATATCTCAAATTTCATTGGTAGTGTTGTTGAAACTAGAGTAAAACAAAGCCATTAGATAAGGGAATTTATCCCATTAGTGGAGAAAGGAGGTAGGCATTTCTAGATGAAGTAGCTTTAATAAAAATGAAGATAAAACTTAAAGTTTTCATATTACATTATAAGATATCAAATAAATTTTATTTTCCCAAATCATTTTAAATATTAAGCTAGGTTGCATAGTATATTTGAGTTTGATACTTATGTAATTTGGTGATGGATGAAATGAGATTTTCTCAATCAATAAGTTGAAACGTTATTTTTTTAGTATTATAATTTATGGTAACTTGTAGAGTTGGTGTTTTCAAAGGCTCGTAAATCCCTTTATTTGTTACACCTTGGAGTAAATAATATGCATGTAAATTTGAGATAAATTTTTTAAAGGGTTGGTTTATGATGAAATAGTGCAGTCTTTATGGCTTATTTCTTTAAGTTTGAGAGGGTTAAGGTTGAGCATTAACATTTAGAAGGGATTTTATACCCTCAAAATATTTTAGAATGTAAATGGGAAACCATTTCCATGTATTTTATATTGTGTCTTCCTACTTCATCCTATTGCCCTGATGAAATCATAGTAAAAGTAGATAAGTTAACTAAGGTATCACACTTCTTACTAATAAATACCATTTACAATGTCATGTTGGTAGTGAAGGTCTACCTTGATGACATTTTTAAATTTCATGGGTTTATACTAAAATTATTAATAAATAACACATTTACACTTATAGTTTCTAGACTACTATTTAGGAAGCATTGTGCACTCAACTCAATTTCAATACTTCTTATCACCCAATAATACATGGTCAAACCAAGTAGGTGAACCATGTGTTAGATGACATGATTTTCATGTATCTTATGGATAAACATTCCTATTTATAATAATATTTATACTTAATGTATTATTTATACAACTATGACAAGCATATTTCATTTGACATGGTACCCTATAAGTCATTGTATGGTAGAGATTATAAAACACTCTTGATATATGAGAGGATCAAAGATAATTTTTTAATTAATCTTTCAATGTCATAAATGTTATATTTTCATTATCTAAAATTTCCCCCAAGAGGAACAATATCCTCACAATAATTATGTTAATGGGAATGATATAGATTGGTACTTATTAATTAACAACAAAGTTTTATTTAGAGGGTAACCTACATAAGAGCTTGATCTTTCATGAAAAAAGGCTCTAAGATAGTAAAATTTTTATGGGAGCTTTTAATATCTTAAATACTATCATTACAATGGTATATATCTTATATTTTCCATAAAACATATCGTGTGTTCATGTTATTTTTAATTTTTATGTTTTGTGGTGCTATCCACTTGAAATTTCCCATATTTTTTATTGGATAACCTTGAATGTAGAAGTGTAAAATAAGTTGGCTTTGGATTCAATTCATATTTTTTCATGAAGGATGCAAGGAATATGGGGATATGAACTAAACCAAGATAGGGTCTAGTGGGATTGTTTTAGATTGAGGTAAAAGCAGGTTTTGAAGGGGCCCCGAAACCCTATAACAGAGAGCAAAATAAAGAACGTCTAGGCCCACAGGCAACACCTAAAAAACACTACAATGAAGTAGCAAAAACAGGTTTTAAATGGACCTGAAACCATTAGAGACGCAACCGGTCTAGTGGGATTGTTATGATGATACGTTAGCTAATTTTGAGGATGTAGTAACCTTGTGGGTTAAGTATCCCCATTTATTTTAGTGTTGTCCAAGAGAAACCCTGAATGAAAGTAGGGGATGCGAGGCCTAATTTTATATTTCTTAGATTTGTTCCTTTATGTAATAATCTAATATCATGTGATGGAGTTATTATAAAATTAGTTTTGGGTATGGGGTGACATTAATTTTATTTACTATCACAAGGATATTATTTTATTATGTGTATTAACATTATAGATGTTGTGACTAGTGGAGCTAGTATGTATACATCATTTTATATATGGACATCCTACATGTTTTGACTAGTTGAGATAAAATGTTTGCATATATTTTTATTATATGGATATTTTGGATATATTATTATTTAACAAAATTACTTCTTATTCCATGTGATATAATTTTGTGTATTGAGATAATTGGTTGTATATAATTATATAAATTTTATGTTTGGTATTGATTATTTGTGTTATATCATGTTGTTTTTTATTTGAATATTATTAGGATCAAACATTTTGATGTGTTTAATGATTTATTATAAGATATGAATGAAAAATTTATGGATACTTTAACTCTACTAACAATGTGCTAACCAATATTCGCTTAAGTTGTTGAAAATTTCCTAATAGCCTTATACTTGTAAATATGTGTGAGTTGGTGGACCCACTTGTAAATTGTTTAGTAATAGACCTAAACCTTTATTTTAACTTATTCCCACTTTACTCTTAGATTTTATAGGATGTTATAAGATAAAAATTATATTTTTTACCCATAAATATTTTCTAACTTGAAAATTTTGACTTTTGAGTTGACGACTCATTTATAGAGGTGTAGAGAATAATTATTTACTTTTCTAATTATATAATTAAGTAATTTTCCTTAATATATGGAAACTTTGAGACATTTTAGATATTTTATAGACTTTCATGTGTCCATGTATCCCATTTAATTTCTTGGATAAAGATAAAATAAATTAAGATGTAAAAAGAGTAAATGACATTGTAAAATAGGCATGGTGCCCATGTGAAATGTAAGTTAAATTATTGAATATGTAATAGTAAAGGTGCAAAGAATTATGGGTAAATACTTAGGGAAGGAAGAGGAAAAGTGTTAGGTTGTTATTAGGATAAAATTATAGGTTTTTTCTATAAGTGGTAGAATTTCATCTCTTATGGGGACTTTCTTTTTTATTTTTTCTTTAGCTCTTACTTTCTCAAGGATTATCTTCAGTGGCCTAGGAGATAGGCTAGAAGAAGATATTATAAATGGGAAATGATTTTGTCAATATGTGGACCTAAGGTAGGATTCTAATCATGAAATTATTTCATTGCCTTATATTATTTTTATGATTTATTTCATGTATTTATTATTTTTTTATAAAAGAATTTTGAATTAGTTATGAAGCACCTTTTGGCTTGTAACCTTCTTGTCTTTGCTTGGGAAAATTTAGATCTTAGGTCATGTTGTTTTTAACCCTTAACAAGGGTGTTTTTAAAAGGCTTTTACTACATTTATGTCAGTTTATTTTATATTTTTATTGATTTAAAATATAAAGGTTGTGTTTCCCATTTTGAATTAACCTTTTTTGTGTATGTGTGGGAGTTTAAAGCTTACACTCATTATGACTTTCTTACATTTTTGAAAGGATTTAAGCCTAGGATGAAAACTTATATGGAAAATTTATTAAGGTAATCCTCAACTCAATCTAATATGTGTGAAATTGGGGTTGTTAAATAAGTTAGTAAAACCATTGTTTGCCCACTTTATCTTAGATAAATGTGCTATTGAAATGAAATGTAATTGAGGTACATACATACTATTTTTTATATTATAATTTATCCTTCATAAATTATTGGCAAATATTAATTAGATTACATTATTTCATATGTATTATGCTTCTTATAATTTTCATGAAGGAATGAAAGGATGTAAAACCTTTATAATATGTTTATGGGTGTCTAGTTGAGTTTCCTCCACCCTCTTCTCAAGTTTTTTATCTACATGTTTCATTGTTTTCAACTTGACGTTTGGTTGTATTATGATTTGGTTTGATATTTATTTTCTCATGGGTGCATATATTTTCTTGTATGCAGTCAAAAATTCATTAGATCTACAAATCAATCTTAGCTCCGAGAAGATAGATCCTACTTACACTTCTGATTATGGATACATTAGATAATTGGTCACATGACTAATATAGATATGCTAGACCCAATTAGGGGATATATTACCGCAATAAGATCATTAGGGAGGGTTATAAAGCCTCCAGTCAATAAAAATTACACAATAACCCTAACTAAGTCCTATGTTTTCATATTCACTATACTAATAACAAGTAAAGAAAATAAATCTAATCTAGTGCTCACCAAAGCTTATGGCACAAAGTGGGGGTTAGTAAACAAATGAAATTAAAACATACATAAGATAATCATAATTAAGATATGTATAGGTAAAACCCTAATCTATGGAGAAGAAGAGTAATATTATTCAAAATCCATTACTTATGGTACTTTTATCTACTAAAGAGAGGAGCAAAGTTAGAGATACTTGCCTAGAAGACAAACCCATCGAGACTAAATCTCTCCCTTGGAAAAAGGTGTTTCAAAAGAGGTTTTTATGGTTTATAAATATCACTAAAAAATGCCAAAGTATCCAAGACTTCTCCATAAGACTATATTCTTCTCCAAGTAGAAACCCTAAGTTAAGACTCCTCAAGTAGAATGTGGAAGAATAGATTGTAAAGAAGTGAAAATGAATAATAACTCTTGATGTCTCTCTAATAATGGAAAAATGGATGTGTTTATATAGGAAGATCTAAACCTAATCCCTTTCAAAAGGTTTGGGTGATAGGGTCAACCTAGTATCATTACTGACAAAGACACACTAGGTCATGGATTAGGTTGGCTAAGATCCGATCTAGACCCTAAATAATTTTTTCTAATAAGAGTGTAAGGTCGACACAAATGACATAGTCATGTAAACTATAAAAAGAGGTTTTAGGTTAGTAAAAGGGCTAATGAAGGTGGTAAATTATTGTATAAGTATGAAAAATAGAAGTCAAAGATTAGGGGAATGTTTTTAGGAGTTAGATGAATTGGTAAAAATTGGAAATAAGGGACAATAATCATAAGAAATCACTAATAGTCTACCCACCCCTTTCTCGATGCACATCTTAGGGCATACACTTAGAGATATTGAGACTCGATGGGTTCTTAAAAGATATAAAACATTAGTAATTGATAAAGTCTAAAAATATTATGTGTATACATATTCCCCACTAGAATCTCATCACATGTCACTCAGGTGCAACAGGGGATGGTGCTTCGATAAATAACATAGTAACACACAATGTTGAAGTTAAAAGAAAATTAAAATATTTAAAAAAAATAACTAAAATTTAAATAAATGAAAGGGACATAATTGAAAATTAAATGTGATGTGTACCTTGACTTACCTTTATTATTATATGGTTATTTATTATGTTTGTAGTTTTAATTATGGAGGGCATATAAACTATTTTTGACAAACCTAAGAATACAAAACTAAAGAGAAAAAACAAATAAATGTAGGAAATCTAAGATAACTAATGATATGTAGATGGGACGTACTTAGAAATTTGGAAGTTGGGGTGACAAATGCTATGTTAGACCAAATAACCAAGTCAAAAATTTAGAGTAAATCAGATAATCAAAAAAGCCAAGGCTACTAAAGACCAAAAAACTCAAACAAGTAAATCTTAAGTAATAAAGTCAAACTCACAAAGTCAAACTAAATATACATGTCAAAAATATGTTAATCAAACATCAAGGTGAAAGTAGTAACAATCCTTAAATAAATATGGGAAAGCAAAAATGTTAAAACAACATTGATGAGTGAGAAGTGACAATCCTAACTCAATCATCAATGGAAAAGGTGAATAAAAGGGAAACTAACATTCATGAGTGAGAAGTAAAAACATAACCTCATTCAATAATGGAAAAAGTACATGAAATTAGAAATAGACTCAGGTGTATACAAAAAGGGGTGGTACAAAAATGACAAATGATAAAAGAAAAAAATCAAGTCTATAAATGTAAATCCATAGTGTAAAAAAATTAATCCATAGTTTTAGATAAAGGTAAAAATAGGTTTTGATGGGATCTCAAAACCCAAGTACAAGGAAAGAAAGATAAAGCTTCAACACCCACAGGCAGAACCTAAAAACTACTACAAAGAAGTAGCAAAAATAGGTTTTAAATGGACCTAAAACCACCAGAGAGACCACTGGTCAAAACCCAGATTTAACATAGATTTGGCTACACCATAAATAGAAGATTACAAAAAGAAACTAGAGAACAAGACCAAAAAACATAACCAGCAAGAAGAACCAAACTATTCTTCCAGTTCCAAAATCATTTTCACAGTTTTTGTACCTTTCACAATAGTATCCTGAGTGGTAGTTGCTGCCAGCTTGGCTCCCTCTTGTGTAGCCTTCTTTCTTGAGCTTTGTCTCATCCTTTTGCTAGGCCCCTCCAAAGATTTGGTCTCCTCACTAGCTCTTTTTCCAATATTGACAGCTGCAGCACAAATGTTGGACGTTACTTCCTCCATTTTCGTTCTATTCTCCCTAATGAGTTCCTGAAGGTTATTCTCATAATCTTTGAGCTTGACTGGGATATCTCTTATCTATTTTTCCATGTTGTTAATTTTATTCCATGCAGCTTTCTAGTTATCTTCCATAATTTCCACTTTCCTTTTGAGATCCTTAATCTCCTTACACATCCAAGAATCAAGTTGGAGAGAAGCCTCTGCTTTGCAATTAACCCAACTCATAGGTGTGTGCTTTCCATCGTTCTACCTTCTCTCTCTGCATTCCTCAAAATTCTTATTGGTACTGTTCCCGCCTTCTTCAAAGTGATCCTCTCGGCCCCTTTGATATTGTTCTTTTGTTCCAGTTTGAATTTCCATGTCCATTTCTTGATTGTCATCCTGAACTGTATTTTCCCTTTCGTTTCTTGAAACAGGTCCTCAACAGGGCCATCCTGGACAATATCTTCCTCTGACACTTTCTGATTTTCCTCAGTTTCTTCTTTACTATTTTTAGATTCCTCCTCTTTGCTAACTCCTTTCTAATTCTTCTCTTGACATTCTTCGTCCTCTTTTGAATTTGTATTCCAGCTTTTAGTACCTTCTTCTTCCTCCAGATTTTCTTCCCTAGGTTTATCAATTCTCTCCCACTCTATATCTTCTTCTACATTCTGATTTTTGGCACTGGGGAACTTGATTTTGTCTTTCCCTTTTACAATTTCACTCTTTCTGCTCTCAGACTCCTTATTTTTCCCCTGGTTAGGGTTCTTAACCATAGCTTTATTCTTGTAGTAGCCTTCGATTAACAAAATTAGGCCTTCATGCAGGATAGGACGCATTTCCTTCTTCCTGTGAGCAAATAAACTTTGGACCAAAGAGTAGCGCAGGTAAAAGAGAAAAGACAATCTTACCTTGTGTCTGAAATGATTAAGGAAAACAAAGTGGAATTTATGCACTCTCTTGCTTCTTCCATCTAGGATGAAATACTCCCTTATACAGCATAAGACATCCCTCCATATCCCCTTAATCTATTCCAATTCATAGAAATCCCCATTCTTCACTAGCTTCTGCTCTTCCACATCCCTCTTGGGGAACTTACAAAAGGCCTCATTCGAAATGCTTGTCTACTTGGAGAATTTAAGTCCATCCGTAGATAGCCATGTAACCTCTGCTATAAAATCTTTAGTTAGGTTCATCGTGATACCATGCAAAGTGACCCTTTCATCAATCTAATTTTTGAAAAAAGCCATAGTGATATGCGATTTTGACCCATGTAGCCTTTCCATATAGTTCACGACTTTTCCTTTCTGCAAAATTCTCCAGACATCTTGTTTCTCTCTCCATTCATCACAGTTTTTGGGTTCCTACTTCCTTGGTTCTCCCTTCCTTTCGTGAGCCATACTCATCTCATTTGAAACCCAGTCGCTATGAACTTTACAATGATCCCACCTGCTGCCAATTTGATTTGAAATTCGGCTTTGTTTGGGCACCTTTAGGATCCGCTTCTCATTCTCAAGAGCCTTCCTCTTTAATGATTGTAGACCTTTCCCTACAAAGCCACTCCTCCTACTCATTATATTTTTATTACAATCTAATCTTTCCCTCCTTTGCATGAGTTTCATCATGAAGAATGAGTGCCCTTAGTTCCACGTTCTTTTCTAATGTTTCCTGTCACCTCACTTTTTGTCCTATTCGGACTGCACAGTTTGCTAACCAATCTGCAACTCCATTGGCTTCACGATAGGTGTGGGTTATAGTCACTTTATCAAAAAAATTTATTAAGGTTTTCATCTCCATTACCATAGCCTCTATGGTCCAAGACATAGTATTTTTATTGTTATGAATATTTATGATGTTTAATGAGTCTCCTTCTAGCCACAATTTGGGATATCCCGAATCCACAACTATTTTGATGGTCTGAAGGGCAGCAGTAGCTTCAGCAATGTGACAATTCGATTTACCGATGGGGATTGTAACAACATCAATAACCTTTCCCGTATGGTTTCTCAAGACTCCACCACAACCTACTTTCCCCGAATTCCCTTTAATAGCTCCATCAAAGTTTCCTTTAATCCACCCTTGAGGGGGAGCATTCCATGTAACTCCTAATCTGGGATTATCATGTTTACCTTTAGAATTTTTTGTACTTAAGGGATTATCCACTTGGAGAGTTGAGCTTGGATTCTTTTGTGATAAAAAATTCTCCTTAATAGCTCTAATGATGTTCTATCCTACCACCCATCTAGGGAGTTCTTTATTTCTAAAAATTCGGTTATTTCTTTCCTTCCATATTCCCCACCAAATATGGGGAAGAGTAAGTTTCCATAAAAAAATCACTTCAAAATTCTTGGAGGGGCAGTACCAGCTTTTAAGAGACAATTCCATGTTTTTATGATGGATCCATGCGATGCCCCACAGATTGAGGATCTCTTTCCAGACTAGCTGTGTAAAAGAACAGTTTATGAACAAATGATCTCTATCTTCAAGGCCCTTCTTACAAAGAATACACCTGTTCACAATATATATTCCTCTTTTCTATAAATTGTCCAAAGTTAAGATTTTGTTTTGGAGGAGGGTCCAGAAAAAGATTTTGATTTTAGGGATGAGCCCCTTGATCCAGGCCTTCGTCCACAGTGGTTTGTTGCCATTTCCCTTTGAAGTGAAAATGGAAGAAACAAATTAATCCATAGTTACTCAAACATGTTTGTTTTATTTTAAGGATAGATAAAACTAAAACAAAGTAGTGCTAGCATGTTTTTAAGATGTGAAGAAGAAGGAAGTATAGAAGAAGGGAAAACATATATAAAATCACATTTTGCCTATCAAGGGGGAAAGTGAAATGGGTGAAGGGGAGAATGAAGGAAAAATCAAGGCATAGAAACGCTTTATCAAAGTCAAGACACTCAAATAGATTTATCAAAATAAAAGGAATTTCAAATTTAAGGACTTTGAGTAACTTCTCTTAGCCACACAAGTCTTATTTCAACAAATGCAGTATGTAGATCATACCATTAAGGATATATGCATGAAAAGTAAATAGACCTACCTTCCCACAACATGTTACCCTTTCTTCAGGACCCCTTATAGAATCGATGATATAATATAAATATTAGGTACTTGCATGAGAAAGTAGGTAGTATCATAAAGTTGGTTGCATTCTCCTATTCCAATCTAATGGCCTACTACACCCCAATGGACCTTAGCTCTATTATGAGGGAAACTATGGAGTTTGAAATTTGATTAGAGATAGGAGATGGGCTTGTAATCACATATTTTAGTGTGATTTTAACTTATGAGATTTGTATATTACCTTTTATATATCATTGCCTTCTATTTCAAATTATTTTGGATTTTAATTTTCTTGATGGATTTTTCTATTCCTCCTCCATATGGATTTGAAAAATTAAACATGGGTGCTAAAGATGACTTTAATTTAAATAATTGAGACTTGGTTTCTAAGAGAGATAACTCAGAGAGCATGGTGTCTAAGAGTCTCATAAAAATAGTTGAAATAAAAGTGTTATCTTGACTTTGACCTTGTTTTATCCAATGTGGAGTGAAAATAAATCAAGAGGAATAAAACATGAAACAATTTGAATTAATTAAAAGTAATAAAAATGTGATAGAGGGTGAAAAAGGGATAAAATGACATTAAAGTGTGATTCATTATCATAAAAATGAGGAAAATGTAGGAAAATATTCTATCATAGGTTGTTATGTAAATTTCATCTATCAAAAGAAATAAAAGCTAAAGTTGAGAACAAGGATCAAGAACTTGTAACCATTGAAAAACATATTCTAGAAAAGGCATGAAAAGATGGTGATTTTATGAGAAAGGCTAGGTCCTATCCATGGTCTTACACTATAACTCATAAAAAATAAACCTATGAGGGTGCCAAAAAGTATTGCAAAAATAAATGGGGTAAGAAAAAGATGGTATTTGTGAGGAAGGCTAGGTCTTATCCATGGTCTTACACTATAACTCACAAAAGAAAAACCTAAGGGGGGAAAAAAAGTATATAAAAAATATGAAGAGAGGATAAAATTACATCATGAGGAATAATGGGTCTTATTAGTAGTTTTAAAATTCAACTCATGATAAAAAGGGAAACCAAAAGACTAAAAAATGGACTAAGGTTTTTGAAAGGAGAGAATTATTGTAGAGGGTGAGACCCATGTAAGTAACTTGCAAAAAGTTTTAGATAGATAAAATATATAAAGCATGAAAACAAGGGAAGGATTAGGTAAAATACTTCTCAAGGAATTGTGAATTGGTGGGCACTTTTAAAATATGACCTTCATTGGTTTGAAGGTGATAAGTACTTAGACCAAGAATATCTTTGACTAAATAGGAGCCCTATAATTTTGGGCATATTTACCTTTTTTTATCATGATTGTAGTCTAATTTGTTGGATATTTTTCAATGATGGAATGGTGATGTCATGGAGGTGTCATAATGAGTGGATGAAGTGCCTTTATAGCCTTAGTGACAATGACAAAGTGTGTAATGTGCTTATCCTAGTATGCTTGAAGGAGGCTTGGTTGATCTTTTATTTTGACATGGTTAGAGATGTTCAACAATGAGTATAGTGATTTGATCATGTGAAATAGGTTACCTAAGAGGTATTCTATGCTTTAAGTTTTTATGTGCTTGATTGTATTTTATCTGGTTGATCATTGTTTTCATCTAGAAATTTTGGGTCTAATGATAGAAAATCTAAGTAGGTAGTTTGATGACATCACCATTGCCATATGTGGATGTTTTAAGAGAATTTGAGAATATGGGTTTTTAAATTTTAGTCTCTAGATTATATGTGCTAAATTTTAGGTCATACAACTCAATGCAACAAAATATATGCAAGTGCAAAGTTGGGCTCCCAAGTAGTTTGACAATGTTTTCCCATACATAGCCAAATTTACATGACATGAGGCAAAAAGAGTCAATTAAAAAGTTTGGTGATGGAATATCTCACACATGTGAACATTTCAAGATAATTTAATCATATGGGCTTATTTAGTTTTTTTCCTAATTTATATGTGCTAAATTTTAGGTCATGCGATGAAGCACATCAAAAGATATGTATGTTCAAAGTTGGCCTCCCAAAAAATTGTTGACATAGTTGGCTTTATGGCAATTTAATTTGAGTAAGTAGATTAATAGAATTATATCTTGCACACATGAGGTTTCTGATAGTAGATTTATATATGATTGGATTATCCTATGTGAGGAGATCATATGGTCCAAGTTTCAAATCATGCAAGTTAGTGTATAAAAAGTTCTTAAGGAGCAAAGAAGGCCTTCTTAGAAGATTGCAATGGTCCCCATACTTAGCAAAATTTGAAAAGGGTAAAGACTAGGACCAAATGAAGATATAATGGCTTGAATTAATTCTTACAGATTAATATATATGGTGCATGTTGATTTGAATTAGTCAAAATGTTTGTTGGCTAAATAAGTTAAAGATCGAGCTCATTACAAAAGGATCAACAGAGTGTGTTTATTCTAAGGTGTCAAGAAGTAGCAAGATGAGGATAAATGCTCAATATTTAACACTAATTAAAGGTAAAGGATAAGGATCTTATGGTGAGTGGTAATTCATATAGATTAATCTAATGGTGAGTGATATAAGATAAAGACTGAGCTAATCCACTGAGATTGATGGTGTGTATGTGGTCAAGATTACAAGATTGCATGAGATGAGGTCAACTATTCAAATTTTAATGTTTATCATTGGTGCATTATGAGTTAAAGTTAAAAAAATATAAATGGTGTATGTTTAATTTTAGTATTGAGGACACGAGATGATAGCATGGTGACCAAATTTTAATTGTGACCATTTGAATTCAAATATTTGAATTTAACAAAGGAAAGAACAGTGTCTAGTTTTTGGGCCATATATTTTGATCTATGCATAATTTACTCATGGTGTAAAAATAAAATCTGTATTGGAATGCAAGGCACACATATTAATATAAATTTAAAGGTCTGAAAGTTTGAACATTAAAAGTTATTAAGGTTTAATGTTGACTGTGTGTTTGACATTCATCTGTTAAGAACTCAGGAAGGATATTTAAGCTTGTGTTGATGTTGTTTCAATATGTCATGATGTTTTATATATTTGAAAGTGTTTTATAATCCATGAGGAAAATTTTTGTGCATTATTAAATTTTGACCAATCATATCTAGGATGAACAAAGGTTTATAAACTGACTGTGTATTCACTCATAATGGTCGTTGAATAGATTGTTGTTTGAGCAAATTATGCTTAAGTAGAAGGGTATTGTGATGGTTGTTAGAACTTAAAGAAGACCTATATACTATGTGGAATGGGTCCATGAGTTTGAAAGTGATCCTATATTCTTATTTTTATTGGATAAGTTTCAAAGAGGTGAATGGGTCATCATAGGACCTAAAAGGTGACTTAGGCCTATTTGAAAGTGTGTTGTGCTTAAGTGTGATCCATGTAAGATGATTTAAGGGTTAAGTCATGCCTAATGGATGACAAGGAAGTATATGATATTGATAATAATTATATATTTATAAATGGTGAAGCCAAATGTGTTTATTTTTATATTTATAAAAGAGACTTATGCAAGGCTTGTGTGAGAGGAGTATGTATTAACGTGAAGAAGAGAGGATAGGTATTGTGCCTGTTGGATGAGTTGATGAGAAAAATAGTTTGTTGATTATATATGAAATTTAATTCATATTTATAATGACATATTAGTACTCTTGTAGTTTGAGGATATGTAAATAGGTCTGAGTGTGCATATGAGGATAGTTTGAGTGAAGGAGAGAGATTATGGCATGCCTATGTGAGAGGCTTGTATGAGATAAAAATGGAGTTTATGCAAAGGTTAGAAAATAATAGATCCATCATCATGTGTTGAGGACATAAATTATAAGGTGGAGGTGTTCACTTCAAAGGAGGGTCTAAAAGACTTGATCTTCCTTAGGGGTAGTTGCTCCTTGTGAAACATGTGCTTCACTAAAAGCCTTTATTTAAGAGGACTTGATCAAGGTTTCTAGTCTAAAGGACTTGATCACTCTCTTGTTTGTAAACTCTTATAAAATAATTAGTCTATGTGTTTTAGTCTTAAGAGTAGGTTTTATTTCCCATGAGGATTTCCTATAAGAGTGTGTTTTATCTTGTGTATGCATTGAATGAATGAGCTCTCTTGTAAATGTTGCTTTATCAAGTTGATATATGCTGATTGGTTAATAGTTTGAAAGGAACAAATTTGGAATTAAAATATTTGGGCTCACTAATTCACCCCCCATCAAATATTATACCTCTAAAATAATTTATGGACAAGATCACCTATATTAAACATGTAAACTTTAGATCATTTGTTATTTTGTTTGGCAATATGGGCCTTATATTAGTGATTGTGTTTCAAAGTAGAAAGACAATGTTCATTAAGGAGATTGAGATCATGAAGGTAAGCTTCACGTAATTATTAATTGAGTATGATACCATGAAGAGATATATGGAGAGGGGGAAGATAAAATTCTAATGGAAGGACTTATTCAAAACCATATACTACGGAGAATGGTGTTGCCTTAGTATGTATATTAGTACGATAGGCCCAAAGAATAGGATAGAGCTGTAGGTGCCAATCTATGCATGTTTCAAGAATTATCTTTTGGAGAATTTTATTAAGAAATTCATTAGTGGCCTTATCTTATACATTTCATTGTGGATGATAGGGTGTGGAGAATTTGTGATTGATTTTAAATTTAGCACCAAGTTATTTGACATCTTTATTTTTGAAATTACCATAATTGTCTGAAATGATAGTATGAGGGACACCAAAGTAACAAATGATCTGATTAAGGATGAATTTGGAGATGGTAGTACTAATGAAATTAATAAGGGGCATATCCTTGACCCATTTGGTAAAATATTATGTGGTTTTGATTATAAAGACATGCCCATCTTGAGATTGAGTTAATTTGTCTATGAGATCTAATCCCCACATGGAGAATTACCAAGGAGATTTAATAGTTTGAAGCTCATCTAGAGGTGAATGAATTAAATCATTATGAAGTTATCAAGGAGTACATTTTTTAGTAGATTATATGGCATCCTTTTCAAAAGTGGGCTAAAATTATCCCATATGTAAGCAATTGTAGGTTGTAACATGTCCATTATAATGGCTACCACAAATGCCCCCATATGGTTATTCAAGGAGAGGAGGAATATCATATTTCATAACACAACAGATAAAATTAATTTTAGCATTATTATAATATAGGATGTTATATCAAAATACATATTTAAAAGTTTGTTTGTGAATGTGAGACTTTTTGTAGTAATCGAGGTTGGGAGGATATGTTTAATGTTCTAGAAATTGAATGATGTCTTTGTACCATGGGCTTTGTCAAATGGTGATAGCCTCAATATGTAAGATAAGTGAATTATGTGGTTGAATAGAGGATGGATATTTTCTTATTTGGATAAGAAAATTGGTATTGATAAGAACTTGGTGTGGATGAAAAAGAGATGTTGAAGAAGCAAGGGAATCAACAATAGAATTTTGATCTTGAGGGATAGGCTCAATGTTGAAATAAATCAAATATTTGGCAAGAATAGTTTCAATTTGATGATAAGAAATGATATTTTCACTTTTGAATTGTTAATCACCATTTAATTGGCAAAAAATGAGCTAGGAATCACCTAAAGCATGTAGGTATTGGCTATCTAAGTCAAGATCAGCTCTCATGCCTAACATTAAAGATTTGTACTTTACCATGTTGTTAGTGACATAAAATGTTAAGTGAGAAGATAAAAGGAATATTTTTCAAAGAGGAACTATAAGAATACAATCTACCCCATCTCCTTGAATGCATTTAGCACCATTAAAGTGAAGGGTCTAAGTATCCTCATGTAAATCGACATTAATTTAAAGAAGTTATTCAATAACTACTTTTGGTTTAGTAGTATTAGGGAGGATAGTGGTTCATCAAGATTACTTGCTTCAAGATCAACAAAAAAGTTATGGAGGTAATCTTTAAGATATATGTCTTGGTTGAGACCTTAAATATAAAGAATATTATCATTGGGAAGACTATCTTGAAAGTGATTGGTAGCAGACATAAGAGCGGTAGCAATTTGAACATTGATTATTTGTCCTTTGATAGATTTTGGTGTAATAACTTGGAGATAAAATTCAATGAGAAGAACCATCCACTTGTAAATTATGTCCCCAATAATAAAGGATTTATATAATAAATGATAAAGGGCATCAAAATTAATGATAACATAAGTAGTCTGATAAATCATATAATGTCAAAGTTTTTTAATTATGAAATATATGGTGAGGTAATCACATTCAACTTTTGTGTAATATTTATCATAATAAATGATGTCTCAACTGATATAGTATATGGCATATTCTCTTCTAATATCACCTTGTTGGGAAAGCATTGCCCCAACTGATATGGATGTGGAAGAAGTGTAGACTATTAAAGGTCAATTATTAAAAGGAGGACAAAGCATAGGTGGTTAGAAAAATGATTCTTTTGTGTTATCAAATTATTTTTGATAAGGGTCGACCCATTATAAAGCATTACCTTTCTTAATAAGAGAATTGATGGAGTGGATATGATAAGCCATTCTAGGGATAAATTGTATAATTGATCCAAGTTTACTGAGATAAGTATGAATGTCTAGAATGGATTGAGGGATGGGCATGTTGATGATAACATTGATCTTGGTAGGGTCAACATTGATGTTGTAGAGAGAGACTAAGAATCCTAATAGTTTTCTATATGTGACACTAAAGACACATTTTAAAGGATTTAGTCTAACTTTGTATTTGAAAAGATGATCAAATATGATGGTAAGATTATAAATATGAGTCTTGTGACATTTGGACTTAGTAATGAGGTCATCCATATAGGTTTCTACAATTTTATGGATAAGATCATGAAAGATATGAGGCATTGCCTATTGATAAGTAGCTCTAGAATTTTTGAGTCCAAAGGGCATTTTAACATAGAAATAGGTTCCCCATTTTGTGGTGAAAGTGGTTTTGTGCTAGCCTTCAGGGGTAATGTGAATTTGATTATAGACTAAGAAACCATACATGAGGGACAACATTTCATAACCAGCTGTGGAATCAATAATGGCATCTATTGAAAGTAGAGGAAAATTATCCTTGGGATAAACAATATTAAGATTACAAAAAATGATGCAAATTTGAATGACCATGGTAACTTTTTTTTGAACATGAAATATATTAGAAATCCATTCAAAATATTCCACTTGTTTGATAAAATTAGCATTAATAAGTTTGATAATTTCTTTGTGACATAAGGTGGAAACTTCAAGTGGAAATTTTTGTTGCTTTTGATGCACAGGTTTGGCATTAGGATAAGTGATGATATTATGCACCACAATGCTAGGGTCAATACTAGGCATGTCCACATGGGATCAAGTAAAGATCTCATGATATTTATCAAAAAATAAATTAAAGTTATCATGTTTGATAGGTGAAAGTTTATGAGAAATTTTAATTAGTCGAAGGCATGATGGAGTACCATATTCAATGATAGTAGTTTATTTAATAATCATAACATTACCATCTTGGAATTGATATGGTGAATTAGGTAAAGAATAAATTGTATTATATTTAGGGTTGATGTTAGTGATGAAGTTGAAATAAGGGGATTTTTTTTGAAATTCTCAAGTTTGTGATGTTGTCGAGGAAGTTGAGGTTCTTGATCATGAAGTAATTCAATAATAGTTTCATGGCTAGGGAAAGTGGGAAGAGGACCATAAAACTCAACATCTACTTTGATATCAATAATTTGATTAACTTGGCAATCATATTCATAATGTATCTAATAGACATCTGTGTCCTTAGAATCAATTGTAATCTTGGGAGTAGGAGGATTGGATGGGATTGGTGTATCATTAGTTTCATTGATAGGGAAAAATTGGATGTAGTGATGGGATCTTTAGGTGGTAGAAAAGATGTAGAAATATTTGGAGGTTCAAAAGGTAAGAGTTGTTTTACCACCCAAAGAGTATCAAAAAGTGGAAAATTAAAAGGAGACACATGACCTTTGAGAGAAAATTTAGAATCCATAGAAATGGTATGAACATCTTGATTGAAAGCATGAATTTGAGCTAAATTTTTATGATAATGTTGAACATTTAAGTCTTAAGATTGAGCTTGGGCCATGATGTAGTTATCATCATAGATTGGATAAATGGTATATGCTTGAGATTCAATGGGAGTATTAGAAGGTGAAATTTTGAGGATACTAAAATTATGTGGAAACATGATTAGAAGGTCTTGGAATTATTTGTCCACTCAAAAATCATTACATGTGAATGCATCTTCTGGTAAAGAAGTTTCTTGTGCGTTACATGGAGGGAGAAAATCAGTGATCTCAATAATGAGAGGAATAGTGAAATCACAAGGTAATAAATAAGGAGGAAGTCACTCTAAGATATAAGGAGGTATCTTAGTAGTGTTGCAATTATGTTTTAAGTCATTAGGTTCATAATAATCTAAATAATCAAGAGTGACCTATAAGTTTGAATTTATGTTGATAAACTCGGGTAAGGGAGCACTATTGATGGTAGGAATGGTATGGATGTGATATTGAGATTTTGAATTGGGAAGTTAAATACTTCAAGGGTTGGGATTAGCCTCATGATTATATTATTTGTCCTTATATAGGAATTTGATGCATTATCTACTAGAAGAGGTAATGGCCCTTATTCTATGAGTCTAAGGGTGACCAAGGAGTATGTTATAAGATAAGGGAAAATAATATACCATAATTTTAGTTTGATCGGTCTTAGGTCCAATTTTTAGGGGAATCCAAATAAAACCAAGTGGATTTTGATTAGTTTTATCGAATCCATGAAAATTAAGGTGGGTTTACTTGAGATGATCCTTATTATATCCAAGTTGTTAGATAAGCCACAAAGATGTCACATTAATATTGAACACTTCATCAACTAAAACTTTATGGATAAGGGTAGTATTAATGGCTATTTTAATGAATAATGGTGGATCATCGACATGAAAAAGGATATCATCATTAATCATGTCTTCTTCAATAAATTCAATAGATAATTTGGAAGAAGGATACATAGTTTCAATGGTATGTACATTGGTAGGTTGAGGCTCAATAGAGGCTGGTTATTTATCTAGAGAATATAGATCTTTAATTTCTTGTAATTTTTGCATAAGGAACTTGCGATGATAAGGGGAAGTATGAAATAACTCCATAAGTGGAATATTGTAAGGCATGGAGTTAAGTTCTTTGAGAAAGTTTTCGTGGGATTTAGAAGAAGAACTAGTTTGAGGTTTAGAGGGTAAGGTAGATTTTGAAGGAATGAAAGTTGTTGGGGGTTTGAAAGAAGGAGGTGGCTCCTCTTGGGATTTCAAAGATAAATGAGTGGTTGTATTATCTTTGATAATTTTTTCCTCTAAATATGATTTCTTAGGTTTTGTGATAGGATCTTTGTGAGATGGTTTGCGATAAAAATTGACCTTAGTTATTATTAGCCATTTTTTGCTTACATATAGAGCTTTTAGAGACTGAGCAATATTATTGATTGAGAGAAGGATCTAATGATAAAAGAGGAATATAATATTTCTTGCAATGATTTTGAAACAATTTAAGCAAGATTAAAGTGTAATTATATTAATCTTAGATAAATAGGTCTACAAAGTAAATGGAGGATCTAGATAAGTTTTCATAGGTACTCTTGTAGTCCAAGTCATGGACAAATTTACTTATGCTTCAAAATTTCATTCGAGCTTCCAAAGATCAAGCAAAAACTCAAAATAATAAGTCTAGGAGCTAAACCATCATCAAGACATCACTTAGAAATGGATTGGTCAGCTTGTTTACACATTGATAAGTATGTTCAAAAAGCCTCACAAGCCCTCAGGTCATGTATACATGTTGCTCTTAGTTCCTAGATCATCCCTTACAATTTTTGTGCCTCCATGATTTTTTTCTTTGAGATCCAAGCCTTCAAAGTTGACCCAATAGATGTTGCAAAAGTCAAGTTTAAACTCAAACAAAAATTCATCATTTATTAAATTTGATGGTTTATAAGACATTAAATATGGTTTGTGGGAAGTAATTAATGTCTACATGGATGTCAAAATAAATCTTAGGCAAAAAATCATACAAGTTTACATTTGAAAGCTTATAGGACATCAAATGATGGTTGCACAAATGTCAAATAATGGTCATGCAAATGTCAAATAATGGTTGTGCAGGTGACAAAGTCAAATTCATGTAAAACCATTAGATCTTAAATTTGATGGTCCGTGGGATGTCAAATATGTTCATGTGAACATCAAATGATGTTTGCATATATTTCAATTTTAAGCTCATAAATTAGCCATTGGATTTCAAGCAGTGGGTCCCAAGTAGATCTAAGGGCTCACATTTAATCATTCATCAAGATTAGATGGTGCATAGATGGTCAAGAAGTCAATAAATCTAAGGATCTAATGAGTTGAGAAAAAGTGTCAAAAGTACATGGGTCCTACCAAAATATTCATGTCTCACAAGCATTTGTGCATAGGTAGATCAATGGAGTGAACAGGGTCAAAGAGCCAACATGCCAAGTCATAGATCGATAACTAATAGACGCAAGCACAAGAAGCTTTATATGAACATTGACTAAGCTATTTTTGACCCAGGTAAGTAAATATGAGTTTGAAGATGGTCCAAAATTAAACTAGGTTGAACTGGTAAGACCAAACATTACTAGAAAACTCTATGATGGTAAAATAGGTCCCTTTAAAGGCCTAGTATAGACCAATGACTGGTAACTATTCTCAACAAACGGACCAAGGTCAAGCAGGTTGTGCATCTTTATCTTGGCCATGGGAAAACTAATAAATGGATTTGTTTTCAACCTATAGTTGATCCAGGTCCAATTTCCTAAATAAGGTCATATATGTGATTAATAAAAGATGCTTCTCATTTTCCAATATGGTTATAGCCTTGACAAATAGGTACATCCAACCATTCAAAATAGACCAAGAAAGAATCTTAGTTTCAAGGCATAAAGGATTTTTTCTCATGATAAATCAAGTAGAGATGATATAATGGAGTCCCAAGATAATGATTTGGTGACTGGATAAAGATCATGAAGCATTAAATTATTTTCTAAAGCCTTTGAAATTGTGCCTTCTTGATAAGATCATGACTCAACATCATTAAGAGTTCTAATCCATCAAAGAGTATTTGGACCTCATTCAATGTTTTCTATCTACTCAGTTCCATCTCTCTCTCATCCCTTTTTCTATAAATACAAAATTTTAATCCTTGAAAATAGCTTGGTAATACCTCACTTAGGCATGAATAAACTCTACCTAGATATTATTTTTGTAACCTCTTGAGATAAATGAAGGATTTTTTTCAAATTTTATTATTCTAGTATAGTGTGTCAATATCAGATTAATTTGCATATGTGTTGGAAACTTCTTCCTTGTCAAATTCTAAATCTCACCTAACTACTAGATTATATTGTTTTGTAGGTCATGTTTAGTGTCAAATGTCATTTGAATAAAGTTATCAAGTGGATACATTGATTGGTTAGTGCCTTGAATTAGGCCTCTCCATCATTTCCCTTAGGTTTTGATCATTTTGTGAACCTCTACATGAAATACTAATCATAAATAGCCATTTGGAATTGTATATCTGATCTCATTAGTGTTTTTTAGAAGTTAAAATAGAGTGGATGAATAATCACATTATTGGTGCATCACCTCCTTACATATTTTTATGTGTTGTTACTTATTTCTCTCTACCTTTTCCCAATCAAAATTTAGTTTAGGTGATATATCTAGAAGGAAGTCAGCCTTCTCTAGAAGTCTGACCTTGTGATAGGTGACCCACAACCTAGGGTCAATCCCATGTTGGACTGGATTTGAGTAAAAGACTTGAAAAATCTTCTACTCAGCTAGGGTGAAAATCTAGAACACCAAAAATTATGTTAACATATTGAGAATTATTGTAATATTGGTCATAATCAGCATCAATAAAATAAACATCCTTGGTACTTTTTTGGTTATTAGCTATGAAAAAAGTTTTTTGATTATTATAAAAAGAGGATTTGGAAGCTTGTCATTTTTGAGAAGCAGTGTTATACTCTTGATGATGAAGTTGGATCATGGTTTCATGATTGAATGAATCACCAAGCATGTAGGAGATAGAAAATTTAATAATCCCTCAGCAAGTTTCTTAAGAATGACCAATGTTGGCATGGAACCAAAAAAATGATTAGGTTCATACCATTTAGGAGGATTATTAGGAAAAGTAAAGGGTTTAGAGGGTGGTAATAATTGTTTCATTTTTTGCATAGTTAGTGGTATGTGATAATATGGGGGAGTGTCAGCTCTGACAACTCCTAGTTTGGTTTGAGGAGTATTTTTAGTGTTAACATTAGTATAATTTTTAAAAGATCCTTTGAGGAATTTAGTATTAGGTTCAAATTTTTTCATAAGAAATTCCTAACATTTATCTTGGTCAAGAGCTTTGTTTAGTGTTTGGGGAGAAAAATTTCAAACCTTATATTGAAGAGGAGTTAAGGCAGTGATAAAGAGTTTAAATAGATTTTAATCAGTCATGTTATTATTGACCATTTGATTTTTAGTCAAATTAGGTCAGCCCTTACATTTTAAAACTTTTTAATAAGGTTTTCATATGTCTTATGGGGTCTCATATTGTTTTATGCATCTTACTTATCCTTTCTCCAGCCTTGGTCTAAGCTCATCTCCCTTGTAATTACTTAGTCAACCAAAGTCAAAGTTGGTCAACACTAGTTAAACATGTTCAAAATCTCAAATTGTGTTATAAATGTCCTAATAGTGTCTTTGAGATGTTTTAAGGTGTTCACAAGTCATAAAATTGTCATTTACCATGTTTTGTGTGTAAAAAGTGTCATTTTGGCATATTTCTAACTCATTAAATGACATGTATGGACTTTCAAGGGAGAAAATTTGTCACCAAGATTTATATTAATGTGGAGGAGGCTATAAGCTGTTAGGATCAGTCATAATTCAATCCAAGAAGTAGTTATATGTAGAAAATGGGGATTTTCCCTTGATTTTAGGCCTTTATTGGCACTTATACAGACTTGGTAAGTCCAACAAAAAATAGGGGATGGTGTCTCTTCAGATCCCTAAAGTCATTTCCATGCTTGCAATGTAGTTATTTCATCAAAATATTCAATTTTTGCTTCTATTCCTTCTTTCTTATCCTTATAAGCTAAGGAGAGTCAATTTCAAATGCTTGGTGTGTGCCATACAGTTGGAATTGGGAGGAATGATTTTGTGGGTTTAAGGAGGTATGAGTGTACTTAAAATACATGTACATAATTTTTTATTTCATAGATTATCCTTTATTAACCATCACTTAGACTCTAGGTAGCTTTTTATGCACTTTCATCTAAGAGGGGTCACTATTTGATCTAGTTTTTGAATAATTTACTTTGGTCTAATGGATTTGATTATTCCATATGTTTTATAGGGTCCTTCCATAGGTTTTCCATGGTTCTCTTGGTTTTTTATGTCTCAATAATTGAATAAGCCTCTTCTAGGCTTGTTCTTGGTCTATTTTCAACTTCACTGCTCTATACTCAAAATGTGCACCTACAGGTGCCTTGAATGTAGGTTTTCCACATTAATATTAGGCATGAAACATGTCTCATATGTTTTTAATATATAAATTTTAACTTTATGACCAAATTTGAAGCCCAAATCATGCACCTTGTCCACTTTTCTCCTTCACTATATACATAATTCAAAAGGGGTGCACTTAAAGAGGTCTCCATGATGACATCATTGATTTGACAGTAAACTTGGTAATGTTTTCAACTTCTTGGATATATTAGGAGTGTATTTTAGGAGTTAATTTGATTCAAATTTCATGGAGGTGATCATATCAATGCTCCATGTCTTTCTTGTATTCATTGCCCACTACATCTCATCACCACCTATAGGTGGTACCACAAATATTGGAGAACCTTGTGTGAAGGATTCAAGTATTAAGGAAGCCACGCTCAAAGTTTATGTATTGAATTTCATATTGGAAGATCTAGTTCCAATGTCATGAGCATTGAAATAGGCAAACCATGATCAAAATAATGTGATTGTGATTTCAGGCCTACTATCCCAAAAGGGCTAAAACATTGCTCCTTAAGGTTTTTTGGAGTTTTCATAGTGAAGACACAAGATCTTATGATGAATGGTGATTTATTGATCTTATATCCCTATCATTAGATACTTAATTTTATAATTAAGAAGGATATTTGACAAAAGGAGAGAAGTTTCCTAAGGTTCCAAAGGTGTCATGAAAAACACTGAATCCATTCAGTGTTATCTACAGGCTTCTAAGCCTAAGAGACCCATAAAACTTAAAAAATAACTAAAAAGGACTAAAATTGCATTGGAGTACCCTTATGAGAAGATAACCTACCATGAATCCAAGAAACAAGAAAATGGATAATTGAAAGTGGTTTATACTCTTTAACCAAGCTTACTCCCTATCCATACATAGTGCAAGATCCACCTACAACAGGTAGGGTGCACCAATAGTTGAATTAACATGAGACTTTGATGAGCTATTATAAGTCTTCTCAAATGACTAAATATATTTAACATGTTGGTTACTTCATGGGATTAAAGGTGAGACTAACCACATCACTATCAACTTGAAAGGAGGCTTAACAATGACCTACAGGCAAAGTTTATAGTCAACCAAATGTAACTAGCCTTGGGATATTTTCAAATCCAAGGTGTGAAGCCAAGAGGCATATAAATGAGTGGAGGTGAGGTTTATTTTGTATGAAATAATAAGGTGTCATAGGGATATAATTTATATCATGAAAAAGTGTAAAAAGACCCCTATATTCACTTATAGGAAGGGTTATGGGCAGAGCATCCTAATTCAAGCAGTGGCATGAGAAATTATGCAAAATAGTGTCATATAGGTTCATAAGGAGGATTAATGTGTGAAATTAAATTATGTGAGTTTCAAGTTGAAATAAAATGGTTTCAAAACATTCCAAATTTTTTTATAGAGATCAAGGTGATGACCTATAACAAACACTAAGAGTGTCTCAACCCTATAGATAGAGACCCAGTCTTAGTGGTTTCAAAGGGCATTGGTGTAGTGAATGGGAGTTTGACCTTAGTGAAAAAATGAATGAAAACTTAAAATATAATTTTATCGATGTCATAAAAATATTTAAAAGGAAAATTAAATTCTACATAGGATCCTAAAACCCCTATATACACCTACAACAGTGTCCTAAAGGGCAAAATTATCTTAGTTAAGCAGGGTCCTAGTTTCAAGGTGTGTAAGGAGCTTATGGGAGATTTGAGTGTGAATGAAAGTTAATAAATATTAAAAAAATATATAAAAACTTATTAAAATATTCATGAGGTATAAATATTCAAAGTAAGGCCCCCAATTTTAACAAACATAGTCTTGGCCTAATACCCTGCAGGCAGTCTGCCTTCAAAAGCTAGTTTTGGAATTTGAGAGAGATGGAGGGTCTATATTTGGATTTAGATGATAAAAATTTGTATGGATAATTAATATTACATATATAACACCCTAAAATTATTTTATTTTTATTCTAATAATTTAATATTCCTCTATTTTGTCTCAGAGGTAGGGCAGATTTCACCTTGAAAATACCCTACAACTTTTAGAAAAGGGGGTAGAAACATGGACCAGAGGTCAAAAAAAGATTTCAAGAAGGTTTTTGGAGTTATATCACACATAATAAAACATGGGAAACTAATTAATATAGTTTTAAGATAGAAAGGGTGCCTTGGGGAACAAGGGTTACCATCAAACCCAATAGGTAGAATTGAGACCAAAGGGCCAAATAAGATGTCATTTCCATTTCTAGTCCTTGGAAAGCATTTAAATGATTTTATTCATGATTACAAAGGTAAAATGGGTATAATTTATGTGTAAAATATATATATATGCAAATAAAACATAAAAAGATCATCCTAAGCCTAAGGTTGCAGGTAGACCGTTTGAATAAAGTCTAGGCCTAATTCATAAAGGATGGTCATTCTTATTTATAGAGATTGATGAGATATTAAAATGATTGGATCATGTGTATTGTAAATATATAGAGGTTTTTAGACCCTTAGTTTATAGGACAAACTCATTAATAAACCATTGTGACTTGGAATGAACTCAGACCCTATGGAATGCATGGAAAGGGATCGAATAGTCAACTTAAGATGCTTGTATCTTATATGATCCTTTCAATGGGACCCTAAAGTTTTTTGGGATGTTATTATAGGTCCTTAATAATCCATCAATGGAATTTTATTAGAGTTATAAAATCTATTCTTTATGAATAAATGGTAAGACCTAAAACCACTCCAAAACCCTTGTAAACCCTCACTACAAACCCAATTGGAGAAATGTTGTAATTGAAGAATCCAAATGCAATATAAATTCCATGAAATAAAATTTAATCTATAAATGACTCTCTAGGGAATTAACACATGTGATTGGGGTGTACTACACTTATATGGATAGTGTAGAATAGGGATTTATTTGACATTTTTATGTGTTTTATAGGTGTGAGAAGGTTTAAAAAGATAAAATAACCTTTGGGAGGTATATTGATACTTTTTATAATTCTCCATGGTCATTTAATGAATTATATAAGCTCCTAAGTCTATCTTATACCTCTCTCATTTTAACCAGTCCAGTGGGCAGATAGTGAACACTTAGGAAACAAGGGTGAAACTCCATTTGGGAAGCCTTTTAAGGCCTATTTGATGAAATTGATGATATAAACACTCTTTAAAAGTGTCATACCTCCATGTGCATGGATCAAATAGTATAATTGGAAAGGTTTTGGGTGTTAAGTGTGAGAGGTGCATAAAAAAAAGTCATTTTGGGACTATAATTGATGATTATGCATGGCCAAAAAAATAAGAATGATCAGGGACTAATATGATTCATGTAAGGGCTTGTTTTTAACCCATCATACTTAGATCCATCATCATACCTGACCCTATGTAGTGGTGAATACATTTTTTTAAGGTAAATCATAAAGTTAATTTTCTATGCAAGGTAAAGAGTTTTTAGGCCACTTTACAAGAGTTTGATGATTTGAGATTACACTTGTAGCTCTTTATATTACATGAATCACTCCATATATATATTAAATTAAAAAATAATTGATATTTTTAGTTTGAAAAGTGTCTTAGTGACTCTTGAGCTTTCCCTTCTCTCCCTCCTCTCAAAATTTTTATAAATTTTAGCCTTTTGGGCTATTGTATGGATCTCTCCACCTTGGTATGGTGAATCCCTACCAAATTTTTTCCTTGAGATAATAAATATAGTTTTTTTACCTCATTCATTATTTCACTAAGTGTACATAATGGTTTTTGGTCTTGCGTTAGTGTATTTTGGTTTACCTTCACATGTTACTCTTTCTAATGCCTTGTATGTTTTGGAATCTCTCTTTTTCAAGTAAATAAGAAGTGTCTAATTAGATTGTAGGTATAGTGAGTAGTATATTTAATATTATTTCTTAGAATTCTTATTATATAAGTCCTCCTAGCCTAAGCTATCTCTAATACCCTATGCTTGAAACATTGATGTGAGAGAGGAGATTTTCATTAGATGAAGTGTATGTGCAGACTTCATCTTGGTTCCAAGTGAGTGTTAAATGGTGAGAGTAGACAAATTATTTGGTGTATCACCTCTAATAGATTATATTTTATTTCAGATATTTTTCTCCCTTTTCATCCCCCTAAGTGTTAGTAGTAGGCTTGAGCTATAGTGATGCATCAAGGGGAACTAGCCCATAATCTAGAGATCCACCTCACATTTGGTAACCCACAACCTTGAGGTGGTTCCATTATTCCACTTAAACAAGGAGAGACTCATCATTTTCTCATTGGGTTCAAGTTCAAGTGAAAATAGTTTTTGGCATGCCTGGTGGGATTGAATAGTCCATTACTTGAGGAGTTTTGGTGTTCTCCTCAAGATACTAGCATTTGAAGGCAATTCAACTAAGCACCAATGGCCACTCCAAGCATAAATATATTGGTTAAGTAGTCTAGGTATTCTTATTGAAGTTGTTTTCTTGTTCTATGGTCTTCTCATGAGTGATTTATGGATAATTTTGATGTTGAGTTTGTCTTAACACAAGTTGGGGAGACATATTATTCTTTGCCTATTCCTCCTCAATATGAAAAAGTACTTATCCAAATTGGTCATGATCCCTATCAATCCTATGTTTCTTGTAATTAGCCCTATCAAGCTTATACTTCACCTAGTCCACCTATTTCCTCTCCAAGTCATTCCGTTGCAAGTTTCAAGAATACTCTCATTGGATAAAAAGACTATATGTTAGACCTTGATACTAGAAATGGTTGTGGTCAAGTTATCCCTAGTGATTGTATCAAGAGTGTGAGAAATGCTTTAAAGCAAGTCAAGGAAGAATGGATGCCTATAGAGAGAGCTAATTGGAAAGGTATTTATAATGAGATGATTAATGTTTGTGGCCTAATTTTCCACCTAGAATAAAGGTTTAGAGCCCATGAACCAGCTCAGTCTTGGCATCCCAAATATATCCCACATCAACCTTCAAGTGTGTCAACTATTCCTTTCCAAGATATGAATCCAACCATGTTTCAAAATACCCCAATTCCTTCATGTATTCCTAAAAGTTTCCCTTCTTGTAAGTTCATCCAAGAGAGCATCCAAAGGAAGGAGGATATCACTATTGATAAGGTTGACTTATTTGGAGAAGATTTTGAGAGAGGAAGATTGAGTTTTGAGACTCATCTTGATCAAGAGATTCAATTGGCCAATCATATTTTAAGGCAATCCATCATGGCAGCATAAAATGAAATCTCTAATCCTAATTTTCCAAGTTAGAATCAAGATGCCAAGCCTAAGGAAACCCCAAGTTTCCTAAACCTATCATTTACCCCTTCATTTGTATCTTAGCCTCATGAAGAATCCTCTAACCAGAGCTTCCCAAGATGGAAAGAGGTAGTGACAACTTGTGAATAGAAGAATAAGAGATGTTTAAATGGAGAAGTTAGAAGTGGAGAGAAGCTCAAAAATACTCAACTCCCTCCCATCCATGCTTAAAAAGACATTGAACCTATCTTTAAACCCCTCTAGCTGATCCATTCTACCCTTCAAATGATGAAGAGTTTATTCCTCCTTTGAAGCCCTCTTGGGCTAATGTTCCTAGTTTTGATATGCCTAGTATTGGAATCATAAAGAGGGAGGATGAGATATAAATTTCATATTAGGTTGATGATGAAGAGGATCTGACCTATTGTGAGGAAATAACATATTGTGATGAATAAGAAGAATATCTTTCTTGTGAAGAGGAAGGATTATTTGAAGAGGTTCTCTTGGAAGCCAAAGAAGAAGAGGAAGGGGTTTCCCTTTTTGTTCCACTCCATGATGCTAATAAAAAAGATGTGTTATATTATTTTGAGTTCCCTATTTATGATGAATATTGATATGTTGGAGATGAATAAAAGGATATTTCTAATGAGGTACTTGTGTCTCATAAGGTTGAAGAAACAAAACTTAAAGAGGTAAATCTACCATTGCATCAAGAAGAAGACATGGGGCAAATCTATATTAAAATGTTCAAACTATATGAGGACTTTGAGAAGATAAAAATATTTTTAAAATAATCCCAAGATGTTGGAGAGTAGGTGTGTGTTGAAGACTATCATCATCAAGAGGCTCTAGACCATGATGGGGTAATCTATGATGATTATGAAGCTTTTGGAGATGACTTAGAGTTTAATCCTAGAATCACACATGAAGCTGATCCTATCAGCATCAAGGAAGAATTTTAACAAGACATACTTCTATAATTTCATGATGCAACACTTCTTGAAGTCTTTGAAGATGATATATACAAGTGAGAAGTATAATGTGATCCTTCAAGAAAACATATACATCCAACAAGCTATCCCATGCATATATATGAAAATATACCATGATGAGACAAAATGAAAATAGTATGAGGCATGTTTCCAAGTTCAATAAAATTTTATCTACTTTGGAGACCTATTTGAGATGACTCCATCAATTGACATGCCACGCCAAGAAGCAAGGAAGAAGCATGAGTCATCTAGTACTCCATTCAAGGAGAAGCATGTTTGGTATATTTATTCATATAGTGAGGAAGGAGATTAAAAGTACTTTAATTTTGATCCAAGAATGGGGGTAGTTTTGTTTAGTGCACACAATTAGTTTTCATTTAGTTGTGTCTTATTTTCCCTAAGTTCTTAGTAGCATAAGTGTGTCTTTGATTTGTGTGTTTGCTTTGGTCTTATTGTGTGTTGTTATTTCATTTGTGTGTTCTAAGGTAAAACAAATATTTTTTAGTTATTTTAAGTTCTGGTTCGTGCTATTTTTAAGTGCATTTAAATCCCTTTACCCAATGGATAGGATAAGGCTACTGGTCCTTAACATAGGCAAGCATGTTACCCTTAGGAATTGCTAAAAGTGTTGACCCAATTTGACTTTTAGTCAAAATAGGTCAACCCCTACATTTTTAAACTTTTGACTAAGGTTTTCATATGTCTTATGGGGTTTCATATTTTTCTATAGCTCTTACTTATCCTTGCTCTAGCCTTGGTCTAAGCTCATCTCCCTTGTAATTACCTAGTCAACCAAAGTCAAAGTTGGTCAACCCTATTCAAACATGGTAAAAATATAAAATTGTGTTATAAATGTCATAATATGGTATTTTATATGTTTTAAGGTGTTCACAAGTCATAAAATTATTATTTACCATGTCTTGTGTGTAAAAATTGTCATTTTGGCATATTTCTAGCTCATTAAATGACATGTACAAACTTTCAAGGGATAAAATTTGTCACCAAGATTGATAATAATTTGGATAAGGTTATAATACATTAGGATCCATAATAATTCAGTCCAATAAGTAGTTATACATAGAAAATGGGGAGTTTTCCTTGATTTTAGGCCTTTATTGGCACTTGTATAGACTTGGGAAGTCCTCCTTCAATAAAAAAATGTGTGATGTTGTCTCTTCATATACCTAAGTTAATTTACATGATTGGTGTATATAGAGTTCATCAAAAGTTTCAATTTTTGCTTCTATTCCTTCCTTCTTGTCATTGCAAGCTAAGGAGAGTCAATTTCAAATGCTTGGTGTGGGCCATACAATTAGAGTTAGGAGGAATAATTTTGGGGGTTAAAGGAGGTATAAGTGTACTTAAAATACATGGAAATAATTTTGTATTTAATATTGTCTCTTTTATGAACCATCACTTAGACTCTAGACAACTTTTTATGCACTTTCATTTAAGAGGGGTCACTGTTTGAGCTAGTTTATGAATAATGTACTTTATTCTGATGGATTTGATTGTTACATATGTTTTCTAAGGTCCATACATAGTTTTTAAATAGTTATCTTGGTTTTTTAACTCCAAATAATCCAAGAATCCTCTTTTAGGCTTGTTCTTGGTCTATTTTCAACTTCAACACTCTATACTCAAAATGTGCACTTACAGGTGCCTTGAATGTATCTTTTACACATTAATATTAGGAATGAAACATGTCTCATATTTTTTTAATCTATAAAGGTGCACTTGATGACCAAATTAGGAATCATGAAGCCTAAATCATACACTTTGTCCACTTTTCTCCTTCACTGTCTGCATAATTCAAAAGGGGTACACCTACAGAGGTCTCCATGATGACATCATTGCTTTGAAAATAACCTTGATAATTTTTTCAAATTATTGGAGATATTAGGAGTGAATTTGAGGAGTTAAGTTGATTCACATTTCATGGAGGTGATCATTTCAATGTTCCATACCTTTCTTGTATTCACTACCCACTACATCTCATCACCACCTACAGGTGGTACCATAGAGATTGGAAAACCTTGTGTGAAGGATTAAAGTCTTAATGAAGCCACCCTCAAAGTTTATGCATTTAATTTCATCTTGGTAGACCTAGTTCCAATGTCATGAGCATTGGAAGAGGCAAACCATGATCAAAAGAATGTGACTGTGATTTCAGGCCTATTATACCAAAAGGGCTAAAACATTGCTCCTCAAGGTTTTTTGGAGTTTTCATAGTGAAGGCACGAGAGCTTATGATGCATGGTGATTGATTGATCTTATAGCCCTATCATTAGACAATGAATTTTCCAATTGAGAAGGATATTTGACAAAAGGAGAGAGGTTTCCTAAGGGTGTAAAGGTGTCATGAAAAACACTGAATCCATTCAGTGTTATCTACAAGCTTCTAAGCCTAAAAGACCCCTAAAACCTAAAACATAACTATAAAGGCATAAAATTTCATTGGAGTACCCTTATGAGAAGATAACCTACCATGAATCCAAGAAACAAGACAAGGGAGAATTGAAAGTGGTTTGTACTCTCTAACCAAGCTCACTCCCTATCTATACACAGTACAAGATCCACCTAGAATAGGTAGGGTGCACCAACAGTTAAATTAGCATGAGACCTTGATGAAATGTTATAAGTATTCTCAAATTACTAAATATATTTAACATGTTGGCGAATTCATGTGATTCAAGGTGAGCCTAACCATATCACTATCAACTTGAAAGGAGGCTTAATAGTGACCTACATGTAGAGTTCATAGTCAATCGAATGCAACTAGCCTTGGGAGATTTTCAAATCCAAGGTGTGGAGCCAAGAAGCATATAAATGACTGTAGGTGATTTTTGTTTTATATGACCTAATAAGGTGTCACAGGGAGCTAATTTATGTCATGAAAAAGTGGAAAAGATCCTTGTATTCACCTATATGAAGGGTTATGGGTAGAGCATCCTAATTAGAGTAATGACATGAGAAATTAAAAAAAAATAGTGCCTTGTAGGTTCATAAGGAGGAGTAATGTGTGAAATGAAATAATTTGAGTTTTAAGGTGAAATAAAATGTTTTCCACACATTCCAAACAAGGTGAACTCAAATGTTTTACAACAAGCACTAAGAGTGTCACAGCTCTATAGATAGAGACCTAGTCTTAGTGGTTTCAAAGTACATTGGTGTAGTGAATGGGAGTTTGAACTTAGTGAAATAATGAATGAACACTTAAAATATAATTTTAGTGATTCCATAAAACTCTTTAAAAGGAAAATTCAAGTATACATAGGATCCTAAATCCCTTATATACACCTACAATAGTGTCCTAAAGGGCAAAACTATCTTAGTCAAACAGGGTTCAAGGTGTGTAAGGAGCTTGTGGGAGATTGAAGTGTGAATGGAATTTAAGAAATATTAACACCAGATATAAAAAATTATTAAAATCTTCATGATGGAGAAATAATCAAAGGAGTGCCCGTAATTTCAAGAAACACAGTCTTGGCCTAATACCCTGCAGGTAGTCTATCTTCAAAAGCTAGTTTTGGAATTTGAGAGAGATGGAGGGTCTATATTTGGAGTTAAATGATAAAATTAGGTATGGATAATACATATGACATAAATAAAATCCTAAAATTATTTTTATTTGGAGACTAATAGGATAATATGACTCTATTTTGTCTCAGAGGTAGGGCAAATTTCACCTTGCAAATACCCTACAACTTTTGGAAAATGGGGTAGAAAAATGGACCAGAGGTCAAATAAATATTGAAAGAAGGTTTGTGGAGTTGGATAACACATAATAAAACATGGGAAACTAAGTAAGAGAGTTTTAATATAGACAAGGTGCCCTAGGCAATAAGTATTATAGTCAAACCCAATAGGCAAAATTAAGGCCAAAGGGCCAAATAAGAGGTCATTTCCATTTCTAGTCCTTAGAAAGCATTTCAATGCTTTGATTCATGATTGAAAATTTATAATGGATGTGTAAAAGCTACATATATGCAAGGAAAACATCAAATATCATCCTAAGCCTAAGGTTTTAGGTAGACCCTTTGAATAAGGTCTAGGCCAAGTTCCTAAAGGATGGTCAGTCTTATTTATAGCTCTTGATGAGTTATTAAAATGATTGGAACATGTGTATGGGACATATACAGAGGTGTCTAGACCCTCAATTTTTAGTAAAAACACATCAAGAGTCCATTTTGAATTGGAATGAACTCAAACCTTATGGAATACATGGAAAGGGCTTAAATAATCAACTTAAGATGCTTGTATATTATATGATACTTTGCATGGGACCCTAAGGTGTTTGGGGATGTTATTTAAGGTACTTAATAAGCCCTTAATGGAATTTTATTATATTTCCAATGTCTATTCTTTATGAACAAATGTTAAGACCTAAAACCACTCTAAAACCCTTATAAACCCTCATTACAAACTTGATTGGAGAAATTTTGCAATTAAAGCATCCAAATATAATGGAAATTCCATGAAACCAACTTGAAGCTGTATAGGACTCTTTAGGGACCTGACACATGTGATTGGGGTGTACTATACTTGTACAAATAGTGTAGAATAGGGAATTCTTTAACATTTTTGTGTATTTTACAAGTGTGAGAAGGTTTAAAAAGATAAAATAACTTTTGAGAGGCATATTAAGGATTTTTATAAGTATCCATGGTAATTTTATGAATCAAATTCTATCTTCTACCTCTCACATTTTAGCCAGTCTAGTGGGCAGATAGTGAACACTTAGGAAAAAAGAGTGAAACTCCATTTGGGAAGCATTTTAAGGCATATTTGATGAAATTTATGATATGGAAACTATTTAAAAGTGTCATCCCTCCATGTTCATGGATCAAATTACAAAATTGGAAAGGTATTGGGTGCCAAGTGTGAAAGGTGCATGGAAAGATGCCATTTTGGGACTGTCATGGATGATTGTGCATAGACAAAAGAATAAGAATGATTAGGGACTAATACAATGATTGTTATGGATTTTTTATAACCCCTCATACTTAGTGTTAGGATTGTGGAGCTAAAAGCTTCACTGATGCAAACAGGAGAGGAGGTTGCTGAAGGTTGCTGAGTTGCAGAAGAAGTTGGGGTCGGTCTGATCAGCCGACGTCGACAGGATAGCACAGAGAAGCAACCGACGTCGGTCATATATCGGCCGACATCGGTCACCTCCAGGCAGACAGGGACCGGCATCGGTCACCTGTGTGGTTCGACTGCGAGCTATTTACGGGCAGTTAGCTAACGAACCAAGAGTTTGCATGATGAGTGCTAATTTTAGACTCATAGCTGTGGATCTAATTATTGTAATTAGATGTCTAATCACTGTTTGGATGAGATCTATATAATAGACTCATGGTTGTATTGGAAAAGTGTGCTAGGGAGTAAGAGAGCATAATTATAAGCTCCTTCTGTGTGTGAGGTAGAGCTATGGTGCGTTCCTCCTAGTGCCACAGTACCAGGTGTGTTGGTGCTGGATTGGAGAGCCAGCTGGGTTCTTCAAGAGTGTAGGATCTTGGTCACAGTTGCATGGCCTATATAGGAGATCTACATGGTAAGTAAGATCGTTGATCTGCAGGTGTATGTGTGTGCAAGGTCGAGGTTCACAGGTGATTAGAACCATTGCTTGATTTGTAGGTGTGCAAGGTCATACAGACAGCAACACAACAGGGAGCAGTATCAGGCAGGATCTACTTGGAGTACAGGTGTGTACTCGGATAGAGCAAGAGGAAGGCAAGGGAGTTCCTTCCATAAGTATGGTATGTTGAATTACAGGTTGTTGCAGATTCATGGGAGATCTACTTGAAGTACCTTGAGTACTTGTGGAGCACGTGGAGTGCTTGTGGAGTGCGTGGAGCACTTGTGGTGTGCGTGGAGCACGGGAGGTGAACACCAACTCTGTATTTGAGTTGGGTGTTGGGACCTGTGAGAGGGAGAGCTTTGGGGAGAAGAATTAATGTTCACTTGAGGTGTGGGAAACCTCTGTAAGGTGGTGGAGAAGAAGTGGCATCTTCTTTATTGTATTCTTTTCTGTATAAAGTGTTAATACAATTTGGTATTGTCTCTCATATGCTGTGTTATTCTGAATTCTAATTACTTGGTGAATCTGGTTAATTTCTGCATATTAAGTTGCTTGGTTTGGTAATCAAATTGTGTGCTTCCGGTGTACACCCTCCCAACACTTAGATCCATCATCAAACCTAACCCTATGTAGTGGTGAAGTAGTTTTGTGAAGACAAATCATAAAGTCAATTTTCTATGCAAGGAAAAGACTTTTTAGGCCACTTTGAAAGAGTTTGATGATTTGAGATGACACTTGTAACTCTTGATATTGCATGAATCACCCCATATCTCTCTTCCATACATAAATAATTTATATTTTTAGTTTTAAAAGTGTCTTAGTGACTCTTGAGCTTTCCCTTCTCTCTCTCCTTTCACAATTTCTATAAATTCTAGCCTTTTAGGCTATTGTATAGATATCTCTACCATGGTATGGTCAATCCCTAAAAAAAATTTCTTTGAGATAATAAATATAATTATTTTTACCTCATTTAATATTTCACTAAGTGTACATAATGGTTATTGGTCTTGTGTGAGTGTATCTCAGTTTACCTTCACATGTTACTCTTCCTAGTGCCTTGTGTGTTTTGGAATCTCTCTTTTGCAAGTTAGCAAGAAGTGTCTAATTGGATTGAAGGTATAGTGAGTAGTATATTAAATAGTGTTTCTTAGAATTCCTATTGTCTAATTCCTCCTAGTCTAAGCTATCTATAAGACCCTATGCTTGAAACATTGATGTGAGAGAGGAGATTGTCATTGGATGAAGTGTATGTGCAGACTTCTTCTTGGTTCCAAGTGCATGTTAAATGGTGTGAGTAGAAAAATTATTTGGTGTATTAATTCCCATAGATTAGATTTTATTTCATTTATCTTTCTTCCTTTTCATCCCCCCAAGTGTTAGTAGTAGGCTTGAGCTATAGTGATACATCAAGAGGAACTAGCCCCTAATCTCGAGATCCACCTCACATTTGGTGACCCATAGCCCTGAGGTGGTTCCATTGTGCCACTTAAATGATGAGAGACTTTTCATATCCTCATTGGGTGAAATTTCAAGTGACAATAGTTATGGTTAAATTTATGGGCCATAAATTTCCATCTTTTGATAAAATCATGAGCTGATTTAGTGGGATATTGGTTAGCATTGATGAAATGGCTAAGGTAATTTTTTGGAAGATCATTAAGTTGAAAATATTTGATTATAGAATTGAATAAATCCTCAAGTTACCAAATATAATTTTAGGGAAGTTGGTTGTACCATTCCAACACATCACCAGTGAATTTTTTAACTAGAAGTTTGGCTATGGATAAAGTATTAGTTTGGATCCACTCTTTATAGATATTGCTAAATGCTTTGAGAAAGGATGTAGGGTCTTTAGTCTCATCATACTTGATAGTTAGAGATATGTTACCAATATAAATATACATAATGAATATAGATAAAGGCTCATTTTGGATATTTTGAAGCATTTTTTATTTCATAATAAGTTGAGAAATAGCATTTCCTAGGGCATCTTTAAGAGGTGGAGGAATAAAATTTGGATTGGCTTGATGATTGGGAGCTGAAGGTTGATTATCCATATTGATCAAATGACATTGTAATTGTATCATTTGAAAGGTGTTATAAGTTTTCATTATGTTCATTTTTTGTATGACTTGTACAGTAGTTGAGTCATATCAATTGGTGGGTTGGTGTTTGTAAGAGAACTCCTTGAATTGGTATTAGGGGGAGGGTTAATGGAAGGTGGATTATTAGTGGGATTATTAGATAGACTTGTGTCAATTTCTCCCATATTATGTTGAAAATATTGAAGATGAGAATTGTCTTGATAGGTAAAAAAAGGATAGGATCCACCTATTTCATCATGAGGTGTGATTTGAATCATGTTAGAATACATAGATGGAGGGGAAGAGGTGTTATAAGAGTGAGGGTTCTTATGGGAGGTAAAGAAAGGGAGAAATGAATATCCCATAAAGTGTCTAAATGGATTTAGGTTATCCAAGAATATTATAATAAGGGATTTTATAATGATTTGAAGAAAATGAATAGAATTCTAAGGAAAGAAAAATGGAGAACTAAGTCAGATTGACAAGACCACAGTAAGAGTACAAAGTTGACTAGGTTGACCTAGTGTTAAAAACTAGGAAAACATAGTCTGATAAGGATATAGGGTCAACCAGGTTGACCTAGTACTATAACTTGATTGTTAAAAGAGATATAGATTTGACTAGGTCAAATTAACACTATAGGTAATAAGAAAAACAATTTGTAAGAGATTATGTCAAACAGAATGATAGTGTACTAAAAATAGGGAAATATTTTGCAATGTACTTGAAACAAGAAGTGAAAGTAAATAAACAAATAATTAGATCAAAGAGGATGATATAATTGGCACACAACACAAAACCTTATACCAATGGTGGAAAATGCAAGTTTTTATAATACAACATATAATGAGCAAAGAGTAAGCAATCAATTGAAAAGTAAATGCTAACTAAGTGGCCATCTTGAATGTTGTTAGATGATTATAAAGTGTTATTTTATGTGTGATAGATAATTTGGTTTAAAATAGGGAACTATAAAGCAATTTATGGATCATTTTAGGATGTTTAGGCTTAAAGGGATATGTGTTGGTAATGGTACCAACTTGGTATTGGGGCTTACCCCCTCACTTCACAATCCCATATAAATAAGGGTGTTGGGTGATTTTACAATAAATACCATTAACAATGTGTTAATATGTGTCTAAAAAGCCAAGTCAACTTCTGCTTGGTGATGAAATCCAAGTAGGTAGGCCTTGGGTAGATAAATATTATACTAAGTTGACCTGAATGACTTAATTTATTGTTTTAGAGTTAAATAAGAGACTAAGTCAACCTGCTCGACATAGCCTAATATATAGAAGTGAATAAGAGTATTGTGTCAACCTATTCAATCTAGTAACTTGTATCTGATGAAGACATACACATAAAGAACATAGTCATTTTGAAGTGACTTTATGTTAAACCTATGCATAAAATTTAAAAACTATACCGACCTGGTTGACCTAGTATCATAAATATAGAAAATTAATAAAATGATAGAAATGAAAATCATGAATAAAAACATTAAAGGGTTAGATTCATGTTAGGTTCACTAGAATATATGCAATAAAAAATGCATCATATCTACAAATCAATCTTAACTCGGAGAAGATAGATCTTACTTATACTTTCGATTTGGGATCCATTAGATAATTGGGAACATGACCAATATAGATCTACTAGACCTAATTAGGGGATCTCTTACCATAATAATATCACTAAGGAAGGTTCCAAAGCCTCCAATCAAGCAAAATAATGTAATAACACTAAGTCATGTGTTTTCATATTCACTATACTAATAACAAGTAAAATAAATAAATATAATCTAGTGCTTACCAAAGCTTGTGGCACAAAGTGGGGGGTTAGTAAACAAACTAAAGTAAATATGAATAAGAGAATCCTATTTAAGCTATGTATAAGTAAAACTCTAATACATGGAGAAAAAGAGTAATAGTATTTAAAATCCATTATTTATGCTACTTCTATCTACAAAAGAGAGGAACAAAGTTAGAGATACTTAGCTGGAAGATGAACACGTCAAGACTCAATCTCTCCCTTGGTCAAAGGTGTTTTTAAAGAGGTTATTATGGTTTTGAAGGATCATTAAGAAAGGCCAAAATATCCAATACTTATCCATAAGAATAGATTCTTCTCTAAGTAAAAATCCTAAGCTAAGACTCCTCAAGTAGAATGGTTGAAGAGCAGATTGTAAAGAAGCATAAATGAAAAATAACTCTTGATGTGTCTCTAATAATGGTGAAATTAATGTGTTTATATAGGAAAATATAACCCTAAACTATTTTTAAAGTTTTAACTGACAGGGTCGACATAGTATTGTTATTGACAAAAACTCATTAGGTCACAGACTATATTGACCAAGAGTCAACCTAGACCCTAAATAAGTTTTGCCAATAAGAGTACAAGGTCAACACAACCAAAATAGTCATTAAAACTATCAAAAGAGGTTTTAGGCTAGGAAAATGGGTAATGAAGGTAGTAAATGACTAGAAGAGTGTGCAAAAGAGGAGACAAAGCTAAGGGGAATGTTTTTAGGAGATGGTTGGATAGGTAATAAGTGGAAATAATGGATAACAATTTTTAAAAACACCAATGGTTTTCCCACCCCTTTTCTAGTGCACCCTTTAGGGCATACACTTAGAGAGATTGAGACTCGATGAGTTCTTGCAAGACAGAAATCATCAATAATTGATAAAGTTTGAAAATATTATGTGTATACATTTCCCACTTGGTGATTTAAAAATAATTGAGAGGTGAACACTTCCTTGATTAATTTTTTACTACATTTTGTAGATTTTGTAATTTTTGGGGTTCTTTGCAATTCTAATGTGGTTTTTTTTATGGATGCTTATGCATTGAAAATATATTTTATTATTTTGAGTGTTTAAAATTTTTAATATGCTCTATTTTGTTGAATATTTTAGGTTTGTCATAATCTTCCATCCCTTTGTGGAAAGAAAGTGGTATTTTTAATTATATGAATTTGATATAGTTTTATTGTGAAAAATAAAGTGTATTCATAGTTATGATTTTAAAAATTTGAATCAATGTCTTTTTAAATTTTATGAATTGGAATTTTCAAAAATTATTTTAAAGGTTTAAACTTAAATGAATATTTTGGTATTTCAATTATAATACTATTATTAATGCATCAAATATTCCATAAATTAATTTTAATGCATAGTGAGATTAATTATAAATATGTATAAATTTAAGGCTTACTTATATATTTCACTATGTTAAATATGTGAATTTTTAAACCATAAGTCCTCCTTTACTATTAATCACTATTACAATTTTCTACAATTAAATCTCATTTTAAACCTATCAAATTATTTTGAAACCAATTATAATTGATAAAATATGAAATTATAAGCTTGTTGGTATTTTTCAAATATTTGTATAATCTTTTATATGTTTTTAATAATTATTTAAATATAATAATTATTATGGTGGGGTTTCAAAAAACCTAACATAAAATTGCAATACAAACATAAATAAATAGCCCATACCTAAAGGCCTAGGAAAGTACGTAAATTGAACTCAGTTATGTGAATCATAATGGGTGACTCATCTAACCGAGTTATAGAGTAAAAAAATAGTTTCTTAAATGAAGTAATGGTGGTAGTATAGTTTGGTCAGTGCTTGATAGTGATGTTAATGATGATTAGAACTTAAAACATCTTCCAAAATGGATGGTGCAAATTAAAAATAGAATAGCTAAGGTTGATCTAGTATATAGGATCCTAATGGTGTGGGATGGAAGATGAGTTGAGGTCTCATGGGCCATATTTTAGGGGTCATTATCAATAGTGTAATACTATTCTTAAACAAGGGTTGAACCAAAGACTATTAACAAGTCATTAGGTTGATATCTAGATCATAAGGCAGTCATGAGGGAGGTTTAATGAGTTATCTAAGGTTTATATATGGGAATAATAAAACTACAGATCCACATGGGTGTTACAATAGGGTGATGTCAGGTGACAAAGTAATGGTGGTGGTAGTGATTAAGTAGTCAAATGGTGCATGTCAACAAATCTTTCCAATCCAAGTTAGATAAAGCATAGGGGACCTAGTCTAAGGGGCCTATGGTGAAAAAAATAATTTTTTTGGCTAGGTTGAGCTAGGTAGGATGCTAAGAGGCCCTTATGTGTTGGGGTTACATTTTATGATTTTAGGGAGCTTGGGGAAAGATAATAGGGGAGATCCCTATAGGATACCATTAAGAAAATTAAACTATGTTTTGATTTATAAAAATAAACAATAAATAAACGTTTAAATTTCAATTTAAAATATAATTTTTAGTCTAGGCCACAAAATGACCATTAATAGTTTTGGAAGTCTCAGGGCCTTTGAGACCCTAATGCTTAGTTGGATCAAGGAATAAAATTTTGGTCCTAAGTGGACCACCTAAAAACTAACTAAATTTAATTAATTTGAATTTAATTTAAAACCAATAGCTAGAATAAAATATTATTAATTATTCTCATTCAAGATTGTTCTTCATAAGTAAGTTTGGGTATGAATTTTTATTTTACTCTAGTAATTTCACATCTATTAAATTACTATAATAAAATGGGGGGAATGTAGACACATAAATTAAAATTTATGACTAAAAAAAAGTACTTGTGGCCACTCTTTAGACATACTTAGCTATTGTCTCACCCCATGGTCCTTGACCACCATTCCTTCACTTCTATGCAAATGACCCTTTTATCTAAGCAACTAATGGTCTCAAAATATTCATATTCCACATTAAAAAAAACCTAAAATCACTTTCATATGAATCCACACTTCCAATTTAGTTACCTCTTCTCTCTAGATAAAGTCAAACTATTTTGACTATCCCACTCCCTACTTCTATCCAAGTCTACCAGTTGTATCCTCCTACCAAATAATAGTTATTATCTCATATTAAAAATCATGTAATAGGTCATCTCATACATTTATAAAGTCCCATATGAATTAATTCTTAATTTATCATTATAAATCCACATTTTCAATCCTTTTTGTACCAAGAAGATCATATGATGGAAAAGCACTAGAACATCTAGCTACACATTGAGAAAAAATCACCTATTTTTTCCAATACATAGTCCACACATCCCTAGTAGACTTGAGATAAGTCTGCATATACCTCTAAAGTCACAGGTCACCATTGAAGTAATTAATTATAGTATAATTTCATTATCATTTGGCATTTTACACTAGTATTTCACACACACCACCATAGCATGGGATAAATACATGGAGTTTGATCCTTCTTCATATTATTAGTAATTAGGTATCACTCAACATAGGGGGTGTTGAATTTGATCAAAACTTTAATTGATAAACATTTTTTTATTTAATTCATTTATCAATTATGATCAAATTGAGATAGAATTACAAGTGAAGAATAAGGTACATAGTGGTTTCTGTGACACATTGAGAGCTCTCAAAAAATCAAACAAAACATATAGGTGAAGTGAAGTTATCATATTAGTCATAGAGATAAAACCCTCACATTATGTCCGTATGCCCTAAGGAAACCATCATAGGCAACCCATGTCTAATTCTAGTGACCTTGTCCCATATTGGGTGAGACCTTATTCACAGTGTCATTATTAATCACACATCCAATTTCATAGCTACATTTATAGTCTTACATTATTATTTTGTAGAAAATTTCTTTCTTTCTATCATTTTCCATATTTATCATCTTTGACAATTTAGCAATTTCCAAATTTGTTTGTGTCATTTGTTGCATATCTTTAGCATTCTATTTTTACATAGCAATTTGTCTAATTAGAATTAATATCTCTTAATTACAAAATTTTATCAAACACATTGGTGAACCTTTCTAATTATTAAATGTTTTGAAAACCTAACCATAGATGTTTTTAGGGTGTTTATCCTTATTTTTTTTGTTTCTAATTTTTGTCCTAGGGTTTTCATATTTGATAAATTATTTATTAGCATCAATCGTCTAGGTTTTTATTTATTTTTTTATGCAATCTAAGAAAAATATTTCTACCTATCTTAGAATAAGTGATAGATTAAGTGGTAAACCAGTTGAGCCTGCTTAAATCTATTTTGATAAGGAACATAACATGGATAAGAATAATATTATATCATAACCTTCAAATTTTAATGAGAAATCATAATAGCTAGAGGTGCATGGTAATACTTTAGAGCATGTGTTGTATGACCAAGATAAAATTTGTCATCAAGATGAGCACCAAGATTTTATTCAATATTTAGATAATGGATAACCATAAGTTAATAAAGTTCAAATTAACAATGACTTTAGAAAATAAATTTGAAATCAATTCAAGATCATCATACTATTTTTCAAAAACTTTTGGGCATAAAAAGTGCAAGCATGGCACAAACATTTGTGACTTCTAATCCTATACATTCAATGGATATAAATTTTGTTCCATTTTTAATATGGGTAAAATCCAAGGGATTCAATAGATTGATATTACAATTCCTACTCATTCATTAGGAACACCACCTTTGGTTATCACATATTCTTATTCTCTTTATTTGCTATCCCTTATGCATGATAGTATCTCTTTGAAAATAAAGGTGTTACCTTTGGAGCAATGTGATTCAAAATCTAATCAGTAACTTGATTCTCATACTTTATTACATATTACATTAACAAATCACATAAAATCATATCCTTTACCAACTAGTTTTGTGGCACCTAAGATTCCACTAAATGATGGAAAAGGTGATCTCAAATAGCATTTGAGGGCCATCCACAAAAAATGTTTGGACCATATGTCTAATGATAGGTTATTGACAAAATTTATTTCTAAGATTTATAAATGAATATGATTTACAATGGTTCTATGACTAACCAAACCAATCATTCCATGTGTTAAATCCCCTGGTTGATATGTTTATAGCACATATCCCAACCAATATCAATGAGAATATTTCATATGCTTATATTTCCCAACTCAAATAGAAATATCATGAGCCTATAATATAATATATATTAAGGTACATTATGATGCTATCTAATATGAAAAATCCTAAGTCAAAAAATGAATTATAGGATATATTCAAAGAGAGCTTGCTTCGACCCCTACATGAGTCTGTCATGTTTAATAAGTTTCTCTTATTCATTGGTTTGTGTCATATAGTTAACAGGAAGTAAAATTATTGGAAATGGATAAGATTAAGTATGAAACCAATCTAAACTCTAATACAAATAATTAAATTAAAAAACCTTACAATGTGAGACAAAATGATAATAATAATGATCAAAAGGAAATCGTACATGTAATTTTATAACTAGATCTATGCATTTTATCATCATCGCCTCCCACAAGATAGTTTACCAATCTATCAAAAGATCCATATAATGTCCTCAAAATTATATTAGAATGCAAAATCATATCTCTCCCTCTCATTAAATAGGTTGATGTGAGTAAGCATATTCCAAATGTATTTAACCATAATTACTTTTATGATTTTCATAGAGCACCAAGGCACACTACTAATAGGTGTATTAGTTTAAAACACAAGATTCAGGACTTGATAGATGTAAACATCATTTATGTGGTAACTCCTATAGATATTTCAAAGGCACAACCAAGTGAAATCAAATCAATAAAAATATTAAGTGACCATTTTCCTATGTATATAGATAATGAGACCATAGATACATTAGGAGTATATTACAAATATAATGCACACCCTCCCCCATTATATTATCATACTCCTAGAGAAGCACACCATCCCTTACACGAAATCATTGGTACCTATCATAATTCAATGCCATCAAGGCCACTCATCAGATTCACGCAACATGAAATTATTGATGATGACTTGGATTTTAACTCTTTTTTCAATCAATCTCACATTGATCACTAGCCTATTCAAAGTGTCATGGTTTATAATGGTTCAAGTGTGAATATGTTCACAAACACACTTATATATCATCTTAGATATAAATATAAGTATTTTATTCCCATGAAAATGGTAATAAAAGGATTCAATGGTCATAGTCAAATATCCATTGTTGATATTATGATATCATTATAGGTTGGTCTAGCACATGTGTCCACTATATTTATAATAGTAACCAATGCAAGGGTTTTTCATATGTTACTAGGGCACCCTTGGATTTATAATATTTGTGTGATTCCTTCCATATTTCACAGGTGTTTAAAGTATATATATGCTAATGAATTCATCATAATTTGGGGTATCTCTTCTGAATAATCCTTAAAATAGAAAGATATGGTTCCTATACATTAGAATTTAGTTGAGCTACCTAAAATGGTTTAACTTACTCAAAATGTTCAGAATCAATTATCTACCCTTCCAAAGAAGCCTATCCTTGAAAGGTCACTTTAGCAGAGATTTTTAACATGTTTTAGATAGCCTCTCTCTACTATTGCACAATTGATATTACAAGGCACTAAAGGTGATTCACATAGAGCACCAACTCAAATTTCATACACTCCATAATGGGTTTAAAAAAATCATAGAATTCATCATGCTCAACAACATGCACATTGGTTTCCACTTCCTTAAACATGTCATGACATAAATTCAAAATGAAATTATTACTATATAGGATGATGATGTAGAAGTCACACACATAAACCTTAAAACCAAAGCTAGGGCATTCAAAAATTATACTATGCCATCATATCACCATATGGAGAGTTAATAACAAAAGGTGGGGGGAAACTTACACTTCAAGTTATTTTGAAGCCATTGGTTCTAAAAACTACCAAGGCATGATGAATTCCAATTTATTATCAATATTTCAGTCCACAGTCAAGAATAACATGTAAGGCAATAGGGATAGACTAGAGTAGGCATCCCATTTAGAGGTCTAGAGCATTAAAAAGGTATGGAGGAAATTATGTAGGGGTAACTTAATAAATTAATGCAAAGGGTCAAAGGTCATTATGTATACATATCAAAGGAATTTGTGGTAGTATGTAATAAGAGAATAGTGGAAATAAGAGGCATAATAATTTATATAACTAAGGATTTGATAGGTCAAGTAATGGGAATGTATTGTGAAGGGGTTAAAGCCTTTAAACACTAGTCAAAGAAGCTAGAACTCAAGCATAGGTTTTTTAGAACCATTGAGCTCATCAAAACTACCAAAAAGGGTTTCCCACACATAGACCTTCCATGATATTAGTAAGAAGTATGTTTGTAGATTATGAAGTATATCAGCCTTGAAGGTAAGTATACTCCCAAATTTTTGAATCATTTCCTTATACTAAACCACTTCAAAGGTTTCAAAATTAGCCTATCTTATTTCCTTCTTAAATCTCTAGAGTGTATAACACTTGCATTCCAAATCAATGAAACCAATACCATCATTCACCAAGGCCTCATTCTCTTGTTGGTAAAACATGGTGAGACCATTTTCAATAAGGAAGTCCCTCTAAGAGGGTCTTACATGAAGGAGGACTCCCCTGAGGAAGACCCTACCTCAAGATCCCACCACCTATTTCCCAACCTTTCCCTCATAATCCCCATATCCAAGATATTTATGAGGTATATCCCCATAAAACTCATTATTATCAAGCCTAAATCCCTTTTGATGGAGGAAGGGAACTCTACAGAGGTAAAGGGTAAAGGTAATCCTCCCTTGTTGGAGGTGATACGAATCAACAAGAAACAACTGAAAGAGTTTAAAATAAAATTACATGAGATAGGGATGGGTTTGGTAGGATTGATTCAAGAGTGGAATACCATTAATAAGGAGGCCTCCAAAATTATTTAATCCTTTTCACACTTGGCCAAGGCTAAAGGCACTCCCCAAAACAAGGTCACCGAGTTGGTAGAGGTTATTTCCACAAAGATACCCTTAAAATCCACCTCTAAGAAGACACCAGAGAAGGAACATCCATGGAATAAACCTATGATGATAATGTTAAAAGAGGATGTTGAAGGTCCAATTAATAAAATTTGGACTAGAATCACCAAGAATAGATTGATTGAGTAGGTGAAGGAGACTGAGGCTATTAAGGTACACACTAAGGGATCCTCCCTCTTGGAGTAATTTATCCTTTTAATTTCTATGTTTTTGTCCTTTGCTAAGATAACTAGCTTTTTGTTGTGATACTCTAGTTTTTGGCTCTCAACCCATGGGGCTTGTTTTAATTTATCTGACTTTGCTTATAATTTGGTTCATGGTCCTATAAAACCAGGTATTTTACCTAATCAAATAAAAAACAACATGCACAATATGCTAAAAATAATTATCATTGTAGTAGCTTTTATATTACAAATAAAAATTAGTATTCAAATTCAAAATTCAACTTAGTTTAGTCATAATAGTATAACATTTTCCATTCATGAAAGGTCACCCTTTCGTTACTACATGTAAGACCTATTGATTATGATTCCCTTGTAGGACTCATAAATTATTATTCTTATTTATACTTCTTAGATTATTATGAAAATATAAAAAAAAAGTTAGATATTATATAAAATTAAAAAATTTGGACTTATGCATGATTCATATAATTTATTTGCATAAGTTAATTTATACTCAATATTTCTCTACATATCCAATTTATATCAAATATGCTTCACAAGTGTATATGATTTAATTCATAACATATAAGTTTCCATTTATAGACATAGTTTTAGGTCATTTAATTATCTCATACTCAAAAATTGAAACATACAAAAGTGCTTTGCCTAAAAAGTAGTGCACTACATTATTTTTTGATTCAGTTAGACTCATCCCAGTGAACAGGGGCTAACAATTCTCAAATACAAAAAAATCAAAGTCCTCATATATAATTTTTATATCTCATCAAGTTCATATGGGGCATCTTTTTAAACATGTTCTATTATTATTTGGCTATCCCTTATTGTTTATATCTAAGTTCCTTACTATGCACAAAATCTATTGATATTGCACACATACTTACACATTGATATCTTATTGTCTACCTAATGTTTTTTCTATACCGATGTTACGAATTTCTTGTGTTGATCAATTCCATTTACTCTTACATGTTTTGCATGTTTTTTTAATTTCTTGTTTGTATTCACGATTTGGATTTTAGACATTTGAGCATGTCCTTGTGTGTGGCTCTAATATTTATTAAATGTTTATATGTGTGTGATTGAAATTTGAATGTGTCCCTTGTATATGTCTCATTGGCCTTTTATTGTGTGATTTTTGTGTTTTATGTGTGTGTGTGTGTGTGTGTCATGGCCATGACACTTGTTTTCTCTTATTTTCTCACTTTTTGATTCCATGATGGATATCATGAATCTTTCCCATTTTATGATGCCATGATCAATATCATGCATCCCTCCCTAAGTAGCTATATTCAAATTTTAGTACTCAGTTTTGATCAATATATCACTACATGATTAATTTTTAACATCTATTTTAATAATGTCACTATGTATGCTTATATTTATACATGCATATGATATCACTATTTTTATCAGTTTATAAATGATTATATCATGATCTTCATGACTATAATTGCTTCTTAGATTACATATTTTCAAAACATATCTTGTGTAAATTTTTATTTTGAGCTAATTAATTAGGAAGGATTCACAACTCACCTTAAAAAATGGGGCATACACTATGGCTTGTCTTAGAGAATAAATTGTACTAGTTTACAAAATAATTAGAAATCAACATGCCATACATAGTTTATCATGATTCATACCCAAAAAACACCTAGAAATTAGTTTTGGATAGTAACACTCCATGTGGACAAGGACATAGGTTGTCCATGTCCAAAATATCATGTTATTGTCCCAACATGTAGAAAATAATTGTTTTTTAGATTTTTTTAGAATCTTAGTCAATTTTAGAATAGTTTGTAATAGGTATGCATAATCATTTTAGAAAAACACTCAGGTTTGTCTCATATTTTTTTTAATCAATTTTGGGGAATCATGTACAGTATGTGCTCTAAGTTATCACACATGTTTGATAAAAAAATACTTGATATCACTCAATTTTAGAATCTATAAGCACCTAGATATCATATCAGGGTATCTGTGTGTCACATGACCACCTTCTTACCAAAAATTTTCACCAGTTTTATAGATGGAGTGGAAATACTTTTCATTATCTATTTTATATACACCAAACTAAAATAATATTATATTTTAAACCATTTTTTCACCAGAAATGAGCCTTATTCCATTTGTAATGGTTGGTTTAATTTTTTTCACTAGTTTTGCACTAGAACAATCTCTTAGAATTCATATATGGATTCCTAACTACTATACCTACCTTAATTTGTGAAATAATTAATTCAAGGCCAAAAATAATTTCTAACACACTCTCTTTTCAATGAAGATTTGGGCATGCATAGTCTAATCCAAGTTCATCAACAAAGAATAAATCTCTAAGAGTCCCACCCTTTCTAGTCACTAATTTTTCATGAGAAAACATAGCGGATTGAATGCCAATCAGGTGAATTAATTATTTATTTTTACATATATAATTAATCTTGTCTTTACTTATTGATTTTGATCTTAAGTAAGGACTAATTTTATACATTTTTCATTTTCAATTTTTACATGTATCATAGTTCAGTGTTGTGGCCTAAAATCAAGACTGATCTTTGTACGTATGTTTAGGTATGCATTTTCCTTTTACTCTAGTAATTTTGATTTTTATTCATTAATATAATATTTTTAAAAAAAATTTAAACACATAAATTAATATTTATCTCTAAAATAATGTACTTGTAACTACTCCTTATACATAACTCATGCCTCATCCCACGATCCTTGACTACCATTCATTCACTTCTATGCAAACATCCCTTTTCTTCAAGAAACTAATGATCTCAAAATATTCCTACTCCACATTAAAAAAAATATTAAACTCACATTCAAATTGATCCATACTTCTAGTTTATTTATCTCTACTCTTCGGAGAAGGATACCCCATTTAGACTATCTTTCTCCTTGGTTTTATCCAATTCTTCCAATCATGTCCTCCCACTAAATGAAAACTATCTTATAAAATTCAAACTCATATAATGGGCCATCCCACTTATTTATCAAAACCCATCTAAATTAATTCCTAATTGATCACTATAAATCCACATTTTCAATCCATTTTTCACCAAGAGGCTCATATGATGAAAAAGTAAATACACATTAAGAGAAAAGCACCTATTTTCCAATACATAGTTTGCACAACTCTAATATACATAAACTAAGTTAGCATACACCTCCAAGGTCACAAGTCATCATTGAAATAATTAATCACACCAAGAAATCACCAATATTTATAATTTTTCATTAGTCTTTCACACACACCACCATAGCATGAGATAACTACATGGAGTTTGATCCCTTGTCAAAGTATCAATATGTAGGCAATGCTCAATATAGGGAGCATTGAGTTCTAGCATAACTTCAACCACTAGCCCATTTTTCCATTTTATGTTTTTTATCATTTGTGGTAAAATTGATCTATGGTTACAAATGAAGAAGAAGTCATGTAGTAGTTTTTGTGATAGATCGAGAGCTCCCACATAGTTAAATATAAATTATAAGCCAAACTAACTTTCTAAATTAGTCACAAAGAGAAAACCCTCACAATACATTAGTGTGCCCTAAGGATACCAATGCAAGTCCCCCATATCTAATTATAATGGCCTTGTCCTAGATTCAAGTGAAATATTGTTCTTTATTCATAGCATCATTAAATAGTCACACAGTCAATTTCACAATTGATTTATAGTAATGCATTATTTTTTTCTAATTAAGTTATTTCCTTTTATCATTTTCCCTTTTTAATATATTTTTGAATTTAACAAGTTCCAAATCAATTTGTGCCATTTATTGCATATTTATAGCATTTTGATTTTATGCATTAGTTTGTCTAATTATGATTAATATATCTTAATTCCAAAATTTTATCAAATAATAATAAATGTTGATAAAAAATAAATTAACATATATGTACCTTGACTTACCTTTCCATTGAAATAGAATGCATGAATATACCCTTTTGTTATCATGGTGGGTGAAAAATTAGTTGCTTATGGTAAGCCTAATGATATCAGACTATAAGGATGAATGCAATTCAAGCATACATAAATGATCATAAAAATGAAATTATATGAATATTTCAAGAAGGATGGGTGCTAAGATGATTCTATTAGCCACAAATTTAAAGGTCATATTAGGTATTGAAGACCCAAAATATAAATAAGGTAAGATGAAGTAAATGGATTTTGAAAGCCATATAAAAAAAATATTAGGTTTAGATCGCCCAAAGGAAAGTTAATTTAGGATATAGGATGGGTCAAAACAATGAAAATACAAAGGTTATATTAGGTCCAAATGACCCAAAGGATAAATAATGATATAATGGGACCAAATAGCCATAATGAAAATAATATATTAGGTGTAGGTGACCTAAAATATAGGAAATAAAAAACTTGTGATCATAAGCATAACTAAGAGGAATCTAATAAAAAAAATGGCCAAGAGGGCATATTTAAAATCCCAAATATTGTTCAAATGGAAATCTTAGTTGACTCCCTAGGTTTTAACATTTGAAATATTTGAATCCTAATAATGTTGTGGTGTTAAATATGTATGCAAGAGATGAAGAATAGGAAATAAATAATATGGGGAGACTTAGATATATCTATTTCCATCAAGGAAAGATAATTAAGGGAGGGAAAACTTGTTTCTACCAAGGATAAAATATATTCTTTACTAGAGACAAGACATTTTAATTTGGTTAGCAAGACCAAGATTTTTTGATGTTGAAAGGTTTAGGAAATATGTTTAGCTAGTCTAGATATTAGGATAACTATTGAACTATATAGATACATGTAATGAAATTACTTAGATAATTCACATCAATGGAATATTTATAATAGAGAAGGATTAATATATCACAAAAATTAATATCAGAATAATCATATCCATAATAATAATTAAAAAAGAGAATAATAATTGGTAAATATGACTGAGCCACTTCAAGGGGGAACCTAAACATAATGAAATAAGAAAAAAAATCCCAAATTTTATATCATTATGCTAAATTATACCTCATATATATACTCTACTCTAATTATGGTTATTCCATAGGTCGACCCTACTAACAAAATAAGAGCCTAGATAAATGTGGAAAGATAAGGACAACGGTTATGGAAGCCACAAGTCACCCACATATATCCCTAGACATACTATAGCTTACCATTAAAAATAATATTTTCATTAAAATTAAAAAATATATATGTTTTTTTGTAAATGCTTCATCCCCCCATGTTGCATACTCACTAGACAGATTCTTCCATTTGATCAAATACTCCTTAATATCTAATTTTCACAACATTTTTGTACATGTCTGAAGTATCTCCTCAGGTTATAAAATGACTGTCCCTTCCTTATATAGTTTAGGTAAATTAATTTATGCATATAATTTTTTTACAATTACCTTCTTCAAAAAAATATATATATAGATGGATGCAGGTAAATTGGGGTAACTCTAGATTGTATGCTATACTGCCAATTTTTTATAGGATCTAATAAGGTCCATAATACTTAGGAGATTATTTTATCATTTTTTTACTTTATTACATTTAATTAAATGGTTTTATGTATACAAATACCCAATATCCCACTTAAAAATACCTCTCTCTATGGTCTTTCTCTAATTTTTGCTTCATTTAATTATGTGTTGTTAAATTATCTTTGAGACTAGCTAGTACCTCTTGCTAGTTTTGAATGTGATCTTCCAAATATCAAACCTTTGGTTGGATCTTCAAGGATTAAATTATGGATAGGAGTGTCTAACCATATAAATATACAAATGGATACATTTTGGAAGAGGTGTGGAAGGAACTGTTATACCACCATTCTACTAGTGGCAACCAATGAACCCATCTCTCATGTTTATCTAAAGTAAAATAATAAAGATAAGCCTTGACGTATTTTTTGAATAATTTTATTTTCCCATATTTTTTAGGATCATATAATTAAATATGATCCAATTGTGTACATAAACATGAAAATAAATCAATCCAAAAATTACTTGTAAATATTTGATCATAGTCACTTACTATGATCTTTAGGGCCCACGCATCTTTTGAATTGTATCTAAAAAATCAATAACTATTATACTAGCTAAAAATGGATATGATAAGGACAAAAATGGAATATTTTATGAGCCTATTTTTAATTACCATGATACCCAACCAAAATATCTGATACCACTTTGTTGGGAAATACAGAAGCACACAATTGATTACCATATACAAGTAACTTACATGCAAAAATTAACCAGAATCACAAGTAACTAGAATTCAGAAATAACACAGAATATGAGAGACAATACACAACTTGTATTAATACTCATCCAAAAAAGAATACAATAAATAAGATGCCACTTCTTCTCCACACCTCTCAGAGGCTTCCCACACCTCAAGTGTACAATACTTCTTTCCTCAAAGCTCTCTCTCTTACGGTCCCAACACACAACTCAAACACAGAGTTGGTGTTCACCTCCAACCAGTCAGTATCCACTACTGCCAGTACTCCAGTGCTCCATGCACTCCACAAGTGCTCCATGCACTCCAAGTAGATCTCCCCTAAACTACAACAACCTACAACCCAAACGATCTTACTTATGGAAGGAACTGCCTTGCCTTCCTCTCTTGCTCTATAATCGAGTACACACCGTACTCCAAGTAGATCCTACCTAATCCTGCTCCCTATTGTTTTACTATCCTCCCTGATCTTGCACACCTACAAATCAATCTAGTTTTGCACACCTGCAAACCTGGATCATGCACACACATACACCTACAAATCAATGATCTTACTTACCATGTAGATCTCCTAATGTAGCCATGCACACTTGATGACCAAGATCCTACACCCCTGAAGAACCCTTCTGATTCTCCAAAACTACCACCCACACTTGGTACTACTATGGAACTAGGAGGAATACCCTTGCTCACCTCACACACAGAAGGAGCTAACTTTGCTCAACTTGAACTATAACACTTTACAATACAACCCATGAGTCTATTATATAGATCTCATCCAAAAAATAATTAGACATCTAATTACAATAATTAGATTCATAGCTTCTAGTCTAAATTTGGCTCTTGACATGCAAACACTTGGTTCATTAACTAACTACCTATAAAACTTGCAGTTCTAAACCACACAAGCGACCGACATTGGTCCCTGTCTGCCTGGAGGTGACCGATGTTGGCCGATATCTGACCAACATCGATTGCTCTTCCTATCTAATCTTACTGATGTCGGTGTCTGTGACACTTCAGCAACTCCTTTAGCAACCTCCTTCCCTATTTGCATCAGTGAAGCTTTTAGCTCCATAACCTAACAATCTCCCACTTGGAGATAAATAATTGCATTGTAACTGTACCTATACCCCATCTAATCTATTTTCTGGCTTGTATCCCTTTTTAAGATCAATCCTGAAGACCACCCACCACACAACCTATGGTGTACCTCCTGTCATCTGAGTACCCTGCCACATCTGAACTTACAAACCCATGTAGTGAAGTCCTGACCCTACATAGCATGAATCCCTACTACTGGTCCCTCTCAGATCTCTGAGAACCCACTTCCCCGAATTGGCTCCTAACTCTCTGACAGCTCCCACTGCTTGGGAAAACTTAGGTCTATACCAAACCTCATGTGATTTTGGACACTTAACTGTCCAGCCCTTGGTGTGATCCAGTTCTACATCCTACATATTGAACCTCGCTAACACTTGATTCACATCAGTTCCTATTGGAGACAAAATCAACCTGTGATCTTCCATGTCTCTCATGCCAAAGAATTTCACTGCTCCAAATTCCTCATGACATGCCACTGAACTAATCTTACCCTTAGCTCAGCAAAACCCTATATGTACAAACTTGCTAGCTAGCATACCATCCACATACAGTAACAAGATAATGTTGCAATCATCATCCACCTGGTAAGACAAACCACAGTAGTTACCCTGACATTGACTAAAGCCATGCTTTGTCCTCCACCTATCAAACTTGTACCACTGTCCTGCAGCTTCCTCAAGACCATATGACCTGGCCTTCCATCTCATGTGTCCATTCTCTTTATTCTTTAACTAAGGTATCCATTCATCTCTATTCTTTCATACCGGCTAGCAACCCTACCAAATCTCTCACTTGGTTATGCATTCTCTCCATGTCATGCTCCCACTGTTTCCTGGATCCTTCCTACTCTACAGTGAGCAATGAGTATAAAGAAGAGGAATAATGAATTTGAGGCTTACTTACCCCTTCGGTCCTCCATATGGGCATTTGAGACTCCTTAATAGCTTGTTGTCTGCCTAAAATCTGTTACAGTGACTGACCTCAGTCACTACATAGTTTACATCCAACTGACGTCGGTTTCCATGCACCTATCCTAAATACCAACTCTACCGATGTCAGTGTCCCTATTGCCGATGTTGGTCCTCCTAACCGATGTCGGTCTTACCTGTTGTTGATGTCAGTCTTACTGATCGATGTCAGTCTTACCCTACTCGACATCACCAGCTTTAGTCTGCACATGACCGACATTAGCACCTGTCTGTTCGATGCCGATTCCTCCTGACTGACGTCGGTACCTATGTTCGCCTGTGAGTGATGACTTTTTACCCATGAGATTTCTTTGAATCAAATCCCTATCCAAACTACTCTGCTCAGAGGTACTCAGCCTTCTCCACTGATCTCTATGTGCCATCTCCTCCATAAACACCAAGGCTCTCTAGTTCTTAAGCCTGTCAAACACATCTGACTTCCTCTTAAGAACATGCATCTCCTTCTTGCTCATGTGACCAAGCCTATAAATCCACGTCTCCACAACAAAATAAGAATCAGTAATATAAGCAAGTAGATAAAAAGTACCTGCTTTCTTACCACCAGCTAATTCAAGTGTATCCATTGTGAGAGTTCTTGTGCATCTCTCATCACCCAACTTTTCTAAAGAAATTAGCCATATCTTCAACACTGGGACCTGCATGACCTCCTTCAACACCCATGTGTTGGCCGTCTGCAATTTCAGCAACACTTCCCCTTTGCCAATTCTTTGGCAAGGCTCACCAGCTCCTCTCTTTGGGGCTGCATGGAAAGAGGCAACATAATCTATAAACCAAGATTCTACTTTATCCAAGAAACATACCAGAGCATCCTGTACAACAACACTTGCAACATCTGCTTCTTCAGTTCCTTCATGTTGATCTTCTACCAACCAACAATATTCTTTTCCCTGCTCTTTCTTTCCATAAGACTGTAAGTGATCATCTATGCTTTTCAACTCCTCCATTCTTAGCTTAATTTATTCTACCATTGCTTTACTCCCACTCAATCAAAAACCCCTGAGAGTGACATGTAATCAAACACAAAACCTGCTTCTTGCAACCTTAGCTCTGATACCACTTTGTTAGATACCCAACCAAAAGCTCTGATACCACTTTGTTGGGAAATACGGAATCACACAATTGATTACCATATACAAGCAACTTACATGTGGAAATTAACCATAATCACAAGTAACTAGAATTCAGAAATAACACAGAATATGAGAGACAATACACAACTTGTATTAATACTCATCCAAAAAAGAATACAATAAATAAGATGCCACTTCTTCTCCACACCTCTCAGAGGCTTCCCACACCTCAAGTGTACAGTACTTCTTTTCTCAAAGCTCTCTCTTTTACGGTCCCAACACACAACTCAAACACAGAGTTGGTGTTCACCTCCAACCAGTCAGTATCCACTACTGCCAGTACTCCAGTGCTCCATGCACTCCACAAGTGCTCCACGCACTCCAAGTAGATCTCCCCTAAATTGCAACAACTTGCAACCCAAATGATATTACTTATGGAAGGAACTACCTTGCATTCCTCTCTTGCTCTATAACTGAGTACACACCATACTCCAAGTAGATCCTACCTGATCCTACTCCCTGTTGTGTTGCTGTCCTCCCTGATCTTGCACACTTGCAAACCTGGATCATGCACACACATACACCTGTAGATCAATGATCTTACTTACCATGCAGATCTCTTAACGTAGCCATGCACACCTGATGACCAAGATCCTACACCCCTAAAGAATCCTTCTAATTCTCCAAAACCAGCACCCACACTTGGTACTGCTGTGGAACTAGGAGGAACACCCTTGCTCACCTCACACACAAAAGGAGCTAACTTTGCTCAACTCAAACTAGAACACTTTACAATACAATTCATGAGTCTATTATATAGATCTCATCCAAACAATAATTAGACATCTAATTACAATAATTAGATCCACAGCTTCTAGTCTAAATTTGTCTCTTGACATGCAAACACTTGGTTCGTTAACTAACTTCCCATAAAACTTGCAGTTCTAAACTGCACAGGCGACCAACATCGGTCCCTGTCTACCTAGAGGTGACTGACGTCAACCGATATCTGATCGACATTGGTTGCTCTTCCTATCTAATCCTGCCAACTTCGGTTAGCCTGACCGACGCCGGTGTCTATGACACTTCAACAACTCCTCTAGCAACCTCCTCCCCTATTTGCATTAGTGAAGCTTTTAGCTCCACAACCTAACAACTTACTATGATCTTTAGGGCCCATGCATCTTTTGAATTGTATCTAGAAAATCAACAACTATTATACTAGCTAAAAATGGATATGATAAGGATAAAAATGGATTTATTTTATGAGCCTATTTTTAATTACCATAATTACCATGGTGACATTTTACCTTCAGAACTTAGTTAACCTTTAATGAAATCCATGGAGACCTCCTCCCACCTTTTGTTAGGAATGGATAAGGGTTGCAGAAGACCTAGAGTCTTAATAATTTCACCCTCCTTATGTTATAACACAATACATTAAACCACATGATATTATACATACCCCTTGATTCCTTCAAAAAATAAATTATGTTTAATTCTATGATAGGTTTTCAAAAATGTTGAGTGACCTCCTATTAAAGATGCATCAAGCTTTATACAGATTTTTTTAGGATAGAATTTTTACATAGGTATACGTGATATTTATATAATAAGGCATTCCTTTCCACTCAATTTTTTTTACAACACTAAAATATTATTGTATATTTTTAATCAAATCCTATGTATCCTTGTTACTCTCCCATTATGATCTTACCTCTTCCAACCAATCTACCTACCAAATGGACATTGTAAATAACATTGTCTCTATGGATTCATCCCTTCTAGATAGGACATATAATAAAACATTATATTTAATTTATTATAGATAATTTAAAATTCATATCCCAATATTTTATTTACCAAAATTTTTTATTCCTAAAATGACAATTGTTGTTTCAAAAAAAATAGACTATCATGATTAGTCTTTACCTTAAAGTGTTTACCCATAAAATAAGGTCTCCATTACTTGAATACATGAATAATATCCATCATTTATTTCTCATATATTAGGTTTATCCTATTATTACCCTTGATTTTATGTCTCTCAAATTTAAGGGCTCTTCCTTTCTACATGATTACTTCTCCCATGCCATATCCTGATATATCACATTCAACAATAAAGTTTTTTAAAATCAAGGGTAGCCAAAATTGGAGTGGTGCACATGGCCTCTTTTAGATTATAAAATTCCTTGGTAGTTTTTTTTTTCTAGTGGAAGGAGTCATTAAAAAAAAATTTGAGTGGTGTTATAATGTTGCCTTAATTTTTCATAAATCTATGATAATAACTCATTATCCCCTAAAAGCCTCAAAGAACCTTGAGGTTTTTTTTCACCTACCACTCTATTATAAATTTGATTTTATAAGGTATAATTTGACTCTTCATGTGAAAAAATATTACCCAAGTACACATCTTGGACTCCAAAATCACATTTTGAAGGTTTTGCATAAAGTTTATATTGCTCTAGAGTTAACAATACATGTTTCATAAGTTACAAATGTTATTCCAAAGTTTTCTTGTATATCCAGATGTCATCAAAAAACACCATTACAAATTTCCTCAAAAAATTTCTTAAATTAGTGTTCATAAAACTCTAAAATGTAAATTTTGCATGTATGAGACCAAAATTCATGACCAAAAACTCATAATGGCCTTCATGAGTTATGAAAGTTGTTATAGGGACATCTGCATCTTTGATCTAAATTTGATGGTACCCAAAATAGAGATATAGTTTTTAACAGTAGATAAAACCATGTATCTCATCTATTAAATCATGAATTATATGGATATGGTGTACTTTTTTAGTTATTTGTAATCTGGGCACATCTTCCCAATATAATCTTTATTATGCACCATGACCACCATAGACATATATTCACTTTGGTTATGTCTGATAATACCTACCTCTAACATATCATGTACCATATTTTTAATTTAAATTTTCTAAAATATAGGTACCTATATGGTTTGATGTTTGTTGGTTGACTCTTAAGAAGTAGTTGAATGTCATGGTTGTGATTTATTCTTGAAAATAGTTTTGATAACCACTCACATAAGTGGTAAATGTAAAAACTACATTGTAAGTTTTGACAAAGCTTCACACAATGTAAATTATCATTTATTTCAAATAGTTACAAAGTTAGAGCTTATAAAATATTTCTCAAGATTGTTCCTCTATAAGACCCAACTAAATTTAAACCTAAATAAATTACTAACATTTATTTACTAACAACATTATTAATTTACCTAAAACTAATAAACCAAATACAAATAAAGTGACTTTGGATCAACCTACCTAGAAAACCACCTCTTGATCCAATAAGGGGTATAGAAGATGATCCAAAGCTATGAGTATGAAGTCATTAAAATTTTCCACCACACTTGTATCTGGCACATTGTACATTGTGGTACATATCAACCAATGTCACTCCATACAGAAGGTCACCCCACAAGTTGTGGCATGAATGATGAACATGATAAAAGTATGCTCATCCCATCTGACCATTATGTACCATACTTCATTATAACACAATCAAGGTTTGCTTAACTACATTAATCCACATAAAGTTTCACATAGAAATTTATCCAAGTGACTATTTAGTAATATGTCTAGTACATCTCCCTAATGACCAAAAAATGTTGACAAACCTTTTCTCAACACTATGGTGCTAAAAACTTCTATGTCAACTTGTAAAATCACTGACGATTGATTTAAGGTCATGTAGTAGAATCCATTATCAAGATATAGGTGAGAAGCCCCAATAAAAAACCAAATCAAAACTACTTTATATAATCCTCATCAGGAATATCAATGAACTGAAGAAAATCAAAATAAATTAAAAGCAACAATAAACTAAAAAAATCAAAGTACTTCTATGAAAAAATTTATTCAATCATTTTACCTAAACTCTAAGTGAATAGCTAACTAGAGAAGATAAATTATCCTCCAACCTCAATTTTTACACTTATACTTTTTCAATAAAAAAGATCATTATTGACCTATAATAGATGGCATGTTATTTGATAGCACAATCATGAGATGACGCTATGAAATTTTTTAGTTTGAAGGTGATGGTTTCCACTAAAAAATGCACCTTTATACATCATTTTTAATACATTTTACAAATCATATAAATAATATTTAATTCATAAAAATTAACCATTTCAATGTGTCTAAAATATTAAAGAGCTTAGAGATTGACTGGTCACACAACCACCTTCATAAAAAATAGTGACTAGGTGAAAAAATCATAAAAAGAGTTACAATTGTTGCAAAAATTATACCTTTTACACCCTTCTCTTTTGTAACTACTTCAAAAAGTATAAATGGAATATTTAAAAAAATATTCCCAAAACTAATTTTGAGTAAAAAATGTTTGACCAAAATGATGGCTTGGTGGGGTTTTGAACTTGATACATCTTCTTTGTAAGTGACTTATAAAAACATTCTGACCAAATATTCTACCAGCAATTATAATACATGAAATCAAGATATAACTTTTTAACTATTATTTTTTGTGATTTTTCACAAATAAAACATATTGGTGCATCTAAAATCCATTCACTAAAAATTCACAAATGATTTTACTATGAAGTGAAAATTGTATCTTTTGTCTTCTATGGAGCCCAGTTTAATACACCAAGTTTTACGAAATTAAGTATTCAAACATAAAAATTTATTCACTCCATACTAATGACACCATTCATAGCTTATACCAGGTCATATAGTTGCATGAAACTATTTTTACAAAATATTTATTCCTCTCTCTCTCCTCCTTTACAAGGTTTCACATAGACTCATTCACCATCAAATCACACACAGTCAACAAATTATTTTTAACTGGCTATAATACCATTATTATGACTACTCACAGAGGTGGTAAATATAAAAGTTACATTGTAATTTTTTCAAAGCTTCACATAATGTAAATTCTCAATTATTTCAAAGTTACAAAGTTAAATCTTATATAAGCTTTCTTGAGGTGGTTCCAATACAGGACCTAGTAAACTTCAACCCAACTAACTTACTAACATTTATTTACTAACAACATTATTAATTTACCAAATATAAATAAAGTGACTTTGTATCAATTGACCCAATAGTAGTCCTTTTTTCAATGATCCAAAAATAGTTGAGCGGTCATCAATAATATATTGTAGATCAATATGTGTAGATTAATTTGTTAGTTAGGATTATATGGAAAAAATCATGCAAAAAATCCTTCAACCACTTTTCATAGAATCATTTGCATCTAATGAGAACTTACCTATTGTGTATATTTTGATCTTAATCCTAGAAGTTTAAATTTCCTTCCTTCATAATGAAAGCACATGAATAACTCTTAAAAATTAATGTTTATTATGCCCAAGGTTTTGAGCCATTAGACTCCTAAAACAATGTATGTTCCACCTATGGGTATAGAAAACATAGGGTAATCTAGCTTATAGTCTGCCATAACAAGTTCAATATTATGGTGTTTCCATGGAAAAATGAGTGTGTTTAATCATGACCTAAAATTTTGGAGTTGGGTAAAAAAATAGTTCAAACATGTTTCCAACTTATTGTTTATGAAATTGTATGTATTCATTGAGTTAATAAATATTATCACCTTTTTCTTCTTGAGTAAACCCATTACCTTAAGGTTTTGTGGAGTACCGATAATAGAAATTGCATGGCATGGGATAATTACCTAGTAATATTTTGATTAAGTTTATGGTATCTCTTTATCTCTTCTTATTCACTGGATGCTTCATCATATTCATATTTCTCATTGGTACATTTAATGTAGAACAATTTATTATCATCATTTATGTCATTTACCCCATTTTATATCATAATTTAAACATAAAATGTTTACTTTGTATTATTCAATTTGTTGAGGATTCAATCCGGTATGCTGAGTAAATGACTACATTAGAATAATGTACTCTTTTTTAATAGTGAAATCCATCCTTTTAGTCATATTCTTGACACACATATTCCATGGATTCTGATACATAGCTTGGATTAAACATGTGAACATCTAATTGAATGTTATTATTGAGGCCAAAAATAGATCATTCAAGTTATCTTATGTGATTTCAACCATGCATAAAGAAAGATTATAAAATTAATTAATATAATCCTTTGTTATACCAATGTTTTTATAGCTTCACTAACTAACTAAAGTAGGTCTTTATTACACTATTATGGTAGTGAATTTATATCTCATTCATGAACACTGACCAAGTAATAGTAAGACCCTTATTTTTATTATGTTCACAAAGCCATATATACCAAATGAACAAATCTGGTTCCAAATACAATAATGACATGACCACCTTTTGATAACATGAGTTTTGATGTAGGTCAAATATATTCTCCACTTAGTTGATCCAAGTGATCGTATCCTTACCATCAAACTTGTGCACTTTGACTTTTGGTATCATGTTCTTTGCACCTATATTTGGGTTGTGATTATTTTGGTTAAGAGCACCTGAATGACTAAAATGCATGTTTGATGGTCGATTTATGTTTGAATTATATAATTATGGTGAAATATTTTTCATTTGAGCATGCATATTGGAAATCATATCTCACAATTAAGTCACTTGATATTATCCAAATCTTTTTCTAGCCATATTTTACATCTCACCTTCGAGTTGTGAGTACAATTCAATAGACACTAAGTCAGAATTATATGACTCCATGTCATCTTTTTTAGGTGTTTTTCCCAGTGTCCTACCCTTTTTTGTAGCCTTTGGTGTTTAGTATTGCCATGAAAAAAATGTAGGGTTTTAGGACCAAAAAAAGAGTACCATGGAATTATACCATTGTAATTGTCTTACTGAGATAAACCCAATGACTGATAATTTTTATAAGAGGTGTGAAAAATAATTCCAAACTTTAAAAAAAATGAGGAATACTACACTGATGGAAAAAATAAATTATTCCTGAATCATAAGTATGTTTTTTATCCTTTAGCTCATAGAACAATCATTGCACTCTAAAAAATGCACTTTAGAATCTTTCTTAAATTAAAATTTCAATAACACTTGTAATGAAATTACTTATATAATTCACATCAATGTAATATTGATAAAATATCAGCAATAATATATCATAAAAATAAGAGCAAAGTAATCATATCCACAATAATAATTGACATAAGAGAAAAATAATTGGTAAATATGACTAAGCCACTTTGAAGGGAAAACCTTAATATAATTCATTAAGAATAAAATTCACAATATTGTATCAAATTAATAACCACTACTTCTTATATATACTCTATTCTAGCTATGGTTATTCCATAGGCCAATCTCACTAGCAATATAAGATCCTAGAAAAATGTGATAAGATAAGGACAATACTTATGGAAGCCACAAGTCAACCACACATATCCATAGACATGATATAGATTAATGGCATATAAATATATCCATTAAGCCTATAAAATAAATGTAAAGGTTCCTACCTTCCCAACACATGTTCCCCATTCCTTAAGACACTTCTAGATCCATCTGCCAATTCAAAGGATTAGGTACTTGCATTAAAATTCAAGTGACAAAAATGATATATAAGACCTCTTATCCCATTATACTAACCTAGTACACTATAATAGACCTTTGGCTCTACTTTGAGGCCAATTGTAGAGTTTTATCTTAATATTGGATTTGGGTGTACCAATGATTTGATCACGTCTTTTATGTTATTTTAATTTTGAATTATTTTTTCATTTTTATTTTGATTTTTATATTTGATATTTAACATTTAAATTTATTGGATATTTCTAATTTCTCACTCCATATATATTTGGTAGGTCAATAAATTGGGTTTTAAGATGAAAATAAAATAGAGATTACACCTAGATGTTAAATTAGAGAACCAAGAAGCTAATATTCTTAGATACTCCTAGACTTTCACCTTATAAAAGAGTGAAATTTTGAATTTAACCTTAGTGTGTGATTTAAGAATTGTGAAAATAAGGGTAAATAAATTTGAACACTAGGTTTCCCTAGTAAAAAATGTATAAATGTAATTATACCATGACAAATAGATTTGAGTCTTTCATCATAAGAAAGGGTAAAATATGAATGACAGACATTTCTATTGGTTTTAGTAGTTATGTCACAAGGAATATAACTAAAAATAAGATACAAAATGATACTCTTTGATAGCCTAGGGAGTAGGATAAATAATAGTGAAATTACATCATGAACAAAGGTTTTTCACACAAAAATTAGATTGTATTATTCCTGGATGGATTTATAAAGGAGGTGAAAATATTTATAATATTTTTATGAGGTGGTTATGGGACTCAACAAAGATTATCATGAACCAACTATTATTTAAATAAATCAACTATTAAACCAAAACATTAAACTAAAAGTCATTTAGATTATAAACCCAACAAGCTCCCCCTTGATCCAAAGGGGTATAGATGATGAACATCTAGAACTATGAATATGAAGTCATCAATGAACCTCTTCTACATATGTAAGCTAGCACACTATACATTATGGTACTGATCAAAACTGATGCCACTCCATATAGAATCCCACCCTGTGAGTTGCGGCATAAAATACTAATGAACATGATCAAGGTTTGTTCATCCATCATGAATAAATGTTTTCCACATAAAAATTAGATTATATTATTCTTGGATGGATTTACAAAGGAGGCAAAAATATTTATAATCTTTTCATGAGGTGCTTACAAGACTCAACCAACATTCTTGTGAACTAACTATTGTTTAAATAAATCAACTATTAAACCAAAACATTAAAGTAAAAGTCATTTGGATCATAAACCCAATAAAATCCCTCTTGATCCAAAGGGTTATAGATGATGAAGATCTGAAGCTATGACTATGAAGTCATTAATGAATCTCTACTGCATCTACAAGCTAACACAATGTACATCATGGTACTAATCAAAACTGATGTCACTTTATACAGAAGCCCACCCTATGAGTTGTGGCATAAAAGGTTGATGAACATGATCAAGGCCTACTCATTTTCTATGATCATCATATTATACTATAGTAAAACCTGATCAAATCCTATCTAACTACATCGGCCCACATAAGGTCCCACACAAGAACCCATCCAAGTGATCCTTTAGTACTCTATATGACACATCTCTCAGATGCCTAAAAATTTCCAACATCAAACACATGCCTTTGCTCAACACTCAAAATTATAGAAAATCTAATGCTCACTCATACAACCATTGATGACTAATCAAAGGCCACTATGCAATAACTTCCCCCCATTAGGTGAGAGGTGAAAAGTTGTGCAACATAAAAACAAATTCAAACTACTATGTCTTCTCCTTAGCAATCATATCAATGCACTAAAAAAAATCAAAACTGAAATCAAAGTACACAAACCAAAAATTGCTATCCCAATAGTGAACCCATACTCTGAGTGAATAGCAAACTAGAGAAGGAAAAATATTCTCCAACCTTCATGGATCCTCCAACCTCCAGTTGGCTCTATTTATCCTATTAGATCCTCAGGAACCTATAAACATTGAAATGTAACACAATCATTACCAACAACACAATTAGTGGGACACATTGTTAAAATCTTATTTTGGTGTATACAATGTGTTTAGAGAAATTTTGAAAAGATAAGATGTTATATGCCACCAATAATGCAATTGTACAACATTATGTTCAATATATTTGATATAAAAATCATATAACGAGACTCCAAAATAGAAATTTGACCATTTCAATATGTCTAGAATGTTGAAAACCATGAAGATCACCTGATCACATGACCACCTTTCATAAAATATCTGCTAATCAAAAAAATTATCTCAAGAATCCAAAATTACACCTTTATATCGCCAATTTGACTCAAAAAAGTAATTAGAGAAGATTTTAACCCTTCACTCTTCTTATCCAAGGAACTAATAAAATCACCCTATCCACCTTCCCATCAATCAATTCAATATTAAAAAGCTAAAACTTTCTATATATCCATTGTTTTCAAGAAATAATTAAAAAAAGGAAAATTACATTTTTACTTTGCATATAAAAATGCAAGTGTGGATTTTTTTAATGGAAGGGTAAATCAAATGTGTTGCCTTGTTGCTGGAGCCCACAAGTAAATCAAAATACTAGTCTTTTAAAATCTTTGGCCATATAACCTAAACCATGCTATGATATATACCAAAAATATTTATATATTTTCAAATTATTTACCATTACAACTACACCACCTTTAATCATTGTATAGATTTATGAAGGTGTCATACTACTACAGTTAAGTGCTTTACACCATATCTTTTACTATTGGTGCAAGTGAAACTTCAAAACAATTTAGAATAACTTGTAGATGAGCTTATCAATGCTGCCAAGGGAAATTCAAGAAAATTATGTAGTGAAAATTAATGCAGTTAGAGCATCATATAGATTTATTTTCTTTTTATTCTTAGCAAAAAAATAAAATAGCATTACAAATGCTATAGGGGTCACTGTCTAGTTCTCAGTAACAAATAATTTATTATGTTGAAATCAAAGAATTTAATCCTTTGAAATAACTACATTGTACTATTATTTGTCTAAGAAAATAATTGATAGATTTAATACCTTGAAAAAATATTTTCAAACTTTCTTTTAAATGACATAGATCTTCTTTCTCTTCAGCCACCATTCTACTTTGTAGATGTTTCTATTGACTTCATGCACTTACAATCTGTGAACCATGGCATAATGGGATGATGAAAGCTTTTTTCATCTAGGCTTTGATACTACTGATGGCCCAAGGAACATGAGAAATAATAGTGAAATTACATCATGAGCAAAGGTTTTCCACACAAAAATTAGATTTTATTATTCCTATATGGATTTACAAAAGAGGTGAAAAGATTTATAATATTTTCACGAGGTGGTTACGGCACTCAACCAACATTCCCATGAACCAACTATTATTTAAATAAAGCAACTATTAAATGAAAACATTAAACTAAATATCATTTGGATCATAAACCCAACACTCTCAACCATTGCCTTATATTTATAAGAAACATAACTATGATTTGGATCATATCTAAAGAGATAGGTATCATAGGAGGTGGGAGCTCATGCAAAATTCTTGGTTGATTCCACAAGTTCTTAAAATGAAACTTATAGACTAGAAGTATAAAGATATGAAAATAATATGGATATAGCTATGAGGCATAAAAAATTAAGAGGAAGCTCAGAGGAAATGTGAAATAGGGAGATAAAACAAAGAAAGAGGGATCCCAAAGGAGATGTGGAGTAAGAGGTATGGGTCAAGAGGCATGATGATGTGAGAGGGTGCTATTATGCATAATAAATTAAGAGAGAGATCCAAGAGCTTTAATAAATTATGAGAGATCCCATGGTCAAGGTAATAGAGTAAGAACAAATATAAGAATCATAATAAATGAATAAGGAACCCATAGGCACAAAATAATAGGTAAGAGCCAAACGATGAGGTAAAGTGGATAAATCCAAGACACAAAATAAAGTGGGATAAATCCATTATGTCTAGTAAAGAGGTAGGATCCAATAGGTGCATAATATAGTTATAAGAAGTAGTATCTAAGAGTCACATAAATTAAGAAAGATCCTAAATGTAAGGTAAAATAATAAGCAGAACCCAAAATATGAAATAAGATAAGACAAAACTAAGAGGTGTAATTAAAGTAATGCTAAAATGAGTAATATAAAGTAATATATAACTTACTATGTAAATAGTTATAACATGAAATGTTTATTATTTTACATACCTAACTAAATGCATAAAAATGAAAAACATACCACTAACTTGGTACATTATTAGAAACTAAGTATCGGTCTTTGAAACTTTATTGAAGTTGAATATTTTTTACTTTAATGATTAAAATATAATTGAATATTAATTTTTTTTGGGTGTGAGAAGTTAAGAAAGGGAAGTCATCATAATATTACCTCAATATTGATAAAGGGTGTGGATGGGTATCATAATCTACCCCAATTTATGAATTGAGGTAAGGATGGACATAATAAGATGCCCCAAAGAATGAGATGACATGAGGGTGGGCATCGTATGATTCCCAAACTTTTGAAATAAGAGAAGGGTGGGAATAAAGTAAAATTTGGCATCATAAGATAATTCAAAGTGTCTAGTGGCATGAGGATGGGCATATTAATATGCCCTTAAGGTGTTATATGATAATAGTACTTGCATCATTACATACCCAAATGTTAGAATAAAGGAATGTAATGTTTAATTGTATTATAATTCAAGTTATATGTATATGTTTGTGTTGATTATGTTATCATGTTATTATTTATTGATTTGTTTGATGTGTGTGGGCTGTGTTTTAATTTATAAGAATGATTTTTTAAAAATATAGACGTCATCAACATGGCTAATGACATTAAAATTTAGTGTTTTTTGTTGAATGTCATTAACATGACCAATGGAATTGAATTATTTTATAAATTTTGGATTGTCCTCACAAAAATATATTGTGTTGAATTTTTTAATATTTATATAATGTCATTGGCCTAGCTAATTGCATTTCATTTTCTATGTTTTAATAAAATAATTAAATTGGCTAGTGGCATTGATATTTTTATAATATATTTAAACATTGGTTGGGTTGATAACATTAATATTTTTAATGTATTCTATCTAAGCTTTCAAATGTTATTATTTATAGGTAGCTTTTTGCATAATCTAAAATTTACTAAATGATTCTTCTTATGTCTTCAAAGGGAGGAATGGTGGGAGGATTATTAGGTAAAATTTGGGTTACTTATTTAATATCAAAGTGAAAATTATGAGGCTAATAGTGGAATGCATCATGAGAAGGATGATATTCTTTAATTTTTTTGTTAAATATATGAATATCTTCGTATGGATATTTTTATAATATGGGAAGTTCTTCTTGAAAATATTCTCCAAGTTACAATGGATGGTTATTGCAAGTTGAGGTTTAAAGAAACTTAACCATAAGGAATTACTCTCAATTGTGTGTATGGAAGGGAAAAATGAGAAACCTATATAGAATATAAATGGGTTGAGACTCACTAGAAAAACTCTAACAGGTGACATGATTGGAAAGATAAAATATTTTGAAAGTCAATAACATTTATAAATTGATAACACTAAGAAGTTAGGAAAATTAAAACATGAATACAACCCAATCAGTGGTGGGGTAAGATTCACATTGAGTTCACCAAAATTTAAATGATCTTAGAAGAGTCAATAATATAAGGATCCTCTAAAATAGGAAAAAGGTATAAGAGTATATTTATCCAACACATATACAAGATGTATATCTACAAAGCAGGCTGGGGCCATAGATAAGAGTAATGAGAAATGAAATATTAAGGGATCTAAAACTAGAATATACACATAAAATAACAAATAAGAAACCTAACTGGATCCAAAGTTTTAGTATATGTTAAAGAAATAACTATAAGATTAATTAAAGAAAGTAAAATTGTATTAGGTAGTAACTATGAGGTGTCTAATATAAGGGTTTAACAAGTGTCCTTAGATAGTAACCATGAAGTGTAAATAAAAATCATAAGATAATAATGTACCATATATATATATATATAAACACAAAATTAACCAATCTAATATACCTATCAAAGTACCCCAAAAATAGTATAGGGTTAGGGATACCTTTTTGGGGTTGACTTGTCAATTCAATGATCTCCCCTTAGCTTGTATCACTTTATGAGAGAGGGTTGTATGTGAGGTCAAGGTGGAAATAAGAAGACGTAGGTAAAATCAATTTGGGGACTCCAAAGACTATGTGTACCTTTTTTCCCAATTTCCCTCCTTGATATATTCAAGACCTTGTGCTAACTTATCCTCCCTAAGTGTAAGCTCCTTAACTCTCATTCATCTTCGTCTTCTTAAGGTAGATTTATTTACATGAATATAGAAGATTGGGTGTATATATTAAATAAATGAAAATTAGGAATCCTATTAATATGGATCCAACTTGTGAAATTAAAAATTCAAATTTAGTCAAAATCATCAGCTAGGTTGATGCCATATAAAATAATCAAGAAAAAATAACACATCATTAGCCTAGTCGACAATGTTAGCCAAACTAGGGACATAGAAATACATTGTTTAACCCTAAATTTGGATGTGGATCCTAATTGTATAGATAGGGTTAAGAATATAGAAATTATAATACACAAGGGTGATAATCAAATTTATAGTAGGTTAATTAAATGTTAAACTCAGATACAATATATATTAAATTTATTAAACTGAGATAGGCTAAAAATAGTAAGTACAACTATGCTAGATATGGAAATGATAAATAAATAATGTACTTAGTTTTGATGCTAATATAATTATAGATCTGGAATAAGTAGGAAACAAACTAGAAAAGGGTTTAGAATAGTCATTGAATTTTGGGTTGAGTGTCTCTCAAACTACAGACACTAGCATCAGCCTTAGACGTTAGTGTTGATGCTACTATCTAAACCAAAATTAGGTGTCCTATATGTAATATCAACTATAAAAAGATGAAACCAATTGTGTTGTTATGGGTTTGTCTTTGCCTTTGATCTGGTGCATTCATATCTAGGTCATGGACTGTCACTCCTTATGAAATTAAAAAACCCTGCTTCTTCATCTATATAGTGACCTTGGAAAAAATGGGTTAGCGGTCTCACAATGTCGAGATAACCCAAAAGAATCATCTATAAATGGGTTATACCAAATTAGCCACTACTCTATAGAGGGCCTCAAACTAATGTATTTCTCCCCTAATGTGTTGGCTTGTGTGTGTGCACAAGGTTGTAATATGTAGAAAGTAAGTATAATAGTGACCTAGCTTATAACTTAGAAAATCAAGATTTTAGGTTGCTCCTTTAATAATTTAGACTTGTAGATGTTTTTTTACCTATGATTGATATGGAAATAGGAGGAAATAGGGAAGATTTTTATCAATTGAATGCTTGATAGAATGCTTTAGATAATTTGCCTTGGTCTCTTTAGGTCTTTTTCTAGGTTGTGAATGAATGAGTGATTGTGAATATAAACCACTCTTATCAGGAAATATATCACATTAAATCACTTAGGCCAACCATTAGTATATGTTTCATTTATAAATTAGATGACTTTAGGTTATTGGACACCTATGTCAAGGTAGGATATTATTATTGACATGGTAGTTTAAAAATGGGTACATGTTTAAAACTTGTAGGGGCATAATATAAGCATATTTTAAGTTTTTTTATACAAGATAGAAGGTCTAGGTCATCAACATAAGACTAATTAGACCAATAAATAGGATAAGGGGCACAAGATAGAGTAGATGTGATACTTTTAAAGGTAGGAAAGGTCCTAAACTAAGAGGAATAACCAAGGTTTGAATTTTCCAAGTGTATAAGGTTGAGGTACTATATAATTCATAAATATCATCTACATTTCCCCCATTTAATCTAGTAATGAAATTGTTGATTTAAAGGAGAAGAAATGCATACCTAGTTATGTATAACACACTTTGCCTTTACATGATCTTGTTGGCCATTTTTTTTCCACATAATAAATCTCTTGCATGGTTTTATGAAGTAGTGGATCAAAGGCTTGGAAGAGGATCCAAGCAAGTTTTCAAGGATCCAACAATAGTGTTCAAGGATAAGCCTACAAGCCAAAAGCTAAGTGTAAAATATCTTATTCAACTAAGTCTTTACTTGTTCATAATTTTAGACTTTGTGAGGACTAAGTGTTTCTTTTCTTTTAAGACCTTTTTTGGGTAAGTGTTGAATTATTTTAGACAAGTTCTTTGAGACAAGGTTTCCAAAGGTATATTTCTTTTAGATAAAATGTTTGAAGCAAAAGGCAAAGACTTTTTCTTTCAAGAAAATTGTTTGGGATAATTTCCCCGAGGGTTAACTCTTCAATAAAATGGTCCTTTTCAAAATTCCTAAAGGAATTCTACAATAAAGTGCCCCAAAAAATTTCCCTAAAAGGATCTTTTCTTGAGAAATGGTCCAGTTAAAAATTCTAAAGGGATTGGTTTTTTTTGGGAAAAAGTTTTGAAGGAATTGGTATTTTCAAAAGTTTCAAAGGTTTGTTTCCCTTTGGGAAAAGGATTTTCAAGGTTTTTGAAAGACCATTTCAAGAAAGCTGAAGGGTTCTTTGCAAAAATTCTGAAGGGTTCTTTCCTTTTGGAAAAGGTTCTTCACAAAATTTTGAAAGGTTCAATGCAAAAACTTTGAAGGGCACTTCATAGAAAAAGGGGTCATTTTCAAGAGAGCCAAAGGGTAATTTCCTTTCAAAAAGGGAATTTAAATTGGAAAAAGGGGCACTCTTAAAAAATCCAAAGGTCCATTTTCAAATAAAATTTCAAAGGAATGGTTCAAGTCTAAAAGGTCCGAATGAATTCTTTCAGGAGAATCATCCACTACAAAAGCTCAAAGATAGAATTTCCTTCAAAATTTTTATTTGAAGGAATTATTCAAGGCAAAAATTCAAATAATTTATTTCAGAAGAGAAGTATGAATAAATTATTTCAAAGATGAAAATGTCAAAGCAATAAGCCACAGACAAATTGTCTAAAATAAAAGTCCATTTTCAAAATGCTAAAGGAATTCCTTCAAGAGAGGATAAGTCTGTGGAAAAAAAGGAAATAAATAGTCTGAAAAAATAACCATTAGGATTCAAATATCCCATGATAGGCCCACATACATCAACTTTAGCCCCTGTAAGTAGCCATTGGCATTTAAAATATCAAAAATGGAACCAGTATGTAGATAAAGGTCAAACTCTGTCATTAAATCTCCTTGAAGACACAAGTGGGATATTCACACCTAATACCATAAAGTGGGTTGATTACTTAAATAAAGAAGTGAAACCATGATTTTGACTAAGTCCTTGACATCTAAAATCCAAGAAAACCAATATTTTGGATTGGTTTTCCTCCATAATGAGCTTAGGTCTAGTTTTAAAGTGAGATTTGATGTCTACATTCAATGAAGAGCATCCTGAGCCATACCCTTGATAGATAGCCACCCAAAAAAGGTTTGATCATGATGCTACCAAATGTAAAAGTATGGGGACTTTGCTTGGGAAAATAAGAGGAGACTTGAATGCATGATAGGCTTGAGGAGATTTGTGGTGATCTTAGGTAGTTCATCTCATGATCAAGGTAATTGCATGCTTTTAATGTAAAGGAGCTCAAGAACAATATTGGTGGTTGTAGCCATTTATGAGACCCCTCTCCATTTTATGATTCAAGTCCTTATTCTCTCTCATCCCTTTACACTATATATATAGGCTCTTGAGCCTTAAAAAGGATCCCTCGACTGGTGATAGAGTTACTCTATCAAAATTGCCTTGTAACACTCTCTTGAAGTAATGAGATGAACTATTTGATTTTGGTTTGAAGTCAAGTATAAATTATTTGAGTTTAACTTGTAGATGTATGAGCCTTTTCATCATCTGTATATTCTCTACATATCTTGCTTTAACTCTTTTCGTTCCTTGTATGTTGTGTGAAGTGTTATACATTGGTGCCTTTCTTAAAGTGTCACAAGTTTATAGTGTCTCATATAGACCTATTTTTTTTCCCTTCAAATTGTAGGGTTTCCCTTCTCCCTCCACACAAAATACTTATGCTTTTGGCCTTGAAAGAAGATCAAATTAGTCTGTGTCTTGGTTAGGTTCATTAGTAGTTGTTAAGGTTTCCAGGCTGAAAGTGGATCATTTCATATTTTGGTACATCACCATCCTTAGCTTAGATTTCCATTTCATGTTATCTTCCTCTCCCTTTTCCTTAGTCAACAATAGGTTTTAGTGTGGGAAACAAGTTAAAGTAAATAAGATGAGGAGATAGCCTCATTAAAAACCCTAGAGGTCCAACCTCATTATAGGATACCCACAGCTTGGGGTTATTCCAATATTATAGTTGGGAGTGAGAGAGCCTAAAAAATTCTCCCACAAGCGTGTAATTCTCACCTACAATAGTTTTTGGTATGCTCAGTGGGACCAATTTCAAGGAATATTGGTCAAGTTTGATCAATTTTTAGTGGTTATAGCTTTCATCTTTTAGTATATAGTGACTCCAAAGAACACTTAGCAATTTGGTGGTAGAACAATAACTATCTTTTATGCCAAGGGTGACTGCAAGATTAACTTCTAAATGTATTCCTTTTGAGTTTGTTAAACTCCGCTTAAATTTAGCCAAAAGGTTAAGGTTAACCCATACTCACCCATACATAGGAAACCATTTTCCTAAACCAGCCATGAGGTTTACCTATGCAAAAATACCTTTCTTAAGCCCTTTTGTTACCATGATTTACCAAAGATATTTTGTAGGCTTTAGTGGCCAAAGTCCTTTGAATCTGCCACAATACGATCCTATGTTAGTAGTATCTCTAAAAAATGTCCCATATTTAACAAGACACCAAGCCATAACCCCTATTGAATACATCAATGACATAGCCAATTTTTTCTATATTCAAAATGTCATGGCAGATAATATAGCTATTATATTGTTAGTTGTATCCCTTAAGGGAAAATATTTAGATTGTTATAGCTCTTAATTCTATATAATCATGTAATCAGCTAAGAAAGGCCTTGTGTAAAATATTTGTAGATAAGAATGACCATTTGTCACTAGTAGAACAACTTACCATAATTAAGAGAGCCCCCCAAGAAGTCATGCAAGATTTCAACATAATATTCCAAAAAGCTTGGGATAGAATTCTAGGCTCTATTAGACCATCCCTTGACTTTATGTTCCTATACTATTTGAAGGCTCTAAATAGTGATATATTTATAATGATCTAATCCATGGGAGGGGGCATATTTCGAAATGCTTATGAGGTGGCTATTAAAGTAGAAAATTTCCTAGGTCATGTTGGCAAGCTTTCTCCTAGGCCCCTAATGCCTCTTTCCCTAAAATCAGACCACCCCTACAGTTATTCCACCATTTGATGTTATTATTCCAACTCCAATATTTTTTTTTATACCTTTACCTATGTAGGAAAAGGCCTCCACCATTAGATCAAGTGATTCCCAAGAGCAAAAAAAACTACCTTAAACTTAAGAGCATGCTCTAATCCTTTGGAAATGATGTGGTAAATGTTAAAAGGCAACAAGCTCAATTCAATAAACCTTATCAAGCTCCATATCAGCCTTATCATCACTCTTATCAAGGGAGTAGACCCCCCTTCAAGGGAAATTTCCAAGGATAAGGTCAAGGACAGGGGCAGCCTAACTATGCTAGACAAATTAACTATAATCCAAATGTTGTAATCTCTTATAACTCCTTAGTTCCTATTGAAAATAATATGGCTCAAGAGGCTGAAGGGACCATACTTTGGGATCAATCTTTTGGGTAATCCATTTTCCAAACTAATGCTTTTAACCAGGCATTCAATGACTAATGGCAACAATTTGTTGCTTATGGATACAATCAAGCCTTAATATCTCAAAACATAGAGATCCCCATGATGACAAAACTAAGATCATCTTCACAAGACTAAAGACCTAATGAAGAACCAAACTAGTTGGATGCTACAATGGTCATCAGTGAGCAAGAAGAGTGTTATACACTCAATCAGTAGGGTAGTTCTAGCCAAGCATACATTCTAGTGGTAGCTAATACAAGGTTCAAAATAAGGCATTTGGATGGTAATCAGGAGGTGGTCAAAGACCCCCCTACTATTACTCCATTACTATCAAATCTAGGTGGACCTACTACTATTCCAAAGGTTCCAATAGCTCTAAAAAATTATAATCAAGGGGCCTATTTTGATCTAATAAACTCACAAATTCAACAAACAATAATAGTGGCTCCTAAAGCATAGGTGAAGGTTGGTGGTCCACCAACCAATTTTTTGAGCAAATGAAGAAATCTAGTGTGAGTGTACCAATGTGGGACATGATTTCCATGCCTGATCAAGTATATATCCTTCAAGAAGGTTTGTCCAAGATAGGTGTTACAACAACTGCAGGCAAACAACCAAGCAAATAAACTAAGGTCCTCATGAATTCAACCCAAGGTCCTATGGGAGAAGGATCAAGTAAGATAGTCAAACCTCCTCCATTCTAAATTTCATTAATCATTGGTGATTCTTTGGTGCATAATTGCTTGGTAGATAGTGGAGCTAGCATATCAGTAATGCCAATGTTTATAGTTGATCAACTAAAACTCATATACGGGCCACATACTAAGGGAGTTTTGTAGTTTGATTGTTCTTCTACAAATCCATATAATATCATCAAGGAATTGAGCTTGACCATGCATGCTTGTCCTAATGTTTTGGTGGTTCAGGATGTGTTGATCCTTGATATAACTCCTCACTTTCCATTATACCTCTCTAGAGAATTCATAGCCAAAATTGGGGGTTATCTGGTAGTAGATTGGTCCTACATAGATTTCAAGACAAGGTATGGGACCAAAGTATCAATCAAGGCTAAGCACATGGCATAATTTCACATTGAGCCCCATCAGATAGATAACATAAACCTTAATTTTACTATCCTTGATGAGGATGAATTTACAATTGATCAAGAACTAAATACTTATCCTAAGGAGATTCTAAAATTATTCTTGGATAAGCTATGGGGGGATAATTAATTTATCAACCCTTTGGAAGGTGTTGAATAAATATACATGGATGTCTATTTGCTACATGAATAAAATCAACTTATGCCTTCCCTCATTGGACCTAAAGAAGAACTCAATGGTATGTGGAAGTTGTTCTTCAATGGTTCAAAGATAAAAAATGGAGTAGGTGTAGGGAAAATGATAGTTTCCCCTTCAGATGATAAGTATTTATCTTCTTATAGGTTCAATTTTAGTTGGTCCTCCAACATATCATAATATGAAGGCTTAATCCATGGCCTCTAATAGGCTAGTAAGAGGGGAATCAAAAAGTTGAAAGCATATGGAGATAGTTAGCTTATAGTGAACCAAGTTAGGGGCCTAAACATTACAAATAATCCTTTGATGAGGTCCTATAAAAATAGAGTATGGGACCTAATTGAATATTTTGAAGCCTTTAACATTCAAGTTCTACCAAGGAACCACAATTAGCATGCTGACAAGTTATAGCTGTGGGAGCCCAATTTGATATTCCAAGTAAGCTAAAAGAGGCCAAGGTTTAGCCACATGTCAAGGTGGTAGTGAGGCCATCAATACTAGATAATGAATCCTACTGGTAGGTCTTTGAAAATGATAAACAAATTACTTGTTTCTTTTAGCAGGAAGTAGAGGTTTCCTTGACAAACCAAGGTAAATTTAAACATCAGTATGGGGAACAAATTTTCCAACTAAAGTCTAACAAAATTCCTAAAGGGTTGGTCACCCTTGAAAGTATTTTCTATGAGGGATACCATATGAGTAAAGATAAGGCATTGATATCAATAGATGAGGAGACCTATGAAAGAGTCCTTATTTTCAAGGATAAGCTCCTCAATCTTATGAAGGTAAATAATGAGGAAAAAAGGCATGCTTTCATCAAACTTTGTAAGGAATATTTAGAAATCTTTGCTTGGGAATATAGTGACCTAAAAGGTTTTGATCTAAAGTTAGCCCAACATACTATAGAAATGGAGGCTAATGTTAAGCCTGTGAGGCAAAAACAAAGTCATGTTAACCCCAAAATAGAAGAGCTTATGAGGAGAGAGATAACCAAGTTAATTGAATCCAAGATCATCTTTCCCATCAAGCACTCATCATGGGTAGCCAATTTAGTGCCTGTAAGGAAAAAGAATGGGGAGATTAGGCTATGTTTTGACTTTAGAGATCTGAATAGGGTCTCCTTAAAGGACCATTACCCTCTACCATCCATGGAGCAACTTCTTCAAATAATTATAGGTTCAAAATGTTTTTCTTTTTTGGATGGATATTTAGGTTATAACCAAGTATTAGTAAAGAAATAAGATCATTAAAAGACTACCTTCACCACCAAATGGGGCACGTATGTGTATCAAAAGATGCCTTTTGGATTATCAAATACTGGGGCAACTTTCTAAAGAGCCATGGACATGGATTTCCTAGGGTTATTGAATGAAATGGTGCTAGTTTTCTTGGATGACATCACAATTTTCTCCAAGGATGCCAATGAACACATGGACCACCTGAAGTTGATCTTTGAGATATGTAGAGAGTATGGGATCTATTTGAATCCTAAGAAGTATGTGTTTTCTATGTATGAAGGTAAGTTATTGGGTCACATTATTTTTAAGTAAGGATTAGCTATTGATCCTGATAGAATAAGTGCCATCTTGGCCTTATCCTTACCCAAGAATAAGAAGGGACTCCAAAGTTTCCTTGGGAAAATAAACTTGGTGAGAAAGTTTATACCTAGTTTTTCAAACTTGGTCAAGCCCATCACTACCATGCTTAAGAAGAATCAAGTGTTCACTTTATCAAATGAAGGTAAATCAACATTTGAGGCTATCAAGCAATCCGTTGCCCAAGCACCCACACTCATGAATCATGTTTTCTCAAGATATTTCATATTTTATGCCTTTTCCAATATTTATAATATATCATCTATGATGATGCAAAATAATGGTGAAGGACTTGAGTAGCTAATAGAATTTTTTAGTTAGGGGCTTGAATGGTAGATGTGAGGTTGACTTTTATATAAAAACAAGTCCTTATAGTGGTAAGAAGCCTTAAAAAGTTAGGCCAATGGTCTCCAATAGCAAAATATATCTTATGGTGTCTCATCCTGGAGTGAGAGACTTCCTTCTTAATAAAGACTTGAATGAAAAGAGAGTTGGTTGGATTACCAAGGTCATGGAGTATGATGTGGAGACCAAGGTCACTAAACTAGTAAGAGGTAAAGGTTTGTGTGAGCATATGGTTGATGACATTCATGAGGATAAAGAAGCTTCCATGGTGATATAATACAACAAGTGGAGGCACCTCTACTTCATAAGAGCTAGATCCATGATACCTCACATTTTTTGCTAATAGGAGAATGCCCTCAGAGTCTAGATAGGGAAAAAATAAGGTATTTTAGAATTTAATCCATACTTTATACATTAGTTGATGGGGTTTTATTCAAAATATACCTAAATGGAGTGATCCTAAGGTGTATAGATGATGACCAATTGACAAGGCTCTTGGAGCAATTCCATGATGGGTCTATAGGAGACCATTTTGCTCTAAGGACCACAACAACAAAGCTAATGAGGGATGGTTATTACTAGCCCAACCTCTTCAAATATGTGTATGCATGGGTAAGGAAGTGTCAAAAGTGTGATTTCTTTATGGGTAAGCACATATTGGCATCCCTTCCTCTCAATCCAATTCAAGTAAAGAAACCCTTCATGCAATATGGGCTAGATTTCATAGGAATGATCAACCCTCCATCAAGTGTAAGACATAAATGGGTGCTTAATACAACTGACTACTTCACCAGGTGGGTGGAAACCATTGCATTGAAAGAAGCTAATGAAGGTGCAGTCCTAAACTTTTATGACAACATTGTGACCAGGTGTGGTGTTCCATCCACTATCATTTTTGATAATGCATTAGCATTCCTCAATCTAAAAATGAGTGAATGGGTTATCAATATGGGCATCTACCTCAACACTTATTCCAACTATTATCCTCAATGGAATGGATTAGATGAGTCCATAAATAATAATTTGCTAAGAATCATTAGGAGAACTATGGAAGAGAACCAAAGGACATGACACACTAAATTAAAGATAGCCTTGTGGGCTGATAGGGTGATTCCTAAGGTTGCCATTGAAAATTATCCATATGTCTTAGTATATGGAAGGGAGGCCAAGTTACCCATTTATCTTAAGCCCATCATAGAGTTGATAGAAGATGAGCCCATACATGTAAGACTGGTAGAACTCATTGAGCTTGAAGAAATGAGAGACCTTGTAATGAAAACACTAGAGTCACATCAATCTCAAGCCAATAAATCCTTTGACAAGAGAGACATATCAAGGGACTTCAAGGAAGGGGATCTAGTCCTCAAGTGGGATTCTAATAAGGCCAAGCCAGGTAACCATACCAAATTTGACAACTTGTGGAGTGGTCCTTATTTTATCCATAAATGCAAACAACATAATGCTTTTCAGATAGCCTAGCTAGATGGAGAGGTGCTTCCCATCCAAATCAATGTGATTCATCTAAAGCCTTGATATTAAAAGAGTTTGCAACCATTGTGTATATTATACTTTTGTATAATTTTTTCATGTTTTCTCCTAAGTACCTTGTGTACATATTTTTAGTTATGTTTTTCCTTTCCCTAAGTGCCTTGGGCACAATGTTTTTTTAGTTCTTCTTGTCCTTATTGCTTCAAAGGGAGTTTCCAGACAGGGTCAACCTTGTCAAAGAAATTAGTAACTCTATGCCCAATGGATCAGATGAGGCAAATGAGCTAGTTTCTTAAGCATATCAAGCATGCTTCCCTACAAGTCACTAGAAATGTTGGCCATTTTTTGCCCACATACTAAATCTCTTGCATGGTTTGATGAAGTAGTGGATCAAAGGCTTGGAAGATGATCAAATCAGTTTTCAAGGATCTAATAGCAGTGTTCAAGGATAAGCCTTCAATCCAAAAGGTAAGTAAAAAATATCTTATTCGGCTAAGTCTTTATTTGTTCATTATTTTGGATTTTATAAGGACTAAGTGTTTATTTTCTTTTGGGACCTTTTTTGGCTAAGTGTTGAATTCTTTCAGATAATTTGTTTGAGACAAGGTTTTTGAAGGGATATTTCTTTTAGACAAAATGTCTGAAGCAAAAGGAAAAGACCTTTTCTTTTAAGAAAATTATTTGAGATAATTTACTCGAGGGGTAACTCTTCAATAAAATGCTTCTTTTCAAAATTATCAAAGGCATTCTACAAAAAAGTGCCCCAAATAATTTCTTGAAAGGTTCTTTTCTTGAGAAATGGTCCAGTTAAAAATTCTAAAGGAATGGGTTTTTTTTGGGGAAAGTTTTTGAAGGAATTGGTCTTTTCAAAAGTTCTGAAGGTTTATTTCCCTTTGGGAAAAGGATTTCCAAGGTTTTCAAAACCCATTTCAAGAAAGCTGAAGGGTTTTTTACAAAAATTATAAAGGGACTTTTTCAAAAATTTGAAGGGTTCTTTCCTTTCAAAAAAGGTTATTGTAAAATTCTCAAAGGTTCATTACAAAAATTCCAATGGGCACTTCATGGAAAAAGGGGTCATTTTAAAGATATCTAAAGGGTACTTAAATTTTGAAAAGGGAATTTCAAGCAAAAAAAGGGGCACTCTTCAAAAATTTGAAGGTTCATTTTCAAAGAAAAGTTTGAAGGAATGGTTTGAGTCTAAAAGGTCTGAATGAATTCTTTCAAGAGAATCATCCATTGAAAAATCACAAAGACATAATTTCCTTCAAAAATTTTGTTTGAAGGAATTATTCAATGCAAAAATTCAAAGAATTTCTTTCAAGAGAGAATTCTGAATAAATTCTTTCAAAGATGAAAATGCCAAAGCAATAAATCATAGACAAATTGTCTGAAAGAAAATTCCATTTTCAAAATGCCAAAGGAATTCCTTCAAGAGAGGATAAGTCCATGGAAAAAGAGGCAACAAATAGTCTAAGGAAATAGTTGTTGGGATTCAAATATCCTATGATAGTCCCCAAAACATCAATTTTATCCCCTACAAGTAGTCGTTAGCATTTAAAATATCAAAAGTAGAACCAGTATGTAGATAAAGGTTAGACTCCATCATTAAATCTCCTCAAAGACACAAGTGGGATATTCACACCTACTACCACAAAGTAGGTTGTTAACTTAAATAAAGAAGTGAAACCATGCTTTTGACCAAGTCCCTGACATCTAGAATCTAGGAAAGGTAATATTTTGGATTGGGTTTCCTCCATAATGAGCTTAGGTCTAGTTTTAAAATGAGATTTGATGTCTGCATTCAATGAAGAGCATATCGAGCCATACCCTTGATAGACAACCACCCAAAATAGGTTTGATCATGGATTGACAAATGCATAAGTATGGGGACCTTATCTTGGTAAATAGGAGGAGACTTTAATACACTAAAGGCTTAAGGATATTTGCATTGATCTTAGGTGGTTCATATCATGATCAAGGCAGTTGCATGCTTTGAATGTAAAGGAGCTCAAGAACAATAGTGGTGGTTGTAGCCATTTATGAGACCCTTCTCCATTTTTTGATGTAAGTCCTTCTTCTCTCATATCCTTTTCCACTATACATATAGGTTGTTGAGCATTAAAAAGGATCCCTCAACTGGTGATAGAATTACTCTATCAAAATTGCCTTGTAACACTCTCTTGAAGCAATGAGATGAATTTTATGATTCTAGTTTGAATTCAAGTATACATTATTAGAGTTTAACTTGCAGATGTGTGCCCCTTTTCATCATCTATAGATTCTCTATGTATCTTGCCTTAACTATTTTGGTTCCTTGCAGGTTTTGTGAAGTGTTAGACATTGGTACCTTTCTTGAAGTGTCACAAGTTTATAGTGTCTCATACAAACCTATTTCTTTCTATCCTTCAAATTTTAGAGTTTCCCTTTGACCTCCACAAAAATTAATTATACTTGTGGCTTTGAGAGAGGATCATATTAATTCATGTCTTGGTTAGGTTCATTAGTAGTTGCCAAGGTTTCCAGGATGAAAGTGGACCATTTCATATTTTGGTGCATCACCATCCTTAGCTTAGATTTCCCTTTCATGTTACCTTTATCTCCCTTTATCTTAGCCAATAGTAGGTTTTAGTGTGGGAAACAAGCTAAAATGAAGAAACTAAGGAGCTAGCCTCATTAAAAACCCTAGAGGTCCAACCTCATTATAGGATACCCATATCCTGAGGTTGTTCCAATATTGTAGTTGGGAGTGAGAGAGCCTAAAAAACTCTCCCACAAGGGTGTAATTCTCACCTAAAATAGTTGTTGGCATTCATTATGGGACCAATTTCAAGGAAGATTGGTCAATTTTGATGCTAGTTTGATCAATTTTTAGTGGTTATAGCTTTCATCTTTTAGTATCTAGTGACTCCAAAGAATACTCAATAATTTGGTGGTAGAATAATAACTATCTTTCATGCCAAGGGTGACTACAAGATCAAATTCTAGAGGTATTATTTTTGATTTTGTTGAACTCCCCTTAAATTTAGCTAAAAGGTTAAGGTTGGCCCATACTCACCCATACATAGGAAACCATTTTCTTAAACCAATCATGAGGTGTACTTATGTAAGAAGACCTTTGTTAGCCCCTTTTGTTACCATGATTCACCAAAGAGTTTTTGTAGGCTTCAGTGGCCAAAGTCCTTTGAATATACCACAATGTGATCCTATGTTAGTATTATCTCTAAAAAATGTCCCATATTTTACAAGAGACCAAGCCATAACCCTTGTTAAACACATTAATGACATAACCAATTTTTGCAATATCCAAAATGTCATTATAGAAATATAGCTATTAGACTATTAGTTGTATCCCTTAAGGGAAAAGCTTTAAATTGGTATAGAGGCTTAGATTCTAATTCTATTCAATCATGGAATCAGTTAGGAGAGGCCTTGTGTAAAATATTTTCAGACAAGAGTGAATATTTGTCACTAGTAGAATAGCTTACCATAATTAAGAGAGTCCCCTATGAAGTCATGTAAAATTTCAACAAGATTGGGACAAAATTCTAGCCTCTATTAGACCATCCCCTAACTTTATGTTCCTATACTACTTAAAGGCTTTAAATAGTGATATAGCTATAATGATCCAATCCATGTGAGGGGACATATTTCCAGATGCTTATGAGGTGGCTATTAAAGTAGAAAATTGCCTAGGTCTCAAATAATTATTGCTATATCTTCACCTATATAGGAAAAGGCCTCCACCAATAAATCAAGTGATTCCTAAGAGCAAAAAAACTGCCTTGAACTTACGAGCATACTCCAATCCTTGGGAAATGATGTGGTAAATGTTAAAAGGTAACAAGCTCAGTTCAATAAACCTTATCTAGCTCCATATCAGCCTCAACATCAATCTTATCAAGAGAATAGACTCCCCTTCAAGGGAAAGTTCTAAGTATAAGGTCAAGGATAGTGGCAGCATAACTATGCTAGACAAATTAACTACAATCCAAATGCCATAGGCTCTTCTAACTCCTTGGTTCCTATTCAAAACAATGTGGCTCAAGAGGCTGAAGGGACCATAATTTGGGATCAATCTTTTAGGAAATCCACTGTCCCAACTAATGATTTTAACCAAGAATTCAATGATTAATAGCAACAAGTTGTTGCTTATGGATACAATCAAGCCTCAATGGCTCAAAACATAGAGATCCACATGATGATAAAACCAAGATAGTCTTCACAAAACTAAGGACCTAATGAAGAACCAAACCAGTTGGATGCTACAATGGTCATCAGTGAGCAAGAAGAGTGTTATGCACTCAATTATCAGGGTAGTTCTAGCCAAGCATACATTCTATTGGCAGCTAATATAAGGTTTAAAATAAGGAATATAGATGGTAACTAGGAAGTGGTCAAATATCCCCATACTGTTACTCCATTACTATCAAAGCTAGGTGGACCTACTACTTCTCTAAAGGTTCTAATAGCACTAAAAAATTAGAATCAAGGGGCCTGTTTTGATCTAATAAACTCAAAAATTCAACAAATAACAATAGTGGTTCCCAAACCATAGGTGAAGGTTCGTGGTTCACCAATAAAAATTATTGAGAAAATGAATAAATCTAGTGTGAGTGTATCGATGTGGGACATGTTTTCCATGCCCAATCAAGTAGATATCCTTCAAGAAGGTTAATCCAAGATAGGTGTTATAATAACTATAGGCAAATAACCAAGCAAAGAAACTAAGGTCCTCACCAATGTAACCCAAGGTCCTATGGAAGAAGCATCAATTAAGATAGTCAAACCTCCTCCATTCTACATTTCATTAATCATTGGTGATTCCTTGGTGCATAATTGCTTGGTAAATAGTGGAGCTAGCACTTCAGTAATGCCAAAGTCTATAGCTGATCAACTAAACCATAAATATGAGCCACATACTAAGGGAGTTCTATAGCTTGAATGTTCTTCCACAAATCCATCTGGTATAATCAAGGAATTGAGCTTGACCTTGCATGCTTATCCTAATATTTTGGTGGTTTAGGATGTTTTAATCCTTGATGTAACTCATTGCTTTATGTTATGCCTCTCTAGAGAATTCACAACAAAAATTAGGGGTTATCTAGCAGTAGATTGGTCCTATATGGATTTCAAGATAAGGTATGGGACCAAGGTATCAATAAATTCTAAGCCCATGGCACAATTTCACATTGAGCCCCATTAGATAAATAACATAAACCTCAATTTTACTATCCTTGATGAGGATGAATTTATAATTCATCAAGAACTAAATACTTATCCTAAGGAGATTCCAAACTTATTATTGGATGACATACAGGGGATAATAAGTTTCTCAACCCTTTAGAAGGTGTTGAAGAAAGAGACATGGGTGTCTATTTGCTACATGAAGAAAATCAACTCATGCCTTCCCTCATTGGACCTAAAGAAGACCTCAATGGTATGTAGAAGTTGTTCTTTGATGGTTCAAGGAGAAAAAATGGAGTAGGTGTAGGGATAATGTTGGTTCCCCATTTATATGATAAGCATTTATCTTCTTATAGGTTCCATTTAAGTTTCTCCTCCAACATAGAAGAATATGAAGGCTTATACATGGCCTCCAATGGGCCAATAAGAGGGGAATCAAGAAGTTGTGAGTATATGGAGATAGTAAGATTATAGTGAACTAGGTTAGTGGCCTGAACATTATGAAGAATCCTTTGATGAGGTCCTAAAAGAATAGAGTATGAGACTTAATTGAATATTTCAAAGCCTTTAACATTCAAGCTATGCAAATGAACCAGAATCAACATGCTGACAAGTTGGCAATTGTGGAAGCCCAAATTGATATTCCAAGTAAGTTAAAAGAGGCCAAGGTTTAGCCACATATCAAGGTGATGGTGAGGCCATCAATACTAGATAATGAAGCCCACTAGTAGGTCTTCAAAAATGACAAATAAATAGCTTATTTCTTGCATCAAGAAGTAGAGTTTTCCTTAACAAACCAAGGTAAATTTCAACATCAGTATAGGGAACAAATTGTCCAACTAAAGTCTAACAAAATTCCTAAAGGGATGGTCACCCTTGAAAGTCTTTTCCATGAGGGAGACCATATGAGGAAAGACAAGGTAGTGATGTCAACTGATGAGGAGAACTATGAAAGAGTCTTTATTTTCAAGGACAAGTTCCTCAAACTTGGGAAGTTAAACAATGAGGCAAAAAGGCATGCTTTCATCAAACTTTGTAAGGAATATTTAGACATATTTGCTTAGGAATATAATGATCTAAAAGGTTTTGATCCAAAGTTAGCCCAACATACTATAGAACTAGAGGCTAATGCTAAGCATATGAGGTAAAAATAAAGGCCCATTAACCCTAAAATAGAAGAGCTTATGAGGAGAGAGATAACTAAGTTAATTGAATCTAAGATCATCTTTCTCATCAAGCACTCATCATGGGTAGCCAATTTGGTACATGTAAGTAAATAGAGTGGGGAGATTAGGCTATGTCTTGACTTTAGAGATCTAAACAGGGTCTCTTTGAAGGACCATTACCCTCTACCATCCATGGAGTAGCTTCTTCAAATAGTTGTAAGTTCAAAAAAAATAAAATTGGATGGATATTCAGGTTATAACCAAGTATTAGTAAAGAAAAAATATTAGTACAAGACTACCTTCATAACCAAATGGGGCATGTATGCATATCAAAAGATGCCTTTTGGCTTATCAAATCCTGGAGCAACTTTCCAAAGATCCATGGACATGGCTTTCCCAAGGCTAATGAATCAAATGGTGTTAGTTTACTTGGAGGACATCATATTTTTCTCCAAGGATGCTAATGAACACATGGACCACCTGAGGTTGATCTTTGAGAGATGTAGAGAGTATGGGATCTTTTTGAATCCTAAGAAGTGTGTGTTTGACATGCATGAAGGTAAGTTGTTGGGTCACATTATTTTAAAGCAAGGATTAGCTATTGATCTTGATATAATAAGTGCCATCTTGGCCTTATCCTTACCCAAGAATATGAAGGGAATCCAAAGTTTCCTTGGGAAAATAAACTTTTTGAGAAGGTTTATACCTAGTTTTTCAAACTTGGTCAAGCCCATCACTGTCATGCTTAAGAAGAACCAAGTGTTTACTTAGTCAAATTAAGGTCAATAAACATTTGAGGATATCAAGCAAGCCATTGCCTAAGCACCCACACTCATGAATCATGTTTTCTCAAGATATTTCATATTATATGCCTTTTTCAATATTGATAATATATCATCTATGATGATGTAAAAGAATGGTGAAGGACTTGTGCATCCAATAGCATTTTTTAGTTAGGGGCTTGAGGGGTATGATGTGCATGAAGGTAAGTTGTTGGGTCACATTATTTTGAATCAAGGATTAACTATTGATCTTGATAGAATAAATGTCATCTTGGCCTTATTCTTGCCCAAGAATATGAAGGGAATCCAAAGTTTCCTTAGTAAAATAAACTTTTTGAGAAGGTTTATACCTAGTTTTTCAAACTTGGTCAAGCCCATCACTGCCATACTTAAGAAGAACCAAGTGTTTACTTGGTCAAATTAAGGTCAATCAGCATTTGAGGATATCAAGCAAGCCATTGCCTAAGCACCCACACTCATGAATAATGTTTTCTCAAGATATTTCATATTGTATGCCTTTTCCAATATTGATAATATATCATCTATGATGATATAAAAGAATGGTGAAGGACTTGTGCAGCCAATAGCATTTTTTAGTCAAGGGCTTGAGGGGTATGATGTGAGGTATACTTTTATAGAAAAACAAGTCCTTATAGTGGTAAGAATCCTTAAAAAATTTAGGCCAATGGTCTCCAATAGAAAAATCTATCTTATGGTGTATCATCCTGGAGTGAGAGACTTCCTTCTTAATAAAGACTTGAATGAAAAGAGAGCTGGTTGGATTACCAAGGTCATGGAGTATGATGTGGAGATCAAGGTTACTAAACTACTAAGAGGTAAAGGTTTGTGTGATCATATGGTTGATGACATTCATGAGGACAAATAATTTTCCATGGTGATACAAGACAACTCATAGGTGGAGGAAAATCTACTTCATAAGAGCTGGCTCCATGATATGGCACATTTTCTACTAATAGGTGAATGCCCTCAAGGTCTAGATAGGAAAAAAAGAAGGTATTTTATACTTTAATCCATAACTTATGCATTGGTTGATGGGGTTTTATTTATAATAGACCTAAATGGATTGCTCTTAAGGTGCATAGATGATGACCAAGTGACAAGGCTCTTAGATAAATTCTATGATGGGTCTATAGGAGGCCATTTTTCTCCAAGGACCTTAATAGCAAAGCTAATGAGGGCTAGTTATTACTAGCCCAACCTCTTCAAAGATGTGTATGCATCTATAAGGAAGTGTCAAAAGTGTGCTTTCTTTATGGGTAAGCAAATATTGGTAGCCCTTCTCTCAATCCAATTCAAGTAGAGTAACCCTTCATGAAATGGGGGCTAGATTTCATAAGAATGATCAACCCTCCATCAAGTATAAGACATAAATGGGTGCTTACTACAACTGACTACTTCACGAGGTGGGTGGAAACCATTACATTAAAAGAAGCTAATGAAGGTGCAGTCCTAGACTTTTATGATAGCGTTGTGACTAGGTGTGGTATTCCATCCACTATCATTTTTTATAATGCATTAGCATTCCTCAATCTGAAAATGATTAAATGGGATCTCAATATGGGCATCTACCTCAGCACCTCTTCCAACTATTACCTCAATGGAATGGACTAGATAAGTCCACAAATAAGAATTTTTAAAGAATCATTAGGAGAATTATGGAAGAGAACTAGAGGACATAACACACTAAACTAAAGATAGCCTTATGGGCTGATAGGGTGACTCCTAAGGCTACCATTGGCAATTCTCCATATGTCTTAGTATATAGAAGGGAGGCCAAGTTTCCAATTTCTCTAGAGCTACCTACATTAGAACTAGCCCATCAGCTGGAGTTGATAGAAGATGAGCCCATGCATGTGAGACTAGCAGAACTCATGTATCTTGAATAAATGAGAGACCTTGTAATGAAAACACTAGAGTCACATCAAGCTTAAGTCAAAAAAGCTTTTGACAAGAGAGCCATAGCAAGGTACTTCAAGGAAGGGGATCTAGTCCTCAAGTGGGATTCAAATAAGGGCAAGCCAGGAAACCATACCAAATTTGATATCTTATGGAGTGGTCCTTATTTGATCCACAAATGCAAACAACATAATGCTTTTCAACTGGCCTAGCTAGATGGAGAGGTGGTACCCATCCCAATCAATGGGATTCATCTAAAGCCTTTCTATTATAAGAGTTTATAACCATTGTGTATATTATACTTTTGTAAAGTTTTTTCATGTTTTTCCTTAAGTTCCTTATGCACATCTTTTCAATTGTGTTTTTCCTTTCCCTAAGTGCCTTGGGCACAATGTTTTTTTTTTCTTATTGTCTTTATTTCTTAAATGGGAGTTTCCAAATAGGGTCAACCTTGTCTAAGAAAGTAGTAAATCCATGTCCAATGGATAAGATGAGGTAAATGAGCTAGTTTATTAAGCATAGAAAGCATGCTTCCCTATAAGTTACCAAAAATGTTGGCCATTTTTGGCCCACATGTTAAAGCTCTTGCATGGTTTGATGAAGTAGTGGATCAAAGGCTTAGAAGAGGATCTAAGTAGTTTTTAAGGATCCTATAGCAATGTTCAAGGATAAGCCTTCAAGCCAAAAGCTAAGTGCAAATTATCTTGTTTGACTAAGTCTTTAGTTGTTCATTATTTTGGACTTTATAGGGACTAAGTGTTTCTTTTCTTTTGGGACCTTTTTTGGCTGAGTGTTGAATTCTTTCAGACAAGTTGTTCGAGACAAGGTTTTTGAAGGGATATTTCTTTTAGACAAAATGTCTGAAGTAAAAGGCAAAGACCTTTTCTTTCAATAAAATTATTTGGGACAATTTGTCCAAGGGGTAACTCTTAAATAAAAAGGTCCTTTTTAAAATTCTCGAAGGAATTTTATAGAAAAGTGCCCCAAACAATTTCCCTGAAAGGTTCTTTTCTTAAGAAATGGTCCAGTTAAAATTTTTGAAGGAATTGGTTTTTTTTGGGGAAAATTTATGAAGGAATTGGTCTTTTCAAAAGTTCTGAAGGTTTCTCTCCCTTTGGGAAAAGGCTTTTTAAGGTTTCCAAAAGGCAATTTCAAGAAATCCGAAAGGTTATTTACAAAAATTCCCAAGGGAATTTTTCAAAATTTTGAAGGGTTCTTTCCTTTCAAAAAAGGTTCTTCACAAAATTCTGAAAGGTTCATTGCAAAAAATCCGAAGGGAACTTCATGGAAAAAGGGGTAATTTTCAAGAGAGATGAAGGGTAATTTACTTTTGTAAGGGCATTTCAAGTAGAAAAAGGGGTACTCTTCAAAAATCCAAAGGTCCATTTTTGAAGAAAAGTTTGAAGGAATGGTTCAAGTCTGAAAGGTCTGAATGAATTCTTTTGAGAGAATCATCCATTGCAAAAGCTTGAAGACATAATTTCCTTCAAACTTTTTGTTTTAAGGAATTATTCAAGGCAAAAAGTCAAAGAATTTATTTTGGGAGAGAAGTTTGATTAAATTCTTTCAAAGATGAAAATGCCAAAGCAATAAGCCACGAATATATTATCTAAAAGAAAAGTCCATTTTCAAAATGTTGAAGGACTTCCTTCAGGAGAGGATAAGTCCACATAAAAAGAGGAAAAAAATAGTCCAAAAAAATAGCTATTGTGATTAAAATATCCCATGATAGGCCCACAAACATCAATTTTAGCCCCTACAAGTAGCCATTGGCATTCAAAATATCAAAAGTGGAACCAATATGTAGATAAAGGTCAGAATCCATCATTAAATCTCCTCAAAGACACAAGTGGGATATTCACACCTACTACCATAAAGTGGGTTGATTGACTTAAATAAATAATTGAAACCATGCTTCTGATTGAGTCCCTGACATCCAAAATCTAGGAAAACCAATATTTTGGATTGGTTTTCATCCATAATGAGCTTGGGTCTAGTTTTAAAGTGAGATTTGATGTATGCATTCAATGAAGAACATCTTGAGACATACCCTCAATAGAGATCCACCCAAAATAGGTTTAATCATGACAATACCAAATGCATAAGTATGGGGACCTTGTCTTGGAAAATAGGAGGAGACTTGAATGCATGAAAGGCTCAAGGAGATTTTAAGCGATCTTAGGTGGTTCATCTCATGATCAAGGTAGTTGCATGATTTGAATGCAAAGTAGCTCAAGAACAATAGTGGTGGTTGCGACCATTTATGATACCCTCTCCATTTTTTGATGTAAGTCCTTCTTCTCTCTCATCCTTTTCCACTATATATATATAGGTTTTTGAGCCTTAAAAAGGATCCCTTGACTGGTGATAGAGCTACTCTATCAAAATTTCTTATAATGCTCTCTTGAAGTAATGAGATGAATTTTTTGATTCTAGCTTGAATTCAAGTATACATTATTTGAGTTCAACTTGTAGATGTATGCCCCTTTTCATCATCTATAGATTCTTTACATATCTTGATTTAACTCTTTTAGTTCCTTGTATGTTTTGTGAAGTGTTAGACATTGGTGCCTTTCTTGAAGTGTCACAAGTTTATAGTGTCTCATACATACCTATTTCTTTTTGTCCTTCAAATTTTAGGGTTTCCCTTTGACCTCCACATAAAATACTTGTGCTTGTGGCCTTGAGAGATGTTTAGATTAGTTTGTGTCTTTTTAGGTTCATTAGTAGTTACTAAGGTTTCTAGGCTGAAAGTGGATCATTTCATATTTTTGTGCATCACCATCCTTAGCTTAGATTTCCTTTTCATGTTATCTTTCTCTCCCTTTTCCTTAGTCAATAGTAGGTTTTAGTGTGGGAAACAAGATAAAGTGAAGTAGCTAAGGAGCTAGCCTCATTAAAAACCCTAGAGTTCCAACCTCATTATAGGACACCCACAACTTGAGGTTGTTACAATATTGTAGCTGGGAGTGAGAGAGCCTGAAAAACTCTCCCACAAGGGTGAAATTCTTGCCTACAATAGTTTTTATCATGCTCAATGGGACCAATTTCAAGGAATATTGGTCAATTTTGATGCTATTTTGATCAATTTTTAGTGGTTATAGCTTTCATCTTTTAGTATTTGGTGACTCCAAAGAACACTCAACAATCTAGTGGTAGAACATTAATTATCTTTCATGCCAAGGGAGACAACAAGATCAACTTCTAGAGGTATTCCTTTTGAGATTTTTTAATTCCCCTTAAACTCAACCAAAAGGTTAACATTCACCCATACTCACCCATATGTAGGAAACCATTTTCCTAAACTAGTCTTGAGGTGTACCTACATAAGAAGACCTTTGTTACCATGATTCACCAAAGAGATTTTGTAGGCTTCAGTGTCCAAATTCCTTTGAATCTACCAAAATATGATCCTATGCCAATATAAAATCTCAAAAATGTCCCATATTTTACAAGAGACCAAGCCATAACCCCTGTTGAACACATCAATGATAGCCAATTTTTATAATATCCATAATGTCATTGCAAAAAATATAGCTATTAGACTGTTAGTTGTATCCCTTAAGGGAAAAGCTTTAGATTGGTATAGAGGATTAGCTCCTAATTCTATTCAATCATGGAATCAACTAGGAGAGACCTTGTGTAAAATATTTGCAGACAAGAGTGACCATTTATCACTAGCAGAATGGCTTACCATAATTAAGAGAGCCCCCCATGAATTCATGTAAGATTTAAACATAATATTCCAAAAAGCTTGGGACATAATTTTATCCTCTATTAGACCATACCCTAACTTTATGTTCTTATACTACTTGAATGCTCTAAATAGTGATATAGATATAATGATCCAATCCATGGGAGGGTACATATTGCCAGATGCTTAGAGGTGGCTATTAAAGTAAAAAATTGTCTAGGTCATGATGACAAGCTTTTTCCTAGGCCTCCAATGCCTCTTTTCCTTGAAATCAGACCACCCCCTATTATTATTCCACCACTTGATGTTATTCTTCAAACTTTAATAATTTTTGATATACCTTCACCTAAGAAGGAAAAGGCCTCCACCAGTAGATCAAGTTATTCCAAAGAGAAAAAAAACTACCTAAAACTTAAGAGCATGCTTCAACCCTTGGGAAATGATGTGGTAAATTTTAAAATATATAAAGCTTGGTTCAATAAACCTTATCAAGCTCCATATCAACCTCAACATCAATCTTATCAAGGGAATATACCCCCCTTCAAGGGAAATTTCCAAGGATAAGGTCAAGGACAGGGGCAGCCTAACTATGCTAGACAAATTAACTATAATCCAAATGCCATAGGGTCTTCCAACTCCTTGGTTCCTATTCAAAAAAATATGGCTCAAGAGGCTGAAGTGGCCATAATTTAGGATGAATCTTTTGTGAAATCCATTATCCCAACTAATGCTTTTAACCAAGCATTCAATGATTAATGGTAATAAGTTGTTACTTCTGATACAATCAAGCCTTAATGTCTAAAAACATAGAGATCCCCATGATGAAAAAACCAAGATAGTCTTCACAGGACTAAGGACCTAATGAAGAACCAAATTAGTTGGATACTACAAAGGTCATCAGTGAGCAAGAAGAGTGATATGCACTCAATCAATAGGGTAGTTCTAGCCAAGCATACATTCTAGTGGAAGCTAATACAAGGTTCAAAATAAGGAATATGGATGGTAATCAGGAGGTGGTCAAAGATACCCCTACTATTACTCCATTAAAATCAAAGCTAAGTGGACCTACTACTACTCCAAAGGTTCTAATAGCTCTAAAAAATCAAAATCAAGGGGCTTGTTTTGATCCAATAAACTCACAAATTCAACAAATAATAAAAGTGGCTCCCAAAGCATAGGTGAAGGTTGGTGGTCCACTAATCAACATTATTTTGAAAATCAAGAAATCCAGTGTGAGTGTACCAATGTGGGACATTATTTCCATGCCCGATCAAGTAGATATCCTTCAAGAAGGTTTGTCCAAGATAGGAGTTACAACAACTATAGGAAAACAACTAAGCAAAGAAACTAAGGTCCTCGTCACTGTAACCCAAGGTCCTATGGGAGAAGGATTAAGTAAGATAGTCAAACCTCCTCCATTCTACATTTCATTAATAATTGGTGATTCCTTGGTGCATAATTGCTTGGTAGATAGTGGAACTAGTGCTTTAGTAATGCCAAAGTCTATAGCTGATCAGCTAAAACTCAAATATGGGCCACATACTAAGGGAGTTTTATAGCTTGAATATTCTCCCATAAATCCATCTGGTATCATCAAGGAATTGAGCTTGACCCTACATGCTTATCCTAATGTTTCAGTGGTTCAAGATGTGTTGATCTTTGATGTAACTCTTCACTTTGTGTTATGCCTTTTTAGATAATTCACAACCAAAATTAGGGGTTATCTAGCAGTAGATTGGTCCTACATGGATTTTAGGACAAGGTATGGGACCAAGGTATCAATCAATTCTAATCCCATGACACAATTTCACATTGAGCCACATCAACTAGATAGCATAAACCTCAATTGTAATATCCTTGATGAGGTTGAATTTACAATTGCTTAAGAACTAAATACTTATCCTAAGGAGATTCCAAACTTATTCTTAGATGAGATATGGGGTATAATCAATTTCTCAACCCTTTGGAAGGTATTGAAGAAAGAGACATGGGTGTTTATTTTCTACACAAATAAAATCAACTCATGCCTTCCCTCATTGGACCTAAAGAAGACCTCAACGGTATGTGGAAGTTATTCTTCAATGATTCAAGGAGATGAAATGGATTAGGTGCAAGGATAATTCTCATTTCCCCTTCAGATGATAATCGTTTCTCTTCTTATAGGTTCCAATTCAGTTGTTCCTCCAACATAGCAAAATATGAATCTTTAATTCATGGCTTCCAATGGGCTAGTAACAGGGGAATCAAGTAGTTGTGAGCATATGGAGATAGTAAGCTTATAGTGAACTAAATTTAGGGGTATGAACATTATGAAGAATCCTTTTATGAGGTCCTAAAAAAATAGAGTATGGGACCTAATTGATGATTTTGAATCCTTTAACTTTCAAGCTATGCCAAAGAACCATAATTAGTAGGCTAAAAGGTTGGCAGTTGTGGGAGCCCAATTTGATATTCTAAGTAAGATAAAAGAGGCCAAGTTTCAGCCACATTTCAAGGTGGTGGTGAGGCCATCAATACCAAATAATGAAGCCCACTGGTAGGTATTCGAAAAGGATAAACAAGTTGCTTGTTTCTTGCAGTAGGAAGTAGAGTTTTCCTTAACAAACCAAGGTAAATTTCAACATTAGTACGGGGAAAAAATTATCCAACTAAAGCATAAAAATTTTCCTAAAGGGACGGTCACCCTTGAAAGTCTTTTCCATGAGGGAGACCATGTGAGGAAAGACAAGGTAGTGATGTCAACTGATGAGGAGAATTATGAAATAGTCCTTATTTTTAAGGACAAGCTCCTCAAGCTTGGGAAGGTAAACAATGAGGAAAAAAGGCATGCTTTCATCAAACTTTGTAAGGAATATTTATATATATTTGCTTGGGATATAGTGACCTGAAAGGTTTTGATCCAAAGTTATCCCAACATACTATAGAACTAGAGGCTAATGCTAAACCTATCAGGCAAAAACAAAGGCCTGTTAACCCCAAAATAGAAGAGCTTATGATTGAAATGACCAAGTCAATTGAATCCAAGATCATCTTTCCCATCAAACACTCATCATGGGTAGCCAATTTGGTGCCTGTAAGGAAAAAGAGTGGGGATATTAGTCTATGTGTTGACTTTAGAGATCTAAACAGGGTATCCTTGAAGGACCATTACCCTCTTCTATCTATGGAGCATCTTCTTCAAATAGTTTTAGGTTCAAAACATTTTTATTATTTGGATGGATATTCAGGTTACAACCAAGTATTAGTAAAGAAAGAATATTAGTGTAAGACTACCTTCACCACCAAATGGGGAATATATGCATATCAGAAGATGCCTTTTGGCTTATCAAAGGCTAGGGTAACTTTCCAAAGAGTCATAGACATGGCTTTCCCATGGTTATTGAATCATATGGTGTTGGTTTACTTAGATGACATATAGTTTTCTCCAAAGATATCAATGAACACATAGACCACCTGAGGTTGATCTTTGAGAGATGTAGAGAGTATGGGATCTCTTTCAATCCTAAGAAGTGTGTGTTTGTCATGCATGAAGGTAAGTTTTTGGGTCACATTATTTTAAAGTAAGGCTTAGCTATTGATCTTGATAGAATAAGTGCCATCTTGGCCTTATCCTTACCCAAGAATAAGAAGGGAATCCAAATTTTCCTTGGGAAAATAAAATTTGTGAGAAGGTTTATACCTAGTTTTGAAATCTTGGTCAAGCCTATCACTACCATGCTTAAGAATAACCAAGTGTTCACTTGGTCAAATGAAGGTAAATCAACATTTTAGGCTATCAATCAAGCCATTGCCCAAGCACCCACACTCATGAATCATGTTTTCTCAAGAGATTTCATATTTTATGCCTTTCCCAATATTGACAATATATCATATATAATGATGCAAAAGAATGGTAAAGGACTTGAGCAGCCAATATCATGTTTCAATCAAGGACTTGAGGGGTATTATGTAAGGTATACTTTTGTAGAAAAACAAGTCCTTACAGTGGTAAGAAGCCTTAAAATTTTTAGGCCAATGCTCTCCAATAGAAAAATATATATTATAGTGTCTCATCCTAGAGTGAGAATCTTCCTTCTTAACAAATACTTGAATGAAAGGAGAGCCAGTTGGATTACCAAGGTCATGGAGTATGACATAGAGATCAAGGTCACTAAAATAGTAAGAGGTAAAGGTTTGTGTGATCATATGGTTGATGACCTTCAAGAGGACAAAGAAGTTGCCATGGTGATATAAGACAACTCATAGGTAGATGCACCTCTACTTCATAAGAACTAGCTCCATGATATGGCACATTTTCTACTATTAGGAGAATGCCCTCAAGGTCTAGATAAGGAAAAAATAAGGTATTTTAGACTTCAATACATACTTTATGCATTGGTTGATGGGGTTTTATTTATAAGAGACCAAAATGGAGTGATCCTAAGGTGCATAGATGATGACCAAGTGAAAATGCTCTTGGAGCAATTCCATGATGGGTCTGTAGGAGGCCATTTTTCTCTAAGGACCATAACAACAAAGATAATGAGGGATGGTTATTACTATCCCAACCTCTTCAAATGTGTGTATGCATGGGTAAGGAAGTGTCAAAAGTGTGATTTATTTATGGGTAAGCAAAGATTGGAAGCCCAACCTCTCAATCCAATTCAGGTAGAGCAACCCTTCATGCAATGGGGGATAGATTTCATAAGAATTATCAACCCTCCATCAAGTACAAGACATAGATTGGTGCTTATTACAACTGACTACTTCACTAGGTGGGTGGAAGATAATGAAGGTGTAGTCCTAGACGTTTTAGCATTGTGACTAGGTGTGGTGTTCCATCCACTATCATTTTTGATAATGCATTAGCATTCCTTGATCTAAAAATTAGTGAATGGGCTCTCAATATGAAATCTACCTTAGCACCTCTTCAAACTATTATCCTCAAGGGCATGGATTGGCCAAGTCCAAAAATAATAATTTACTAAGAATTATCAGGAGAACTATATAAGAGAACTAGAGGACATGGCACACTAAACTAAAGACAACCTTATGGGCTGACAGGGTGACTCCTAAGGCTATTATTGGCAATTATCCATATGTCTTAGTATATGGAAGGGAGGCCAAGTTTCCAATTTCTCTAGAGATTCCTACATTAGAACTAGCCCATCAGTTAGAGTTGATAGAAGATGAGCCCATGCATGTGAGACTAGCAGAACTCATAGAGCTTGAAGAAATGAGAGACCTTGAAATGAAAACACTAGAGTCACATCAAGCTCAAGTCAAGAAAGCCTTTAATAAGAGATCCATAGTAAGGGACTTCAAGGAAGGGGATCTAGCCTCAAGTGGGATTTAAATAATTCCAAGCTAGGAAACCATACCAAATTTGATAGCTTGTGGAGTGGTCCTTATTTGATCCATAAATGTAAACAACATAATGCTTTTCAGTTGGCACAGCTAGATGGAGAGGTGCTACCCATCCCAATCAATGGGATTCATCTAAATCCTTGCTATCAGAAGAGTTTTTAGCCATTGTGTATATTGTACTTTTGTATAGTTTTTTCATGTTTTCTCTTAAGTGCCTTATGCACATCTTTTTAGTTGTGTTTTTCCTTTCCCTAATTTCCTTGGTCACAATGTTTTTTAATTCTTGTTGTCCTTATTGCTTCAATGGAGTTTCTAAATAGGGTTAACCTTGTCAAATAAAGTAGTAACTTCATGCCCAATGGATCAAATGAGGCAAATGAGCTAGTTTCTTAAGCATAGCGATCATGTTTCCATGCAAGTCATAAAAAATGTTGGCCATTTTTGGCCCACATACTAAAGCTCTTGCATGGTTTGATGAATTAGTTTATCAAAGGCTTGGAAGAGGATCCAAGATATTTTTAAGGATCTAATAACAGTGTTCAAGGATAAGCCTTCAAGCTAAAAGCTAAGTGAAAAATATCTTATTTGGCTAAGTCTTTACTTGTTCATTATTTTGAAATTTTTGGGGACTAAATGTTTCTTTTCTTTCAAGACATCTTTTGGCTAAGTGTTGAATTCTTTCAGATAAGTTGTTTGAGACAAGGTTTTCGAAGGGATATTTCTTTTAGACAAAATGTTCGAAGCAAAAGACAAAGACCTTTTCTTTCAAGAAAATTATCTGGGATAATTTCCCTGAGGGGTAACTCTTTAATAAAATGGTTCTTTTCAATATTCCCAAAGGAATTCTACAGCAAAGTGCCCCAAACAATTTCCTTGAAAGGTTCTTTTCTTGAAAAATGGTCCAGTTAAAAATTCTAAAGCAATTGGTTTTTTTTTGGGAAAAGTTTTGAAGGAATTGGTCTTTTCAAAAGTTCTGAAGGTTTCTTTCCCTTCAAGAAAAGGCTTTTCAAGGTTTCTAAAATACCATTTCAAGAAAGCCGAATGGTTCTTTACAAAAATTCTAAAGGGAATTTTTCAAAATTTTGAATGGTTCTTTCCTTTCAAAAAAGGTTCTTCACAAAATTCCAAAAGTTTCATTGCAAAAAATCTGAAGGGCACTTCATGGAAAAAGGGGTCATTTTTAAGAGATCTAAAGGGTACTTTCCTTTTGGAAAGGGAATTTCAAGTGGAAAAAGGGGCACTCTTCAAAAATATGATGGTCCATTTTTGAAGAAAAGTTTGAAGGAATGGTTCAAGTCTAAAAGGTCTGAATGAATTGTTTTGAGAGAATCATCCATTACAAAAGCCTGAAGACATAATTTCCTTCAAAAAAATTGTTTGAAGGAATTATTCAAGGAAAAAAGTCAAAGAATTTATTTTGGGAGAGAAGTCTGAATAAATTCTTTCAAAGATGAAAATGCCAAAGCAATAAGCCACAGACAAATTATTTGAAAGAAAAGTCCATTTTTAAAATGTTGAAGGAATTCCTTCAGGAGAGGACAAGTCCATGGAAAAAGAGGAAACAAATAATCCCAAGAAATAGCCATTGGGATTCAAATATCTCATGATAGGCCCACAAATGTCAATTTTAGCCCTTGTAAGTAGCCATTGGCATTTAAAAAAATCAAAAGTGAAACTAGTATGTTGATAAAGGTTAGACTTCATCATTAAATCTCCTCAAAGACACAAGTGGGATATTCACACCTACTATGACAAAGTGGGTCAGTGACTTAAATAAAGAACTTAAACCATGCTTTTGACTGAGTCCTTAACATCCAAAATCTAAGAAAACCAATATTTTAGATTGGTTTTCCTCCATAATGAGCTTAGGTCTAGTTTTAAAGTGAGATTTGATGTCTACATTCAATGAAGAGAATCTTGAGCCATACCCTCAATAGATAGCTACCCAAAATAGGTTCGATCATGACACTACCAAATGCATAAGTATGGGGACCTTATCCTAGCAAATAAGAGGATAATTGAATTCATGAAAGGCTTAAGGAGATTTGTGATGATCTTAGGCAGTTCATCTCATGATCAAGGTAGTTGCATGATTTGAATACAAAGGAGCTCAAGAATAATAGTGGTGGTTGTAGCCATTTTTGAGACCCCTCTCCATTTTTTGACACAAGTCCTTTTCTCTCATCTTTTTCCACTATATTTATAGGTTGTTTATCCTTAAAAAGGATCCCTCAATTGGTGATAAAGTTACTCTATCAAAATTTCCTTGTAACACTCTCTTGAAGTAATGAGATGAATTTTTTGATTTTGGTTTGAAGTCAAGTATACATTATTGGAGTTTAACTTGTAGATGTATGCCCCTTTTCATCATCTATATATTCTCTACATATCTTGATTTTAATCTTTTGGTTCCTTGCAAGTTATGTGAAGCGTTAGACATTAGTGCCTTTCTTGAAGTGTCACAAGTTTATAGTGTCTCATACAAACATTTTTCTTTCTATCCTTCAAATTATAGTGTTTCCCTTTAACCTCCACACAAAATACTTATGCTTGTGGCCTTGAGAAAGGATCATACTAGTTCATGTCTTGGTTAGGTTCATTAGTAGTTTTTAAAGTTTCTAGGCTAAAAGTGGATCATTTCATATTTTGGTGCATCACCATCCTTAGCTTAGATTTCCATTTCATGTTATCCTTATCTCCTTTTTCCTTAGTCAGTAGTAGGTCTTAGTGTGAGAAACAAGCTGAAGTGAAGTAACTAAGGAGCTATCCTTATTAAAAACCCTAGGGGTCTAAACTCATCACAGGAAACCCATAGCCTAAGGTTGTTCCAATATTGTAGCTAGGAATGAGAGAACCTAAAAAACACTCCCATAAGGGTGCAATTTTTGCCTACAATAGATCCCAACTTGAGTGTTTTATTGGTGAGTGACCTATAACCAAGATCATGTTAAAGTATATAATAAGTGCATATGATCTAAAATTGAATTCATTGAAAATACTAAATTTAAAATATCAAGGTTTAAGAGTATAACTATGTATTGATGCAACTTCCTTGCCTATTGGCAACTTGATTTGAAATATGTATCACTTTAAATCTCTAAAATTGATATTAGGAAAAATATTTATAAATTTGAAAAGTGCTTATATTTAAGGAGATAGATATATTATAAATCATATGCCCTCAACCTTGGATAAAATGTGAGTTGCCACCCAATAGTTGAAATTAGCTCAATCATACAACCCAATCATACTTATAACCTAGTGAGTATGAGTGAATCAATTAAACTCATACTATCAAACTAGTGATTTTTTATGACATAATCAAGTCCAAACTAAAAACTTATCAATATTGAGTGATTTAGTCATCTCAACTATACCAAAAATCAAACCAATGACTATAGCAGATTGACTCAATGTAGTCTGTAACAATTCAACCTAGTGGGTGATGATAGTCCATAGAAAAGTTTTGAAATCTAAAATTGGTTTGGATTTTTCAATATTATGTACACATTTCATAGCATATGAACCCTAGATATGTTTCATTATAAAATTATGTATAAAAATGGTACCAATGTATAGAATTTTGCCACAAATGTGTATCTAAATCATATTATTATGTGATTTGGCCAATTTAAAAACTATGTAAGTGTGGATAACATGATTTCAAATCATGCACCCAATATATATGGATAAATATGAAAACTAAAATAAGTGCCAATATGGAGGACATGTTTCCAAAACATGTCCTCACTGAATTTGGGTGTGTTGAATACTGAATAGGTGTGGAGAACATGCTTCTAAAACATGCCCCCCACTAAATGTGGGTCTTCTAAATAATGAATAAATGTGGAGAACATGATTCCAAATCATACCCCCACTAATATTTCTCCCCCTTTGAGGTGAGGCAAGATAGGATCCATTAGTTAACTCACCTCAAAAGGAGAAGACAACTGAATAATATGTGACTAGAACCATGTAGCATATAAATAACATATCTAGGTAAATGTGTCATTGAAGTGTATATAATAATGTGATCACATTAAGGCTAAGATGCATTATAAATATCATGGTAAAGTTTAATTAGCAATATGACAAGTTCAACAAGAAAACAAACACACACACTAGAGCACTCAAAATTAAGTCAACATACAATGGTCCCAAGAGACTACAAACAAGGAGCATGTCAAATGTTGTATGATCTAAGGGACATGAGTTAGTTAAATATCCACAAAAGTAATAATGACATATTAAAATTTCTATACAACAAACAATGACATATGCCAATGTCAAAGAAATCAATAAAAGGTACATGGGTCATAAACAAAGGAGCATATTCAGATGCTTGAAAGAAAAAGACAATAGAAAATCAAGATACTTATGGAAGTGCATAAATTAAATCAAAAGCAACTAGTATAAACATATCATAATAGCTTATGGATCAAATATGTTAGCAAAAAATGTCAAGTGCATAGCATATCAAGTAACTTGTGAAAGATATAATCATGGATAAAATCATGTGTAAGTACATATAAGTTTGAACATGATAATTAAATATGATCATCAAACCATATACCTTGTGAGTATCAAGATCAAAGAAGCGCATGCCCCTAATGTCCATAAGACATGAGTAAAAGGAAAGCCCAACATCTAAAATAGGAATAGATCGTATATATTTGTATGTATGTATCACACTCAAATGGAATCATGACACACGTGTATTTATAATTAATTGATATGTCATCCATCAACATGGAACTAACACATAGATGCCAAGGATCCAATAGAACACATTTATGCTAAAAATATTTTTGGATTTTTGAATGTTTTTTATTTGTTTAGTATTTTTAGAATATATGAAGTTTTTCAAACTTAAGTTGTATCTTTAACATTGTTTTCAACATGATTAGATAATTTAAAAAGGTAAATAACATGTTCCTCCTCACACTTTACATGTGTAGTATAAGAATTAATGTTATCATTTGAATATGGATCAATTTGCCTTTGTGAGAAAAGGAAATACCTTTCTGATTTTTGTCAATTTTTGCTTCCATTTGGTATAACCAAATATTTCCCAATGTAAATTCATATTAATATGTGGTACACATAACCCAACCCCATGTTTAAATTAATTTAGGACTATAATAAATTTGTATTTTTATGTTTCTAAAGGATTTTTTCCAATTGACTTCTTGTTGTAAGTCTTTTAGATTAAATCTAAGTTGTTGTAAACATCTTACATTACAAGTAGTTTTTGTTTATGTAGGATCAATATGATTATGCCAAAACTAAACACCACCTATGAATAAAGTGATTTTTAAATTTTGGTTATGTGAACTCTTTTTGTGTTGTTCCCCTTGGTATTCTTGTATAGGACATAGACTTTGGATTGGCCCCATATTAAGTAAAATTTACAAACTAGTGATATAAAGATTAGGAATACCACATTTTTTTTCATAATGCTCCTTAGGTAATTTATCTCCTTCCTTTGTGTGAGGGATAAAAATTTTATATTTGGAGGGAGGTATGTTAATTTCCTTTAGATGAGTAATTATGAAGTAAGAATGTCTATGCACATCATTACATAAATGGTTAAATGAATCATATTGTTTATGAAATGTTTCTCCTTTAATGGGGAAAGAATCCCTCTACTAAAAATAAATTACAATTCCAAATCTGAGGTTCTAAATGCTAGCTCATATGATTTACTTTTGAATCAACTAGTATAATCTTGAAGGGATTCATCATCATGTTACTTGAAAATTTGAAAATGTGCTAATCTAAGTTTTAACACCTTGTGGATATTGAACACTATGAATAAATCATCTTCCAATTGTTAAAAATTGGTTAAGGAACCTTTTGGTACGCTATAGAACCAATTTTGAGCCTCATTGGAAATGCTCAAAAGGACATCCATGTAATGGTATGAATGGTGTATGAAGTCCAAAAGTGAATTTTTTGTAGTAATATCATTGGATTGGATGGTAATATGACATGGGTAGGATGATTATTTCATTGACTCCTTTTGGCACTTTCTAGTGATAAGTAAAAACTCATTGTAAACTTTAGAAAAAATGAGTATGCATGAATGTAGGTTTATAACATTTTATAGATTAAAGTTATTTAATTATAAATGGGATACAAAAATTTAAAACCCCTATAAGGTATTTAAAAATAAAATAATTAACATAGATATACATATAAAAAAATAGAATGTGTTTAAACAAAGGAAAGAGAAAACCCTAAAGTAACTAGGGTTTTAAGATCAAATATCTATTTCACCAAATGTTTAACCCTAAATTTTTATGTGGATATATAGATGATATTTATGTATTATATATCACCTTAGTCTAATACACTTGGAAAACTCAGACCTAGGTTATTCCTCTCCGTTTTAGACCTTTTACCACTTCCACAAGTCTTGCATTTGTTATATATTATACCCCTTGGCCTATCCCTTAGTTAGACTAGTCTCATGTTTATGACCCAAGCCTTATAGATTTACTATAATTATTAAAATTTACTTATCTTCCATCTATACAAGTTAGTAACCTATACTTACTTTCTTGCTCCCTAGACACTAACATCTAGGATAAACACTAATGTCCATGTTAGTATCCTGACCTGACACAAGTGACCAACACCATAAAGTCATTTATTTTGAAAATGAAATGTATCCTAATAGACAGATTAAGTTCTTTAATTCAATTTAATTATACAAATATATTGATATAAATATAAAATCAACCCACAGTCATTCCTCACCTAGCAACATAGGAACAATAACTAGTATTCTTACCAAATAACATTCAAAGTACATTTAATTAAACAATTATCCCTATTTACATACTAGTCATAGGAATAACACATATACATGTTGAATTAATAAAATAGTATCCCAATATATAAAAATTTTAAGTCAAAATGTAGGTCACTATTGTACTTACTTATCACACATTGCATGATTCACACATAAGCTAGTACAAGGCAGAGAACTATATCAATTTTAGGTCCTCTTCAGAGTATTTTCTATGTATGTTGCACTAACTAACATAGGGGTATTTGAGGTCAAATTGACATAATGTGTCCACTAATCCATTTTTCTCTAAGGTTACTATGAATGTGAAGAATTAGGGTTTTACAAATTCATGAGGAGAAATAGTCCATGACCTAGATTTGAACGTACCAAATTAAAGGTAAAGTCTAATCTAGAAGCATCCAAGTGGTCGCATCCTTTTTAAAAATTATTCCATATAGGACACTCACGTCAAACCTAGACAATAGAATCAATGCAACCATCCTAGGCTAATTTTAGTGCTTAGATATCTAGAAGCATTAGATCCAAAATTTGATAACTATTCAAGAATAATCTTCTAGCCTATTTTTTACATGTTCTAAATCTAGCATTATGTTAACATCAAAACCAACCAATCATATTACTTATTTTTCATTTCCATGCATATCTTAGTTTTAATTTATATATTTATCTTATTATCAACATAATAAATTTAGTGTATGTTTATATATGAGTTTAGTACCTAATTGGTATATTATAAATCTGATTATCACCCTTGTGCATTGTCATTTCTATATTCTTAACCCTATATACCCCAATTAAGGATTCACATCCATTTTAGGGTTAAATAATCCTTGAAAAACATAATAATAATAATAATTTATTATGGTCATAAATTAATTCAAACATGGGTTTGGGTTATGCCTACCACATCTCCATATGCACTTACACTAAGAACTCTTTGGGTATACCAAATGGAATCAAACATTGATCTAAATCAGCAAGGTATTTCCTTTCCTCATGAAGGAAAATTAATACATATTCTAGATAATATCATCACTTGTTCTACTACACATACAAAATGTGAGGAAAATCATGCTATGTATCTTTTTGACCTATCAAATCATGATGCAAAAAATATAAAAGATCCAAGCTAAGGTTGTCAATTATAGAGTGGGGGAGATACCTATGACCATCCATTGTATGAGATTATAGAGTAGTCTCTACAAATATTCCAAAAAACAAAAACATTCAAAAATACAAAAATATTTTTGGCACCTACAAATTTTATTATCTCCTTGGAATCTATGTGTTATTTCCATGTTGATGGATACCATACTCGATTATTTTTAAATATACACATGTGTGTCACACTTCTACTTGAGTGTGATACATGCATACACAAATATGTGAGCTATTATTATTTTAGATGTTAGTAATTCCCTCTACTCATGTCATGAAGACATTAAGATCATTTGTTTCTTTGATCTTGATATACATAGGTTACATGGTTCAATGATCACATTTCGTTATCATGTTTGATCATACATATGTACTTACACATGCCTTTATCTATGATTATATCTTACACATTAATTGATATGTTATTATTTTAACCTTTTATAACTTAACTAGTATAAATATTATGTTTTTTAAATAGCTTAGTAGACTAAATCAAGGAAATAATATGCAATAAATATAGCCACTAATTTTTTATAAAATTGACTAGCTTTAAATTTTAAAAAAATAGTAATAAATAATATAAGTAATGACTTATCTAAAAAACACATGATACAAATGATCTAGATACTAAAAATTAAGATGAAAGATGGTTTGAGTGTTGTAAATAGGATCCCAATATAATATTTCCTCCTAGATACATAATTGGATAGTAGCACCATTATTGGAAAAATGGTGGTAGTGTCTTCTATGTAGGATTATCCTGAACTTCTAGATGCACCTATGTCTATATCTCTAAGGTTTATTCCTATGTGCATGAATTTTGGAACCCTATATTTTTCCTCTAATGATTGATTTATTGTGAAAAACTTAATCCTCCATGTAACTAGGGCATGATATAAAAAGTGTGGTTAATAGTAGGGTAGGTTAGACATCCTCAACATCCCACTATGAAGAGAGTCACTTACATTCAAATATTCTGAGGAAGGATTGATCTCGATGTAATTCTCCCTACCTAAGTGATGGTGTAAGTGAAAGTGATGCTAGTATAATAATGGTCTTGAGTGCCTTGAATGTGATTAAGACTAGAAATTTGGATAATCTAAGCTTAGGTCTGTTGAAGATGGTAGTATGTAGAAGTAGGGAAGAATATGGATTAATAACCTTAATTGTACTCAAGTTGTTCTGAGCTTGAATGTGATTAAGACTATAAATTTGGATAATATAAGCTTAGGTCTATTGTAGATGGTAGTATGTATAAGTAGGGAATAATATGGATTGATAACATTAATTATTCTCAACTTGCTCTGAGCTTGAATGTGTTTTTTGCATCTAATTTCCATTTAGTGGTTAGATAGATCAAAATCATGTATATATATTGTTATTATACCTATGTAGATGATAAAATATGTATACACTAAACTTAGAAGGTTCTATTTTTGAAAATATATTTGTTTAGGAAAAAATAGGGAAAAGGACATTAGCACCATTTTGGGGACACTAGTGCCACGTGGTGCTAGTGTCCATATTATGGCATTAGTGTCTAGCTAGCAGAACACTAGGCATGAAGGGAAAAAATTAAGAAATAAGGGTTTGGGACTAATTTAGAGCTAACTAGGGACACTTATGTCCCACATGAAGGCTAGATAAGTGTGATAATAGGTTCTAGGATAGGTCTAAGGATGAGCTAGGGATAGGTAATCTCAAGTAACACTATTAACACTCAAATGCCACTTTTGAGTGATTATATTCTCCACCCCCCCCCCCCCCCCCATTTTTTATATAAAAATATCAAAGTGAAATGACTAGGATAAAGGAAAAATAAGTGTACATGGACTTACCTAAGAGGTGAACCCCATGAATCTGGGTCTGAGTATGTGAAGCTGGGTCTAAATATGTTAAGCATGATTCAATGTGTGTCTTGATAGTGAAACATGAATAGATCAGTACTTAAGATTTATAAAAAGAAAAAGACTAAACTAAGTAAATAACTAAAACTAAGTAAAGAGAAAGGAAAGAGGAAAATAATGAATACACTTCATTAGGTACATGAACTAATGCATGAACCTGGTGAAAACCTATTCATTTACATGTGTATAATGATCAATCGATGAATAGATTGGATTGAGTTGATAGCTTGCTCAATCCTCATGTGTGGATGGCTCAAGAACTCAATCTTATTTTGACTCCATCTATATACACATAATATTTTTAAAAATTTATCGATTACTGACACTTTATATCTTGTAGGAACCCATCAAGTCTCAATCTCTCTGAGTGCATGCCTTAAGGGGTGCATCAAGAAAGGGGTGGGTAGACCATTGGTGCTTCATAAGATTATTGTCTCTTTTCCCACTTTCCATCTACACACTTATCTCCTAAAACCATTTAACCTAAGTTTATTCTTCTCTATCTTACCCATTACAATCATTTATCATACTTTACCCTCTGTGTTCTTGCCTTGACCCCCTTTCACCAGCTGACTATACTAGGTCAGCCTTGTATAATTTTTAGCCTCTAATTACTATACAGGGTTGACCTTGTACTATTTAGGGATATTTTTCACTTGGAGACTTGTTATCCCTTTTATTGACCTAATTTAGGACCTAGTGATTTATCTCCTAAAAACATATAGGGTCGACTGGGTCGACCCTGTATAGATGACATAATCAAAAGTATTTAGGGAAAGATCCACATATATATACAAATTGATTTCCAATCATTTGAGAATATAGAAGAGAAGAAGAATAAGTGTGAATGAACATATGCTTATTGACCATTCTAATTGAGGAATAAACTTAGGGCTCCATACTTTCTTTGAAGATATATATCTTGTCTTATGGGGAAGTCTTTTAGATGCATAGATAGATTGTGTATCCTAGAGTTGATTTGTCTTTGTTATCCTTACATACCAAAATAATCTCTTATGAAACACCTTAGCCAAGGGAGAGATTGAAGTTCGGTAGGTTCATCTTCAAAGGTAAGTATTCCTAACTGTATTTCTCCTTTGTAAGAGTAGATATATAATGTAGTTATGCTTCTCTCCCATATATTAATATTTTGTATACATTGACATGAGTACATGTCTTCTATGTATGTTTATTTTAGTTTGTTTTTTTTTCTAACCTCCACTTTGTGCCATAAGCTTTGATGTGCACTATATTAGGTTTACTTTATTGTTTATTAGAATAGAGTGAATAATAAACCTATGACTATTTTAGGGTTGTTGCATGATTGTGTTAGATTGTAGGATTTGGAACCCTTCCTATCATGGTGTATTGTGACAAGTGATCCCCTAATCAGGGCTAGTGGATCCCTATATTGGTCATGTTCCCACTTAATAAATTTATTCCTAATCATAAGTGTAGGTATGCTCTATCTTCTCCAAACCAAGATTGATTTATAGACATGATGTATTTTTGATTGCATACATTCTGGTGAACCTAATGTGAAATAACCCTTGTGGGATTTGTTCACCTTATTTTATTTCTTTCATTCTTTAATCATTATTTTTATCATATATATTCCATATTAAATCAAATCTATCAACCCATTATCTAAATTTTGTGCACACAATTTTAGGTATAAGATACTAGATCAATCTTGTCAACTTAGTATAGGTTTTTATAATTTCAAACAAATTTGTTTAGCATACTAAGTCAACCCAGTCAACCTTGTACCATTTTCAAGCACTCAATAGTAGGTTTTTGTAAATCTTAATTGACCCAATCAACCCAGTTAGTAGAATTTTCAAGCATATATCAAGGTTCTTGAACAATAATCTTCATTATCTACATCTTTAATCCACCAAGGTTTCATTATATCTCTTTATATCTTTCTTTATAGTCTTTCTTTTTATATTTTTTAGTCTTTAAAACTTCCCTTGCACAATCAACTAGATCGACCCTACTAACCCAGTTCTATGTTATGTGTGTTGTTTGGATAACTAGGTCAACTTTACCCTGTTCATTTTCAAACCTTGCTTCTATAGTATAATTTTGACCCTATTGACCCTATTTTATATTATGTACATACATTTTTGACTATATCAACATTGTACCTTGTTTCAAATTTGTAATTAACCTTATATGTTATTAATTAATTCACACTTTCTTTTCTTATTACTTGTATGCTTAGAATAGATCACATAGCCTAATTAGGTGGTTTTCAATTAATCATTTAGTTTCACTATTTTCTATTTTATGCACACATAGTCAAATCATAAAATATAAATAAGTATTTTAACATTTGTCTACCCAAGGCTAACCTACTTGGATTTCATCACCAAGGGAGAAGTTGACTTGATATTTTGGTCAAGTATAAAACATGGTTAATGGTATATTCTAGTTAAGCACCTGACACCCTTATCACTATGGTATGTGAATTGAGGGGGTAGGCCCAAATACCAAACATGTATCATTTCCACTACAAATCCCTTTTAGCCCAAACCACTTGAAACCATCCTTATATTTCTTTTTAGTTCCTTACTTATAGCCAACTTCCCATCACATTTAAAATCATATCTTAATAATCTAATGAATACTTAGATAGACCAATTTTTTAGCTATTTACTTTCCAAGTTGATTGCTTGCTCTTTTCTCAATTATATTTTGTATAGCTAAAAGTTATATTAGCCAGCATCAGTGCAAGGTTTAGTATTATGTGCTTTAATTAGATTGGCTAGTGTTAATCAAATTCACTATTTGTTTCCCTTCAATTATTTCTTTTCTAAATTACTTACAAAGTTATCTTGTTTCAGTTCATAATCTATTATAGGCTTCTTAATTTTTTATTTTTGCTATACTAGACTGACCCAGTCGATCCTATACCTTTTTCTAAGCCTATATTCACTATACTATATTGACCCAGTCAACCATGTATTATTTATAGATCTTGTTTACCTTTTTCTAGAATTTGTTCACTGTACTAGATCAACCTAGTCGACCCTATACTATTTAAAGACCTTATTTTTGTGTTGGGTCATTTGATTTGACCTTGTACTATTTCTATCATTTCTTATTTCTTTGATTTCTCATTTATCTTTATTTCTCTACATCATGGAATTTCTGCTTGATGACAATAATGAGTTGTATTCAATAGACATGATGAATTTTACCAACCCTCATAGGGTCTCCCATTGACAGATTAAGGTTCCTCTCTTGTATTTTATTAATGTTCATATTTACCCTCACACAATGAACTATAGGACCCCTCCTAATACCTCTTTATAGCATAATCCTCTCTTCTCAATAGAAAACCAACCTGAATTAGACTATGCCCCTGAAATGCTCTTCTTTATCTTTGAATTTCTTCAACATCGAGGAAAAGATTCTTCTACTATTTAAAATCTTATAATTAGTGGTCAAGTTGAAGAGCCTCATTCACCTACTCCTACATTCTCGACTAGATTTGGGGGTACCACTTTGTTTGGTTCTCATCCTCTTCCTTAGATTATGACCCCTTCTCATACCATGACCTCTTCTTATCTAACTTCTTCCACCTCCATGCCTAGTATATCCACTAACATGGTATGTTATACATCTAGTGCACCTCTTATAAGATCCACCATCCTTAATCTTTCCATTAATGCATCATTTGATACCCAAGGTAATCATGCTACTAGTGCTTCTTCTTCTCAACCATTCACTAGTCCATCTTTTGCTACATAAGAAAATTTTACCACTAGTGCCTCACATTCTCATAATTTTTTTCAAGATCTTATCAACACTAATAGTTGTACCCAAGCCACTAATACCACCTCTAATGATTCTAATAATTCTAATTAGACACATCAACTTTTGTTACAAACACTCAATCAAATGAATACCTTTCAAGCTCATACACAAATCAAATTATGAGAATGCAAAACCACTTTCTTCATCTTCAATATCATCCCCAACCAATGGCTTGGGGCACATATAACTAGAATTTTCCCCCTCATCCTCTTTAATATTATCAAGGAAATCTCATTAATCAACCTCTTTTGATCAACAAAACCATTAAGCATCTTCAAAATGAACCTATCACTACTCAAATTGATAACATTGATATAGGAGGTATCACACCTACAATTTCTTATAAGGGATCAATTGATCCCACCCTTCATCTTAAAATATTTTGAAATATTTATAAGTATTGGGTCAAATTGAACACTTTTTCTACTACCAAACTCTTAGCCAAAACTCTCACAAGTGATGCCTTGGATTGGTACAACTAACTTAAAACTCATTCCATTACTAGTTTGGATGATTTAGTTAATGCTTTAGTTTAAAAATTCCAAACTAGTGGTCTTCCTTAAAACACTTTGGCTCACTTCATAAATTGCAAATAAATTGAAAATGAAACTACTCAAGCCTATGTTAAAATGTGGAAAACTTTGTCAAAAAAATGTGAACATAACATGGTTGATGATAATATTTTTATTCTCTTTACCAATGCTCTTTTTCCTAAACTTCAATATTGGGTCTGCACTCTCTCTCCACATACATTTGAGGAGGCTATTAACCAAGTTAAATAGTAAGATTTCCTTATGCATTAATTCAAGCCACCCCAACCTTTTATGGTTCCTTGTCTCTTACTTAAGAACAAAAATCACATTATTACCAATGGATGGTGTTATAGATAATTATGATACCATTCATAATGTTCAAGCTATCATTCTTACCCCTTCATCAAAACTAGCTCCACCTTCTCAAAAATATACCAATCCTCACTTATGTTCACCAAACAACATTAATGTTCATAAACCTCTATCCTCAGTTGAATTTATTAAGCTTCTACCTAGGCCTCTTCCATGAGAGTTTGACCCTACCCATCCTGTGAAATCTTGGTATGATCCTAACAAGTTTTGTTGGTTTCACACTAGTTTGGGTCATTCTCATGACACTTATAGGTAACTTCATAATTTAGCTACAGACTTTATTTTTAGTCCTAATTTTTACCATAATTCTATCATTAAAAAGAGTCAAAAATCTTATGAAATTGATCTCAAGGATTATAAAACACATGATAAAACTCAAGCATTAAACCAATCCAACACTTATTTAGCTATCTATAAAGACCCTCTTCCTAATCATCAACCTATCCAAGACAATCAAGACAAATCTAACCCTTCCACCAATAATTTAGAAAGTCTTGTTAAACCCACTTCTGAAGGAAATGTGGTTAACATGACTAATATGCAAAGGGCAATTGCTTTTATCTATTCCCAACTTATCTGTACTCCTTCATATAGAACATATCATGTTATCCAAGATTCTTCTCCAACTCATTTAAATGAGTTGGGAAAAGATGAATTTATTACTATTTATGATTCATTTTTTTATTCCCCCTTGGATAACACTTATTTTTCTATTTTTACCACTCTTCTATCATCTTCTAAAACTAATGATACTCAAATTTATATTAACATTTCTTCTACCAATTCTCAAAATAAACTTGAACTAGCTACTTCATCATCATAACATAATTTACAACCTTATTTTAAGACCTCTTCTTCTTATCAACATAAATTCTAATGCACTTTAGCTCCTCCTTTTGAGGACCTCCTTAATCATTATGCACCTATATCTAACAACCTTCTTATGGGTTATGATGAGTGGGATCCCATCATGGAACTCATTAATCTCCCATCCTAGATTTCATTCCTTGAGATTATGATAAATTCTCCACATCATAAAAACCATCTTATGAAACTATTATTCAAAATGAATGTCCCTTGTCCTCCCCTAGTAGTATGGGAAGCAACATTATCTAGATTTGAGGATAGTATATTACAACAATGTGAAGAGATGTCTATCAACATTGATGAAAATATGGACACTTCTCTTTCCTTAAAATTTCCTATAGCTTCTATGATTCTTGATGAGATTTTGCTTCATGTGGATGATCCTCCCTTATTCATTAGTGTTTAAATAGGTGATATCCAAGTTAAATATGCATTTATTGATGAGGGTTCTAGCACCTACATTTCCTCTCTTGACTTCATTAAGACCCTTAGATATTTAGAATGCAATCTCAAGTCTACACATAGTACTTACCAAGGATATGATAAAAGGTAAATGCCTCTTCTAGGTTGTGAGTGGCTTCTCATTACTATCTTACCTATCACCGATAATTTGAAGGTGATGATCTTTAACTTTCCCCTTTCTTATACATCTTGCTTGGAAGGTTGTGGAATCACTATATGAGAGTTTCTACTTCTTCTACCTACTAATGCATTAAATTCCATCAAAATGGAACCATTTATAGGATTCAAGGTGACACTAACCCTTATAATTTTGAACAATTACAAGACCATGGTGTCTTCAAGATTCCTACTCTTAAACCTTTGCCTAGCATTCCTTTCCATGAGTCTCATCATCTTAATTTTACTATTAATTCAACCTAAGGTTACAATGGACATCCCAAACTCATTGGGAACATTCTTCCTAACCTCTTAGATTATAATGATGATGAGCCTGATGAGATTAACCTAAAGATTAAAACTTCTGATCTCTCACCTCATCTCATCTTGTAGCTTCCTACTTCGTTGTATCCTCATTCTTGTAAGCCTCCTTACGATGATATTCATCTAGTCTTGATCAAGACTCGACATTATATTCACCACACTTCTTCAGATGACAAATTTATCCCTACTTGTGTCATTGATCTTCATACCCTAAATTATGATGATGGTTGTTCCTTAGATTATCCATTCTTAGGTGGTCTTGTGCAGGCTCATGATGTTAAGATTTTCTATTATCACTCTTATTTACTTGATTATTTTTTCATATCTTCCCATTTTAATTCATTTAAAATTCCTAATTTTAGAATTTTTCCTCTTTTTCATAGGGTAGAGATGGTGCTAACACCTTCAATTTTTTTAGGATCCTCATAGGAGTATGATCATTGATCATGCTATGATCAAGCCTTACCATTTTTCTAAGTACCCTGATCACCATAGTTGGTTTACTCTTGAGATTAGTGTGACCCTCATTATACTATTTGTAGATCTTGCTCCTCCCTCAGTAGAGCCCTTATTAGAGCCCATTCTTACTATTGATATAGTTGATCCATTCTTTCTTTTGCTATAGTTGAGCTTGTTACTATTCCTACTCTTTCTAAGCCTACCCCTACTTCTTATCTCATTGAGCTTAGTTCCATTCCTCCTCCATCACCACCTTCCCTTGGTGATGGTTTTCTTCCCTTGTCTAATATGTCTCCATTACCCACCAAATGGGCCGATGAGTTTTCTTTAACTTCTTCCACTCCTATTATACCTCCTTCTATGAGTGCTTCTCCTAAGACCAATTTCAAGCATACATGTGGCTTCCATGGGATAGAGAATCATTCTTCTATCAATTTTCACAAGTTGTGATAGTATATTGATAATTTGCATCCTTATTATCCTTCTTTAGACAAAACCATGCCTCCCCTGAAGGTTCTACCTAAATATATACCTAAGTATGGTGAGGGGTATTGTTTATGGCTTTAATGTGGCACCCATCACATCAATCGATGTCGTATCCTTAAACAACACCTTAAGGATCACTTTATAGCCATTCCTAGACATTCTCTAATTCCTCCCATAGTTCATTCCCATAAGAAGGCTTCTCCTTGTTCTCTTATGGCTCCAACTCCAGTGTTTCCATCCCCTCTTGTGGTCCTTTCATCACCTTTTATGCCTCCACTCATGATTCCTTCACCCATGGACCTTCCCTCACATGTGGATCCTTTTCCACCCATGAGTCCTTCACCTATGGATCCTAATGCATTAGAGATTCTTGTATATCCCATAGAACCTACTCTCATTCATTCTCTTGAGCATCCCTTACCAGATTTCAAGCCTTAACATGATCTGTCGAGTATTCCTACTTTTTTAGTTGAGGAGATTAGAAGAGAATTTTTTTCCCAATTTTCATTAAAGATTGATGAGACATTAGAAATAATTAGTATCAACCTTCATAGAGATTTATTTTATGTCTTGGATAATGTGTGTGGGCATATTTATCATTATTTATGAGCACATTCATGGTGCCTTTACATTTACATTTTGATTAGAAGTGTGATCCAATTTTATTTTTATCTATCCATTATATCATGTGATACTATTTCAAATTCATATTTTTCTTATATAGTGATCTTACCTTTTGTACTATATCTTGCTTATATTGTCATTTATATTCAAATATGATTGTGTTTCTTTATCATTGTCTTCTCTTTCTTTCTTAAAGTTTTATCAAAACTCTCTTCTAATGTCTTCATGATTTTTTGCTTTCTTATCTCCATTTTTCAAAGTTAATTTTCATTGTGACTTGGTTATTCAAACCTTGTTCTCATTGGTCCTTGTCTTCTATTACCATGTGATCAATTAGCAAATAATGCATCTCATTATACTTTCCTTTCACCGGTCTACCTTTGGATCTCCTTTTTCCCTTATTCCTTTTTTGTAAATGAAGCATATATAAGGTTGAAACTTGAGATCACATGCTAGTTCATTGTTAATCCTAAGTGTCCTAGTCAGTCTTTATCTTTGGTTACTTAACTTCCTTTACCCTTGGCCTAAATATCATTCATGTGTATCACTACATCTCTCATGATTGGTCATTTCAAATCTATATAGAGGAAGAATCTTCAAAATCCATAAAAAATTAAAATCCAAATCATTTTACAAAAGAAAATGATATAAAAAGCAAAAAAAATCTTAAAAGTCAAATCACACAAAAAACATGATTCAAATCACATCTCCTTCTTCTAGTTAAAGTTCAAACTCCACAATTGGCATCATAGTAGAGCCAAGGTCCTTTGGAGTATGGTAGGCTAGTAGATTAGAAAAGGGTAATAAAAAAAATCTTTTAGTGCTACCTACTTTCTCTAGAAAGTACCCAATATTCATAGTAGATTAATATCTCTATAAGGGGTCTTGAGGAATGAGGAACACATCATGGGAAGGTAGGTCCATTTTACCTTTTCTTGTACCAATATACCTTCATGAGTTGATATTAGTAGCATGATTATTTTCCTATAAATATTTATGTCTATAACAAATAGGTTTCCTTTGTATATTGATGGTCAGTAATCACTTAGTGTCTTATCATGTCTTTAGTCTACCTCTTATCTCCTAAGGTATTCTCATAAGATGCCTAAGTCTTGATTTTTACCCTCCATTTTTCATTCCCTATATCCCTCATATTTCCTCTTGAGAAATATTGTCTTATCTACTAATCATTCCCCTTGGGATCTCATTTGTGAGTTGCATTGTAAGATCATGGATAGGACCCAAAATTTCTCACAAATTACCGCTTTTTTCCTTCCTATTACCCACATCCTTTATTACCTAATTGTCGCAATTTTTCCACCCCAGTGGTGTTCTCTTTTTGAGTTGCAGTATAAGACCACATATAGGATTTGACATTCCTCACAAAATTTTCTAATAATACAAGTCACAAACAAAAATTACATGTGTCAAATATGAGATAAGATGTAATTGATTATGAAGTTACACATCATTGACATGCTTCCCAGCTTGATTTATTGTGTTTTATTCTTACTTCATTTCTCTTTCACTTTTATCTTCTTATTTTTTGAGTGCATGTAAGAATACAACCATTTATTGAATTTTTCATAATTCCTAGCTTGAATTAATTTGATCATTTTAAGACCAATATTTTTCTAAATTTTTTTCTCTTATACTTCCCAACATGATTTAGTATATTTTATTGACTTAATTAATTTGTTTTTATACCATTTTTGCCCTTTTACATACCTTCCATTTTATTACATTATTTTCATACTTCTCAATGTGATTTAGTATGATTTTACTTCTTTTAATTTGGTGCAAAAATATTTCACTTTGATTTAAAAACAAATTCCTTTTTACCACATTAATTTACCATCCCTTGGTTCTTTATACTTAGTCATTTTCTTATTATTATAGATTTCACAACTTAAAATAGTGTGTAGTACATTTTTGATTGATTATATTCTACCAAGTCCTTTTGCCTATTTATTTTTAACCATGCATGTGTTCTACATAGTGCTAGAAAAGAAATCACATCTCATATATTTCCTATAGCATATACAACAAATAAATAAATACATGTGCTAGAAATTTATATATACAAAGCATCCATAGCCACAACCATAATGATGACAACATACACAATCAACATCAAAATGCCAAAATGATATATATATATATATATATATATATATATATATATATATATATATATATATATATATATATATATATATATATATATATATATATATATATATATCATGATTTTTGATACAACAAATACAACCATATATACAATGCTCTATCTCTATGGTTAGGCTCCATCATGTCTATCTTGTGGCCTATCCACACTTCTTATCAAGGCCTCAATCTAAATCCTTTGAATAATACACTATAAAGAGGCCATCTAATATCTCAATCCATACACCTATCCCTATAGATATACTACCCATGCCTATACCTATGCCAATTGGGCTAAGGTCACCATGTGTGTCACCCTCTCCTACTCTTATACCTATGTCATATGGTTCAAGGTCATTATATGTGCCTATGTCATCTACATCATTATAGCTAGATGCACAACTATCTCCTCTACTAGGGCATATCATGCCTATATCTCACCTAAACCCATATCTAATAGTGGTTGCATCCTCTCTCTCTATGCTAATATCTACCTTGATACCTCCCTTACTAATTTGAATCGGCTCAGCTAAGCTGGGGTAGATGGTACACTAGGGTCCTCTAATGCAGTAGGGTTATACAATTGTATAGTCTCATCCAAAACATCATGGAGTGCTCCCATCATAATAGACCCCCATCTCTCCTCCTCATCTATAGTTATGCCTAGAAAATCACACCTAGATAGATATTAGATCACTGTTATATCTCATAATATCTATCTACCTCTAGTCTCTATTTCAAAGTAAAAACTTAAGTAATAATTTTAATCATCTTTATTAGTTTTCTGTCTCGACCACTATGGTCTCTCCATCTACATGACTACCTAGCACATTCTCTCTATCCACATAGCTTCCTATCACCTCCTCAACTCAAATCTAGATATCATAGATCACATCCACCTCAGCCTATGCTTAAGTGGCCTCTCTATCATCCAGCTCTCCTCTAGCTCACTTGATGGGTCATCAAGGATGGTGATAGTCTCCACTCTCTCTTGATCCTCCTAACTCCATTAATGCCATGTCCTTGGTGGTCATTATTCATCTTATTGTGGAGATGGTGGTGGTATCTCTTATTCCATTACCTTCACACCCCTCACTTCCTACTCTACTCCCTATCATGTTCTCCCAGTCTAAGGTCATTCATGACATAGTCTGAGTGTCATCCTCATCACTAGTGGCCCTAGTCCCTTCCTCACCCATATCTCTCTCATATGCCAAGCCCACTACTTGAGCATCAATACCAATGTTGTTAGATGAGGTAATCCCATCTATCTTGGTACCCATAATACTAGATGTGCCTCTCTCCACTAGGTGTAGTGTCCAACCACCTCTATTCTTGTTGTAGCTGGTGTAACTATATCCCAACTCAGCCATGTAGTCATTATTTGCCCATATGGATACCATACTATGTTTTTGCATATCATCATTTATAGCACTAGAATGTGGGGCATGGATCGCACTACTTAGTCCTCTCTCCATATCTGTACTTAAAGTGACCTATCATCGACTGTATGGGATAACCCAGTCGATCGATACATAGGATACCTCTAATATTCAAGCCATTAGTAATATGATTGATCTTATTGACCTATACCCTTTCACTAGTATCTCATATAGATAATTTATGAGCTAGACCTAGATGAAAAAGTTGAGATCATATAGTACTCCCTCCTCTAGGATCATCCTGCTCAAGGCTACCATGAATAGTTGTACCTTGTTATCGGATTTATGACATAGCACTCACTATGTCACAAGTCTTATCATAGATTTTTGGATATCTATAATCTATTATGTATGTACATCAAACATACTAACTCTCTTACCCACCAATATCATCTTTGAGCTTGTAGCCCATATGTATAAGGTTCTCCTTTCCTCCATGCTATCTGGTATATATGTAGTCACCGATTCTCCTACTATCAGTAACCCTAGGATGAAATGCACATCCTCTAGAATGATAGCTACCTCTACCACATCCCCATCCACCTCCCATCTGAAGGTGTTAGTTAGTCATTCCTAACATCTTAGGAACATGACTAATATATCTACACTCAGGGGAATCCTATACATATCAACTATCCCTCCTAGGCCTACAAATACTAGTCTAGCTCTATCTCCTATCATCAAATGCTCTAGTAGATCCGGTAGCCATGATGTGTCTACCAATCTCTAAAATCTGAGTCATCCTTATAACCAAGAAATAATAATAGATGTATTAGATCTTTCATGTCATGTATAATAATAATACATTATTTTTATAATTTCAATAAAAAATAAACCTAAATTGCTTTAATTCATTTATTTTTACCTATTTTTAGTCTATTTGATCATTTTTTCCCTTGGTCATTTCAAGCCATTCTAGCCTTCTTTTGGCCTTTTACACGTATTTACGTACCATTCTAGTTCTTTAGTCAACCTAGTTTGACCAAAATTTCTCTATTTTTGGCTTGATTGACTTAAAAATCTAAGTCAACCCTCTTATTTTCCCCTCCCTAGTATTGCATTGTCATTCTCAACTTTTTAGATTAGTTGAAAAAATTGTACTAGGTGGGCGTTCTGTAAAACATATAAGATTGGCACATACCTACTAGGTTGGTAGTGTAGATTTTGCTCTTTTTTAGCCTACTGGGTTGACTGGGTCAACCTAGTTGTTTTTCACTGCCGACCCCTTGCATTTTCCTCAAGAAGTGCCTTTTTGTAGTTTTCTACCTAATACCTTCAAACCCATTTACCTAATTAGTTTCTCCTACCTATAGAATATAATTTGGCTTCATTCTGACATCTATAAATGCTAAAAATTAAATTTTCTAATAATACACTTAATTCATTAAATTACTGCAAAATTGGATTACGGTTCATAGTTGCATACCTGTAGTGCACCTGTTGCTGCTCTTGGAGCTCCCCCTCATCTATCTTTTCATCTCCTCACCATCCTAGCTCATTTGGTCTTCAGATCTCTTTTTCTCTCCTTCACAAGTCAAAATAACCAAATGACTTGTCTTTTCCCCTATTTAAAAACACTTTTCAAAATTCAAATTCTTTAATTATTTTTTTGTAGATTCCTTATTTTGCCTATATCTTTGTTTCTATTCATCTATTTTTCAAACTTTAAAATGCATTGGATTCATTATGAAGTAGAGAATATTTTTCACTCATATGCTTATTTTCTAAATTTTTTGCTTTTTGGCTATTTGTTGCACTAACTTCTACATGTTCACCTAGTTTTTTTCACATTGGATGCCTTTACTTTCTCTTGCAGTCTACTTCTTTATCTATAACACTAAGGTAAGTAAAGGTATGTGTTTCTTAATTCTATCATTTCCTTTATCTTCTTTGTTGCTTAGTACACTTTACTTAGCATTAGCATTATGTGTTATCATGTTTTATTTCTCAAAGCACCATATCGTGTTGCACTTACGTGACACATGATGAGCTTAGAGTGGGGAGTATATATACATATAATATTTTCAAAATTTTATCAATTATTGACACTTTGTATGTTTTAGGAACCCAGTGAGTCTCAATCTCTTTGAGTGCATGTCTTAAGGGGTACACTAGGAAAGGGGTGGGTAGACCATTGGTACTTCATAAGATTATTTTATCTTTTATCACTTTCCATCTACACACTTATCTCCTAAAACCATTTAACCTAAGATTATTTTTCTCTATCTTGCCCATTTCAATCATTTGTCATGCTTTACCCTCCATGTTCTTACCTTAACCCCCTTTCACCAGTTAACTATACTAAGTTGACTAGGTTGACACTGTATAATTTTTAACCTCTAATTAGTGTATAAGGTCGATAGGGTTAACCCTTTACTATTTACAGATATTTCTCACTTAGAGTTTTTTTATCCCTTTAGCTCACCTAGCTTAGGACCCAGTGATTTATCTCCTAAAAACATACAGGGTCGACTAGGTCAACCCTGTATAGCTGATATATTCAAAAAGATTTAGGGAAAGATTTGCCTATATATACAAGTTTATTTCCAACCATTTAAGAATATATAAGTGGAGAATAATAAGTGATAATGGACATCTACTTATTAACCATTTTACTTGAGAAATAAAGCTTGAGGTTCCATACTTTCTTTGGAGATATAGATCATATTTTATGGAGAAGTCTTTTGGATGCATAGATAGGTTATGTGGCCTAGAGTTTATATGTCTTTGTTATCCTTACATACCATAACAATCTCATGTGAAGTACCTTGGCCAAGGGAGATATTAAGGCTCAGTGGGTTCATCTTCAAAGGTAAGTATTCCTAACTTTATTTATCTTTTGTAAGAGTAGATAGATAATTTAGTTGTGCTTCTCTCCCATGCATTAGGATTCCATATACATTGACGTGAGTATATGTCTTCTATGCATGTTTAGTTTAATTTGTTGTATTTCTAAATTACACTTTGTGCTATAAGTTTTGGTGTGCACTAAATTAGATTTAATTTCTTGTTTATTATAATAGAGTGAATATTAAACCTAAGACTCTTTTAGGGTTATTTCATGATTGTGTTAGACTGTAGGCTTTAGAACCCTTATTATCATGGTGTCATGTGACAAGTGATCCCCTGATCAGGTCTAGTGGATCCTCATATTGGTCATGCTCTCATTTAACAAATGTATTCCCAATTAGAAGTGTAGATATTCTCTATCTTCTCTGAACCAAGATTGATTTATAGACATGATGCATTTTTGATTGCATACACCATTCTTTCCCACCCCTACTTGGTAGATCATGACATGTGAATAGCTTGGATTAGACTGATAGTGTGTCCAACCCTCTTATGTAGGTGGCTCAAGAACTCAAGTAGGATATGAATCCATCATTGACCACCCATATGTATCAGATGCATTTGAAATTGAACTGCATGAAGTACTGTAAATGTCTAACTAGGTATATATAGTTGTGTATGTTAGCTTTGTGTCAACTCGTGTATATTAGGTGGATTTGAGACACTTGAGAATGTCAATCACTGCATATGGAGTAAGGAATGAAACTAGTGTGCAACCTAGAATATGATAGCATGTGTATATATTATAGATAATTACATGGAATTTTTCATTCCATCTGATCAATTGGTGTGTAAGTGAGAATATGGAAATAATGTGTCATGCACATGCCCCCAAATATGATATCTAAGAATATGTATTCTAGATTGAGTTATAATAAACTATATATGGGTATCTAAACTAAATATGAGAATGTTCATGCCATGCATGATGCCCCCAATCTGAGCAAATTGATATGAATCTAAGTTAAATTAGTGTGAATTTAAGCAAAACTGAGTATAACTGATAAATCTATAACTGAATATGTGCAAACCTATATTTTACCTATTGTATTATTCTAGCCAATCTGGGTTGTTATGAAATTGAGGCTATTAAATATTAGCTCCATGTCTTTGATAGTAACACCATTTTTAAAAATGTGGAACTAGTGTTCTAATTTGGGTGCTAGTTTCCTTGTGGTATGATTTCTATGCAACTCTGCTACTTTTTGGGTCACTGTTTTCCCACTATGTTTACCTATGTCTATTTTTTTATAACTAAACTTGTGTGCTAAAAAATGCACTCTAAGTGCAATATAAGATCCTACTCTCTATGATAAACCCCTGTGAATAGCCTTTCTTTTGAGGGGAGTTATTGAACATGTGTAATAACTATTCTTAAAATTAAAAAACTATGCAAAATGTGTGTTATTTGGATAATATATGATAATTGTGTAATAATCCAATATAATTTGCATACATAACATCAAAACATAAGATAAACTAAGCATAAATATGTAATGTAAGATGTATGTCATGTCTAACATTCACAAGGGTGTCAAGATAGATATAATCAATGCATGTAATAATAAATTTGAGTAAAATTGGGTAGCTACCTAGGGGGATGGGGCATGATGTCCATAATGGCACCTACGTAAGAAGGGTAGATGCATGAGGTCCCTTATGGCATCCAAAATTGGTGTGTGTAACAAGAAAATATAAGTCTCATGGTCATGATGCATATGAAAAATCATACATACAAAACATATGAGGCATGCAAAGTAGGCCAAGGGGCCATAATACAAGGGACATGGGCACATGTCACTAAATCTAAGAAAAATAAGACATACAAGGACATGTTCATATGTTTACATATGCAAGCAACAAGAAAGTTGGTGTAAAGCCACATAGAAGGACATGTGTCAAGTGTTTTCATACACAATCAATAAGGCACACATAAGGACTTAGACACATGCCCAAATCATACATATTATGAATAGAAGTGGCATAGATCCAAAGAACAATGGCAGATTTAAATGCCCTTGAATAGAAGAAGCATAGAGATACAATCAAATTTAAACTAGTAAATATGGAAAAAAAAAGTATGCATGAATATGTAATACAAAATATTTTTAATATTTAAGATGTATATATGTTGAGTCTAAAGTAGTAATAGTTGACAAAAAATATGAGTAAGAGTAGTGTGATCAATATCAAGATATAACAATGCTAAAGTTGGGATGTAGAGTATAGAAAGATAGAACCTAGGAATCAAAACTATGTATAAGGTGCCCCAAGTGGGTGAACGTGTCAAGTGAAAACCCATGTATCTATGTAAATTCCTCCAGTGGGTAGATAATATAAAGTCTTGACTGGTGTAGTGGACTTCAGTCCTATAAAAAATCTACAAGAACTTGACAAGAATAAGTGAAGCATGTATTTATGATAAAACTAACTATACTAAGATAGCTAGCATATGTGGTGTCTATAAAATATAATAAGTGTAAACATAAAAATGTATAAAATCTATAATTTTGTGTATTCTAAGTAATTATTTGAATGTTTTTGGATTTTACGGATATAAGTTATTTACAAACAACATGAAAATGAACAATGTATAAGGAGAAAGAGAGAAGGAAAGTATGTACAATAAGGGAGGAACAATACTAATCAAAGAGTCTCATGGGAGACTCACTATCGTTATAGCCTATATCAAAAATATGAATGACAATCTCTCGTGTAGTGTGATTGTTATGTTGTTGCATTAAGAATCTGAGTATTGTTAATCATCAACATCATAATAACCTAAAATGCTAGAGGGAATTGCCTCATGATGTGGAGTTGACCTTCTTGAATTGTGCTTTGGAATATTGATTTTGATTTTTCCCTTAGAAACTATGCTTATTTTAGGAATATGGTATTGTTGAGGCTCTTTTGCTAGAGAGCTTATTTTAAGAATGCTTGGTGGCTTACCCTGATTTTAACTTTACAATTTAAGTTCTTGCTCTTTTTATAACATTTCTTATGCATCTATTTATTTTACATTGATAAATTATATATGTGACTAATTTTCCTTAGGATGTTTAATAAATCCCAAACCTTGTTGACCAACATTATCAACTACTTGAATAGGAGAAGTGATGCCTTGGGCTTGCTTGGCCAAACCTTAACCATGATAACCAAATTGTTTTAGATATTTTTGACTAAACCCATACTACTTTGAAAGTTTGGCCTCATTTTAGAGAGGTATATTTACATTTTGTACTTGCTTTACATATGCTTTGTGTACTATTTATTACTCTAATTGTGCTATATGAACCTTTTGTTGTTATGAGTTATGCTTTTGTAACGATTTTTATACTATTTTTGAATTTGACCATTTTTGAATTTTTAAATGTGTCATTGTGTGTTGTTTGGATGATGTCTCACTATTTGAGTCATATGTATCCATTATCTATTATATATTTTTTTTTAATGTTAAACATGAATTGGTGTGGTGTCCATGCATTCTATGATACACACAATAATATCTAAATCTCCTCATTGGGTGTAGAGGGGGTAGATTAATTAGCTTAGCTTTAATTATCTCCCTTAGTACCTCACTTGAACTCTTATTTTATCTTTGAATGTTTTTTGAATCACTAGGTGTTGATGTAGCTTATTGTGATTTATGATTTGGATATGAAAGAGTGTTAATAAAAACTTTGATAGGTGTAGATGCATATACACATTTTATACTAGCATATTGTGAATACTATATACATGTAATGTGATTTTATAATAATATGACATGTTCACTTAATAACTGATTCTAAATCTTTAAATATGATATTATCTTGTTCATACTGATAAGTTGATCCCTTAAAGTCTCACAAGTGAAAATCCTATTTGCTTTTGATTGAACATGTAGGCACATATGTTTTAGGAAAGAGGTGTGAATAGGTTGGGTATGGGTATTAGTGACAATGGTATAAGATGCTTCATTTCATGGAGGAGTTATAGCATGGACCTGGTTAGAGGGAAAGTAAATATCACCCTCATGGAAATGAGGAGGAAGAGATTATTTCTTGTGCATAAGATACGACATCAAAACTTGAAACATAGTTGCTAGATTATGTGTTAAATCCTCTGTGTGTAAGGGTTTACTTGTTAATGAAATTCCACATAAGATAAAAATAACATCCTAAAGAAATAATGAAATATGACAAGCATTTTAATTGATGTAAAACATCATGTATACATGAGTTTATGTCTTTTTTGAGTTCATTCTAAATTAAAGGAAAAAAGTGTTGAGTTGTGGAGCTAAAAGCTTCACTAATGAGCTAATGTGGAGGTTACTGGGCTTACATAGTAACCAACATTGGTTAGAACCAACCAACATCAGTTAGGGGTCGATCAACATTAGTAAGAATCCATCAGAACTAGCCCACATCAGTTAGGGGTCCACTAGCATCGGTCATCTTCAGACTGACACCGACTTCTGTGCATTTTCAGGCGTTTCCAAAATTGCTATATTTAGGAGAACAATTAGTTTGCATGTAAAGACTAAAATTAGTCGAGTCTATTTTTCTAATTATTTTTTTCTTTCAATTCTATTTAAGAGACCCATGGGGCAGTATTGTAATTGAGGGGGAACAATTCAGTAATTGAATTGGTTGTAATTGATTGAGAGAGAGAGAGAGAGAACTCTTGAGGAAGAATTATTGTACATCTGAGAGGTGTGAGGAGAGAGATATTTCTTCATTGTATTTCCTTTTGGAAGAGTTTAATACACATTAGGTGTTTCTTGTATCTCTTATTATTTACTATTTCTAATTTCTAGTTACTTATTACTTCTGGTTTCAATTTCGTGTTTAGTTGCTTATACAAAAGTAATCAATTGTACTCTAAGATCCTAACAACTGGTATCAGAGCTCTAAACACTAACAAGTGGTATCAGAGCATGTTAGTGTTTTTTTATTACAAAATCTACTCACAAGGGTTTCTGATTGAGTGGGAGTAAACCAATGGTAGAATAAAGTAAACTAAAAATGGATAAATTCAATGGCAAGAATTATCAATTATGGAGGATGTAGATTGAAGATTATCTGTATCAGAAAGATTTGTATTTACCATTGGGTGGGGTTTCAAGGAATCCCATAGATATAGAAGATAAATAATGGAATGTTCTTGATAGAAAGGCTCTTGGATCTATAAGGTTGAGCCTAGCAGCTTCTGTGTTTTCCAACTTATCACAGGCAAAAACAATGGTAGAGTTAATGGATACTTTGAAAAATTTATATAAAAAACTCTCAGCTTTGAATAAGGTATATCTTATGAAGCAATTATTTAATTTTTAAATGCAGGAAGGTGGATCTGTGTCTAGTCATCTTAATGATTTCCATGCAATAGTAAATCAATTAAATTTACTCAAAATAGTTTTTGATGATGAAATTAAGGCTCTCTTAATCTTATGCTCTTTACTTGAAAGTTGGCATAGTTTGGTAATGGTAGTTAGTAATACTACATCTGCTTCAAATATCTTGAAAGTTGATGATGTTGTTAGTGTAATCTTGAATGAAAAAATTCACAAGAAAAGCATAGGGGAAACATTAGGTAATGTTTTAAGTGTTGAAAGCAGGAGAAGGCAAGAGAGAAGGGCAAGCAAGGGAAATCAAGGTCAAAGATGGGAAGTAGATCCAAATTTAGAAATGGAAGAATAACCTGCTAGAATTGTGAAAAGAAAGGGCATGCAAAGAAAGATTATTGGTTGAAGGATAACAAAGAAAATCAGCATGAAGGTAATAAAAAAGCAAAAGTTGCAGGTATTGTTGCATAGGATGCTCTTACATTTTCTTTGGATAATAAAGTAGAATCATGGGTTTTAGATTCTAGTGCCTCTTTCCATGCAACCCCAAATAGAGAATTTTTCAATGATTATGTCCATGGAGATTTTGGAAAAGTTTATTTAGGGGATGATGAGCCTTGTAAAATTGTTGGCAAAGGAAAAGTGCAGCTGAAATCGTAGAATGGAAACACATGGGTGTTGAAGGATGTCATGCATGTACCCATCTTGAAGAGGAATCTGATTTCTACAAGAAATTTGGGTGATGAGGGTTGCACAGTAACTCTCACAGCTGAATCTTGGAAAGTTTCTAAGGGTGTACTTGTATTAGCAAAAGGTAAGAGAGTAGGTACACTTTATCTATCTACTTGTATTACTGATTATTCTTCTTCTATTTTATCTACTTTAGATGTAGATGCAAAGTTGTGGCATTGTAGGCTTGGTCACATGAGTGAGAAGGGAATGAATGTTCTTAAGTCAAAAGGTAAGCTTTCAGATTTGAAAAGCATAGATCTAGATTTCTGTGAGCATTGTATTTTTGGGAAATAGAAGAAAGTGAAGTTTCTCAAAACTGGGTCAACAAAGAAGAAGCACAAGTTGGAGCTAGTTCACACATACATGTGAGGACCAGCTCAGGTAGCTTCTATTAGAGGATCACAGTATTATGTTTCTTTCATTGATGATGCTATAAGAAAGGTATTGGAGGATGGACAGTTGAAGCTGGAAAAGATCCATACGAATAAGAACTCTATTGATATATTAACAAAGCTGGTAACAAAGGAGAAGTTAAATCTTCATTCAAATTTTGTTGGTCTTCAAGATTGAACTTGAAGAGAGAGAAACAAGCCAGAGATGTTTAGAAGATGTTGTTGTACAGGTATAGGTGTAGCTATTTATCTCCAAGTGGGAGATTGTTGAGTTATAGAGCTAAAAACTTCACTAATGAGCTAATGTGGAGGTTGTTGGGCTTACAAAGTAACTGACATCAGTCAAAACCAACTGACATTGATTAGGGGTTGACTGACATCAGTCGAAATCAGTCATAACCAACTGACATTGGTTAGGGGTTGGCTGGCATCGGTCATCTTCAGATCGACACCGACTTCTATGCATTTCCAAGTATTTTCAGAATTGCTATTTTTAGGAGAACAATTAGTTTGCATGTAAAGACTAAAATTAGTCTTGAGTCTATTTTTCTAATTATTATTTGCTTTTAATTCTATTTAAGAGACCCATGGGGTAGTATTGTAATTGAGGGGGAACAATTCAATAATTGAATTGGTTGTAATTAATTGAGAGAGAGAGAGAGAGAAATCTTGAGAGAGAATTATTGTACATCTGAGAGGTGTGAGAAGAGAGAGATTTATTTATTGTATTTTCTTCTGAAAGAGTTTAATACACATTGGGTGTTTCTTGTATCTCTTATTATTTGTTGTTTCTGATTTCTAGTTACTTATTACTTTTGGTTTCAATTTCGTGTTTAGTTGCTTATACAAAAGTAATCAATTATACTCTAAGATCCTAACAACTGGTATTAGAGCTCTAAACACTAACAAGTGGTATAAGAGTGTGTTAGTATTTGTTGATTATATAATTCACTCATAAGGGTTTCTGATTGAGTGGGAGTAAAGTAATGGCAGAAGAAAGTAAATTAAGAACGGAGAAATTCAATTGCAAAAATTATCAATTATAGAGGATGTAGATTGAAGATTATCTGTATCAAAAAGATCTGTATTTACCATTGGGTGGGGTTTCAAGGAAGCCCACAGATATGGAAGATGAAGAATAGAATGTTCTTGATAGAAAGGCTCTTGGATATATAAGGTTGAGCCTGACAGCTTCTGTGTTTTCCAATTTATCACAAGCAAAGACAATGGTAGAGTTAATGAATACTTTGGCAAATTTATATGAAAAACCCTCAGCTTCGAATAAGGTATATCTTATGAAGTAATTATTTAATTTGCAAATGCAAGAAGGTGGATCTGTATCTAGTCATCTTAATGATTTCCATGCAATAGTAAATTAGTTAAATTTAGTCAAAATAGTTTTTGATGATAAAATTAAGGCTCTCTTAATCTTATGCTCTTTACTTGAAAGTTGGCATAGTTTGGTAATGGCAATTAGTAATACTGCATTTGCTTCAAATATCTTGAAAGTTGATGATGTTGTTAGTGTAATCTTGAATGAATAAATTCATAGGAAAATCACAGGGGAAATATCAGGTAATGCTTTAAGTGTTGAAAGCAGGGGAAGGCAAAGAGAGAAGGGCAAGCAAGAGAAATCAAGGTCAAAAATGGGAAGTAGATCCAAATCCAGAAATAGAAGAATAACCTGCTGGAATTATGGAAAGAAAGGGCATGCGAAGAAAGATTGTTGGTTGAAAGATAACAAAGAAAATCAGCATGAAGGTAATAAAGAAGCAACAGTTGTAGGTATTGTTGCACAGGATGCTCTTACATTTTCTTTGGATAATAAAGTAGAATCATGGGTTTTAGATTATGGTGCCTCTTTCCATGCAACCCCAAATAGAGAATTTTTTAATGATTATGTCCATGGAGATTTTGGAAAAGTTTATTTAGGGGATGATGAGCCTTGTAAAATTGTTGGCAAAGGAAAAGTGCAGCTAAAATTACAGAATGGCAACACATGGGTGTTGAAGGATGTCATGCATGTACCCATCCTGAAGAGGAATCTGATTTCTACAAAAAATTTAGGTGATAAGGGTTGCACAGTAACTCTCACAGCTAAATCTTGGAAAGTTTCTAAGGGTGCACTTGTATTATCAAAAGGTAAGAGAGTAGGTACACTTTATCTATCTACTTGTATTACTGATTATTCTCTTTCTATTTTATCTACTTCAGATGTAGATGCAAAATTGTGACACTGTAGGCTTGGTCACATGAGTGAGAAGGGAATGGATGTTCTTAAGTCAAAAGGTAAGCTTTCAGATTTAAAAAGCATAGATCTAGATTTTTGTGAGCATTATATTTTTAGAAAATAAAAGAAAGTGAGGTTTCTCAAAACTGGGTCAACAAAGAAGAAGCACAAGTTGGAGCTTGTTCACATAAACGTGTGGGGTCCAGCTCAAGTAGCTTTTATTGGAGGATCACAGTATTATGTTTCTTTCATTGATGATGCTACAAGAAAGGTATTAGAGGATGGACAGTTGAAGCTAGAAAAGATCCATACAGATAAGAACCCTGCTGATATGTTAACAAAGCCAGTAACAAAGGAGAAGTTGAATCTTCATTCATCTTTTGTTGGTCTTCAAGATTGAACTTGAAGAGGGAGAAACAAGCCAGAGATGTTTAGAGGATGTTGTTGTATAGGTACAGGTGCAACTGTTTATCTTCAAGTGGGATATTGTTGAGTTGTGGAGCTAAAAGCTTCACTAATGAGCTAATGTAGAGGTTGTTGGGCTTACACAGTAATCAACATCGGTTAGAACCAACTGACATCAGTTAGGGGTCAACTAGCATCGGTCAGAATTGGTCATAACTAATTGACATCAGTTAGGGGTTGGCCGGCATCGGTCAAAATTGGTCATAACTAATTGACATCAGTTAGGGGTTGGCCGGCATCGGTCATCTTCAGACTGACATTGACTTCTGTGTGTTTCTAGGCATTTCTAAAATTGCTATTTTTAAGAGAACAGTTAGTTTGCATGTAAAGACTAAAATTAGTCTTGAGTCTATTTTTCTAATTATTGTTTGCTTTTAATTCTATTTAAGAGACCCATGGGGTAGTATTGTAATTGAGGGGGAATGATTCAGTAATTGAATTGGTTGTAATTGATTGAGAGAGAGAGAGAGAGAGAACTCTTGAGGGAGAATTACTCTACATCTGAGAGGTGTGAGGAGAGAGATTTATTTATTGTATTTCCTTTTGAAAGAGTTTAATACACATTGGGTGTTTCTTATATCTCTTATTATTTGTTGTTTCTAATTTCTAGTTACTTATTACTTATGGTTTCAATTCCATGTTTAGTTGCTTATACAAAAGTAATCAATTGTACTCTAAGATCTTAACAACTAGTATCAGAGCTCTAAACACTAACAGCAAGCATGCAAATGAAATTATTATACTTTGCATCAAAAAGAATTAAATTCTTCTATCATTATTATCATGATTATATGAAATAAAAATTATAAGATATATGTTGTTTTGTAGAGCCTATTTCTAAATTATAGTGTATTTCAAATACTATACATTTAAAATGTATTATAAACTGTATATGTATTTTCACTGAGGTTCAGGGGTGGTAGCCCCTAAAAAGAAGGGGTTTGGGGGTGGCAACACCTAAAAAATGGCGGTTCAGGGGTGGTATCCCTCGAAACATTTTATGGACCCCCCCTTTAATGGGAAACTAATTTTTGGGTTGACTTGGCCCATGGTTTTGGTACCCATTATTTTGTAATATTATTTTGTTAATGTATTATGTATAGATAGATATTTTGTAGGTAATACATTAGGATAATAAGGGTTTGAGAAGGAAGAATAGAGTGTGTGAATTTAGGTGCAAATTTAGGAGAGTTTGTTGAGTGTAGCTCCAAACAATATTTATACATTATAATTATGAGAAGATTGATCTAAGTGTAGTTTGTACTCTCATGGTTTGTAATAAAATTTGAGCAAGTATTTTTTGGTGAATGTAGCCCACATTGGGTGAACCACATTAAATCTGGTCTTCGTATTTTGCATGTTTATTTATATTCTTTTTGCATCTCTATTTATATCTATTATTATTATAATTCTATGAAATTGTTCTGCATCAATTTTTGGTTTTATTCCTAGCAATATATGGATCTAAAATTTGAGTGCTATAAATGTAAACCCTAGGGTTATTTAGGGTTAGGGTTTGTATAATATTCAAAGTTGGATTCACCAAATGTTTTATCTTTTTATGACTTAGATGAATGAAAATACTATATTTTTTAAAGAGATGAATAGACTAAATTAGGGAAATAATATGCAATAAATACAACCACTGATTTGTCATCAAATCGACTAGCTTTGACTTTTCTAAAAATAATAATAAATAATGCAAGTAATGAATTAGATAGAAAACCCTTGATATGAATGATCTAGGTGATGGAAACTAAAATAGAAGCTGGTCTGAGTGTTATAAACTAGATCCAAGTGTTAGAACCCCTCCTAGATATTAGTGCCATAATTGGATAGTAGAGACATTATTGGAAAAGTGGTAGTAGTGTCCTTTGTGTAGGATTATCTTGACTTATAGGTGCACTTATGTCTATATCTCTGAGGTCTATTCTTATGTGCATGAGTTTTGGAATCTAGTATGTTGCATGTAATGATTGATTTATTATTCAAACCCTAATCCTCCATGTAACTAGCGCATAATTGAAAAGTGTGTTTGTTAGTAGGGTGGGCTAGATATCCTCAACACCTCATTATGAAGAGAGTTTCCTACATACCAATACTTTGAGGAGGGATGAAGTTTAATGTAGTTATTCCCACCTATGTTTTGGTACAAGTGCAAGTGATGCTACTATGATATTGGTCTAGAGTGCCTTGATTGTGCTTGAGACTTGAAATCTAGATAATCTGAGCTTAGGGTTGTTTTAAATGGTAGTATTTAGAAGGTAGAATAAGGTTTGATAACTTTAATTGTGTTCAACTTATTCAGAGTTTGAGTGTGTATTTCTCATCAATTTCCATCTAGTGGCCATAGGGATAAAATATATATATATAATGTTAATGTTTGTGTGGATGATAAAAATGTTTAAGCTAACCTTATAAGGTTAAAGTTTTTAAAATATATCTATTTGAGAAAAGTTAGGGCAAAGGACATTAGCACCATTTTGGGGACACTAGCACCATGTGGTGTTAGTGTCCTTATTATGGCGCTAGTGTCCAACTAGTAAAACACTAGGAACAAATGGATTGGCTTAGGAAATGAGGGTTTAGGACTACTTTAGATCTCACTAGTGACACCTATGGCCCACATGAATTCTAAGTAAGTGTGACAATAGGCTCTAGGATAGGTTTTGGGATAATCTACGGATAGGTAGTCTCAAGTATCACCTTAACACTCAAATACCACTTTTGGGTGATTACAACTATACACTTGACATTTTTTTCTAAAACATTTGATCCATGGGCTACTATGATATGTTTATGTTGGTTGTTTATGTTTTATTTTATGCACTTCCATGAGTGTCTTGCCTTACTATTGCATTCCTTGTTTGAGCATTTGAATATGCTCATTTTCTTGTAGCCCCTATGCCTTTGTATGCTTTCATTGACATTTTCATATGTCATTATGTATTATATGGACATTTAAATATGTTAATAGTGCTTATAAGGTAGTTGACTAAGTCATGTCCCTTCAATCATGTGGCATTTGAACTTGCCTATTATTTGTAGTTTCCTTAGACCATTTCCTTTTAAGTTGATTTTGAGTGCTCTTGGGTGTGTGCTTATTGTTGGGATAAATAACTGGAAGCACACAATTGATTACCAAGCAACTTAATATGTGGAAATTAACCAGAATACACAAGTAATTAGAATTCAGAAATAACACATGATATGAGAGACAATACACAACTTGTATTAAAACTCTTTCAGAAGGAAATACAACAAAGAAGGCTGCCATAGTTCTTCTTCCTTACACACCTCTAGGGCTCCCACACCTCTAGGGCATAAACAGTAAATATTTCCTCAAAGCTCTCTCTTAGGTCCCAACACCCAACTCAAACACAGAGTTGGTGTTCACCTTACACCTGTGCTCCATGCACTCCATAAGTGCTCCATGCACTCCACAAGTACACACACGTACTCCAAGTAGACCCCACCTGATTTTACTCTTTGTTGTGTTGTTGTCCTATCTGATCTTGCACACCTACAAATCAATTTGGTTTTACACACCTGTGAACCTTGACCTTGCACACACATACATATGCAAATCAATGATCTTACTTACCCATGCAGATCTCCTATCATAGCCATGCTCACCTGATGACCAAGATCATACATACATGAAGAACCCTGCTGATTCTCCAATCTAACACCCACACCTGGTACTGTGGCACTAGGAGGAACACACCATTGCTCTCTTCTCTCTGAAGGAGCTTATTTGCTCTCTTACTCTCTAACACTAGTTTACAATACAACCAATGAGTCTCTTAAATAGATCTCATGCAAACAATAATTAGACACCTAATTACAATAATTAGATTCACAGCTCTCAGTCTAAAATTGGCTCTTGACATGCAAACACTTGGTTCGTTAGCTAACTGCCTGTAAAACACTCAGTTTGAACCACACAGGTGACCGACGTCGGTCCCTATCTGCCTGGGGGTGCCGATGTCGGCTAACTTCTAATCAACGGCGGTTGCCTTCCTGTCTCCTCCCTACCGACGTCGATTGGCCTGACCGATGCCGATGACAGTAACACTTTACAACCCTTCACAACCTCCTTCCCTGCTTGCATTAGTGAAGCTTTTAGCTCCACAACCTAACAATCTCCCACTTGGAGATAAATAGTTACACTGTACCTATACCTGTACCCCGTCTAATCTATTTCCTGGCTTGTATCCCTCTTCAAGCTCAATCCTGACAACAACCCACCACACAACCTGTGATGTACCTCTTATCATCCAAGTACCCTACCGCATCCACATCTATAAATCCATGTAGTGAAGTCCTGACCCTGAATAGCATGAATCCCTACTGTTGGTCCCTCTCAAATACCTAAGAACCCACTTCCCTGAAATTGGCTCCTAACTCTCTGATAACTCCCATTACTTGGGAAAACTCAGGCCTATACCAAACCTCATGTGATTTTAGACACTGAACTGTCCAGCCCTTAGTGTGCTCCGATTTTGCATCTTAAACCTCACCAACACCTGATTCACATCAGCTCCCACTCGAGACAAAATCAACCTGTGATCTCCCATGTCCCCCATGCCAAAGAATTTCGCTGCTCCAAGTTCTTCATAGCAAACCACTGAACTAATCTTACCCTTAGCTCAGCAAAACCCTGTATGTACAAGCTTGCTAGCAAACATACCATCCACATACAGCAATAGAATGATGTTGCAATCATCATCCACCTGGTAAGGCAAACCACAGTAGTTACCCTGACATTGACTAAAGTCATGCTTTGTCATCCCACTGTCAAAACCTGTACCACTATCCTGAAGCTTCCTCAAGACCATATGCCCTGGTCTTCCATCTCACGTGTCTGTTCCCTCTATTCTTCAACTAAAGTATCCATTCATCTCTATGCTTTCATCCAGCTGGCAACCCTACCAAATCTCTTGCTTGGTTCTGCAAACTCTCCATGCCATGCTCCCACTGTTTCCTAGATCCTTCCTGCTCTACAATCAGCAACAAGTATAAAGAAGAGGAACAATGAATTTGAGGCTTACTTACCACTTTTAGTCCTCCATATGGGCGTTTGAGACTCCTTGACAGCTCGTTGTCTGCCCAAAATCCATTATAGTGACCGACCTCAGTCACCACACAGTCTGCATCCGATCGACGTCAGTTCCTGCACCTGTCCTGACTACCAACCCTGTCAACGTCAATTTTCCTGCCGACGCCGGTACCTATGTTTGCCTGTGAGTGATGACTTTTTCCCCGCGAGCTCCTTTGAATCAAAACCCATGTCAAACTACCCTGCTCAGAAGTATCCAGCCCCATCCACTGGTCTCTATCTGCCATCTCCTCCATAAACACCAAGGATTTCCAGTTCTTAAGCCTATCAAATATATCAATCTTCCTCTTAAAAATGTGCATCTCCTTCCTGCTCATGTGACCAAGCTTATGAAGCCATGTCTCCGCAACAGAAGAAGAATTAGTAATATAAACAAGTAGATAAAGAGTACCTATTTTCTTACCACCAGCTAATTCAAGTGCATCCACTGTGAGATTTCTTGTACATCTCTCATCACCCAACCTTTTTGAAGAAATTAGCCATATCTCCAAACTTGGGACCTGCATGACCTCCTTCAACACCCATGTGTTGGTCACCTACGATTTTAGCTTCACTTCCCCTTTGCCAATTCTTTGGCAAGGCTCACCAGCTCCTCTCCCTGGGGCTGCATGGAAAGAGGCAACATAATCTATTATCTAAGATTCAACTTTATCCAAAAAACTTCCTAGAGCATCCTGTGCAACAACCCCTGCAACATCTGCATCTTCAGTTCCTTCATGCTGATTTGCTACTAACCAACAATATTCTTTTCCCTGCTCTTTCTTTCCATAGAACCGTAAGTGACCATCTGTGCTTTTCAACTCCTCCATTCTTAGCTTACTTTGATATGCCATTGCTGTACTCCCACTCGATCAGAAACCCCTGAGAGTGACCTATAACCAAACACAAAACCTACTCCCTACAACCTTAGCTCTGATACCACGTGTTGGGATAAATAACCAGAAGCACACAATTGATTACCAAGCAACTTAATATGCATAAATTAACCAGAATACACAAGTAACTAGAATTTAGAAATAACACATGATATGAGAGACAATACACAACTTGTATTAAAACTCTTTCAGAAGGAAATACAACAAAGAAGGCTGCCACAGTTCTTCTTCTTTACACACCTCTAGGGCTCCCACACCTCTAGGGCATAAATAGTAAATCTTCCTTCAAAGCTCTCTCTTAGGTCCCAACACCCAACTCAAACACAGAGTTGGTGTTCACCTTACACCTATGCTCCACGCACTCCACAAGTGCTCCATGCACTCCACAAGTACACACACGTACTCCAAGTAGACCCCACCTGATTCTGCTCCCTATTGTGTTGCTATCCTATCTGATCTTGCACACCTGCAAATCAATCTAGTTTTGCACACTTGTGAACCTTGACCTTGCACACACATACACTTGTAAATCAATGATCTTACTTACCCATGCAGATCTCCTATCATAGCCATGCTCACCTGATGACCAAAATCATACATACATGAAGAACCTTGCTAATTCTCCAATCCAGCACCCACACCTGGTACTGTGGCACTAGGAGGAACACACCATTGCTCTCTTCTCTCTGAAAGAGCTTATTTGCTCTCTTACTCTCTAGCACTAGTTTACAATACAACCAATGAGTCTCTTAAATAGATCTCATGCAAACAATAATTAGACACCTAATTACAATAATTAGATCCGTAGCTCTCAGTCTAAAATTGGCTCTTGACATGTAAACACTTGGTTCATTAGCTAACTACTCGTAAAACACTTAGTTTAAACCACACAGGTGACCAACGTCGGTCCCTATCTGCCTGGGGGTGCTGACGCTGGCTGACTTTTGACCGATGTCGGTTGCCTTCCTGTCTCCTCCCTGTCGACGTCAGTTGGTCTGACCGATGCCGGTGACAGTAACACTCCGCAACCCTTCACAACCTCCTTCCCTGCTTGCATCAGTGAAGCTTTTAGCTCCACAACCTAACACTTATTTACTTATTAAATATGTATTATTACTATCTAGATATATCCATGATCCTTATAATGCATATCAGGCCTTCATGTGATCACATTAGTTCTTTGTGCTTCAATACTACATCTACCTAGATGCGTTCCTTTAATATAATACATGATTTTATTCACATATTGTATATTTATCTTGTCCTTTTAAGGTGAGGTAACTGCCAATTCATATCTTTCCCTCATCTTAAAGGGGGGATTATTAGAGGGGGAATGGCATAGAGGCATGATTATCCACACTTGCCATAGTTTTTAGATTTAGTGGGGGCATGTCATATGGGCATGGCTTCCACACATTCACAGTTTTCAAATTTAGTGGGGACATGTTTTGGAAACATGTTCTCCAAACCTATTCAATAATCATCATCTCTATATTATATTAGGGGCATGTTTTGGAAGCATGTTCTCCACATTGAAACTTATATCATTTTTCATATTTCTCCATACATAGTGTGATCATTTTTTGAAAGCATGTTCTCCACACTTACATAGTTTTTGAATTAGCCAAAGCATATCTTTATATGATTCATATTCATAGTTGTGATAGAATTTTATACATTTGTACAATTTTTATACATAGTTTCAACATGAGACATATCTAACATGCATATGCTATGTAATTTGTGCCTAATATTTCAAAATCCAAATCAATTTTAGATTCTAAAACTATTTTACATACCGATACCCCGATCAAACTTTATCAGGCTAATCTACTGCAATAGTTGATTCACTTTTTGGTATGTTTGAGGTGATTAAATCAATCAATCTTGCCAAAATTTTAGGTTAAAATTGATTGTATCATCCAGCCTCACCAGGTTATAAGTATCATTGGGTTGGACGGTTGAGCCAATCTTAAATGTCATGTGGTAACTCACTTTTAATCCAAAGTTGGGGGCATGTACCTCTCTCTCTCTCTCTCTGTGTGTGTGTGTGTGTGTGTGTGTGTGTGTGTGTGTGTGTGTGTGTGTGTGTGTGTGTGTGTGTGTGTTTGTGTGTGAGCAAGATTTTATGAGTACACCTATCTGTTGATGTGACCACCTTCCCTATTAGCAAGTTGATTTGAAAAATGTGTATCATTATAAGGATCTAAAATTGAGATTAGGATAAATATAGATAAATATTGAAAATTCACACACACACACACACACACACACACATGTGTGTGTGTGTGTGTACATGTGTGTGTGTGTGTGTGTGTGTGTGTGTGTGTGTGTGTGTGTGTGTGTGTGTGTGTGTGTGTGTGTGTGCATTTTCAATATTTATCTATATTTATCATAATCTCAATTTTAGATCCTTACAATGATACATATTTTTCAAATAAACTTGTCAATAGGGAAGGTGGTCACATCAACACATAGGTGTACTCATAAAATCTTGTTCTTTCAATTTAAATATATTTCAAATAATTCAATCCCAGATTAAATGCACGTATTATATGTTATAACATGTTCTTCGTTGTAGGTTAGTCCTCAATAAAGCACTCAATTGGGTACATGTAAATCTAAGGTGTGTTTTACACACCCAAGTACCCATTTATTTCCTTTAAACTAGAAATTTAATTACTAGATTAAAGGAGGGAAAATATACATGATATTTATGGATTATATAGAACCCCAATCTTGTACACTTGGCAAACTCAGACCTTGGATTTTACTCTCAGTTATTGACCTTTTTACACTTTTGCAATTCTCACATATACTCTATATTATTCCCATTGGCCTATCTCTTAGTCTAACCAGTTTCATGTTGATGACCCAAGACTTCTATCTTTCCTAGAATGCTTAAAATGTACTTATCTTCCATCTCTACAAGCTCTGAACCTGTAATTACTTCTCTGATCCTTGGACACTAACATCTAGGATATACATTAATGTTAATGTTAGTAATCAGTGCCCTAAAGGCATCTATTTTGAAAATTAAATGTATCCTAATGGTGGTCCTAAGTGCTTTAATATGAGTTATGTATCTAAAGGAAATGATATAAATATAATATCAACTCTCATTTATTTTTCACCTAGCAACATGGGAATAATACCTAGTATTCTTACCAAAGAACATTTAATTAAACAAAGCTTTCTTATTTCCATACCAGTCATACAAAAAACACATCTACAAGTTTGAAGTACTGAATGAGCAGCCCAAAAACCTAATTTTCCAAGTGACAATATAGGTCACTATTGTACTTTATTTTCACACATTATCCAAAACATAAGGGATAACTACATCAGTCTAAGCCATTTTCAAATAATTTTATATATAGGCAGTGCTCACTACTAAAGGTGTAATTAGGGTTAAATCGATACCATGTGCCTACTAACCCATTTTTCCCCAAGGTCAATATGAAGATAAATAACTAAGATTTTCAAAAATTTATGAGGAGTGATAGTCCATGACCTATATTTGAATGCCCCAAAGTGAAGGTGAAGTCAAACCCAAAAACATATAGGTGGTTGCATCCTTTTATAACAAGTATTATGTACATAAAACTTACATCAAACTAGATAGTTGCATCGATGCAACCATCCCAAGATAAAATTAGTGTATAGAGCTCTAAAAACATTAGATCCAGAATCTGATGATTGGTTTAGAATCATCTTCTAGCTTACTTCCTAACTATTCTATATCCAATACTATGTTAACATCAAAACTAGCTAAGTATATTACTTCTTTATCATTTACATGTATATCTTAGTTATACTTTATATATTTAGCCTATTCTTAGCATAATAAATTCATTGTATATTTATATTTGTGTTTATCACCTGATTGGCTTATTTTAGATCTGATTATCAAACTTTTGCATTGACATTTATATGTTCTTAACCCTATATACCCCAATTAAGGATCCACATCTATTTTTGGGTTAAACAGGATCCTACTTGGATAGATAGGGTTAATAATATAGAAATGACAATGCTCAAGGGAGATAATTAGATCTACAGCATGCCATTTAAATTATAAACTCATATACAACATATTTTTAATTTATTAAACTAATATAGGCTAAAAATAATAAGTAAAACTATGTTAGATATGAAAATGACAAAGAAACAATGTAATTAGCTAGTTTTGATGTTAACATAGTTTTAGATCTAGAATAGGAAGGAAGCAGACAAGTAGAGGGTTCTAAAATAGTCACCAAATTATGGATTGAGTGCCTCTAGAACTAGAAACACTAGCATCAAACTTAGACATTAATGTCAATGCTATTATCTAAACTAGATTTAGGTATTATGTACAGAATACCTGCTAGAAAAGGATGTAACCATCTATATGATTCTAGGTTAGTCTTTGCCTTTATTCTAGTCCATTCAGATCTGAGTCATGGACTGTCTATCCTTATGAAATTTCAAAACCTTATTTCTTCATATTCATAGTGACCTTGGGAAAAATGGGTTATTGGGATCATGGTATCAAGCTAACGCCAAATACCCCTATATTAATGGGTGTTACCTACATATCCACTACTCCAAAGAGGGTCTCAATTTGATATAATTTTCCCCTAATGTGTTGGCTTGTGTGTGTGCACAAGGGCATAATATGTGGAAAGTAAGTATAATAGTGACATACTTATAACTTGGAAAATTAGGCTCTTAGGATACTCCTTCAGTACTTCATACCTATAGATGTGTTGTCCCTGTGACTGAGATGTAAACAAGAGGAAATAGGGAAGTATTTTCTCAATTGAATGCTTGATAAAATATTTTTGATAAGTTTCCTTGGTCTCTGTAGGTCTTTCCTAGGTTGTGAATGAATGAGGGGTGATTTTTAATATATACCACTCTTATTAAGAAATATCTAACATTAAATCATGTAGGTTGACCATTAGCATATGTTACATTTGAAAATTATTACTTTAGGTCACTGGGCACCTATGTTAGGGGACAAAACTAGCATCGACACATGGGTCTAAGACTGAGGCTTATGTCATGGTAGTTAAAAAATAGGTATAGGCTCAGAACTTATAAGGACATAAGATAAGCATATTTTAAGCATTTTGAGAAATATAGAAGGCTTGGGTCATCAACATAATACTAGTCAAACCAATAGATAGGCCAAGGTGTACAAGATAGAGTATATGTGAAACTTTTAAAAGTATGAAATATCCATAATTGAGAGGAACAGCCAAGGTTTGAATTTTCCAAGTGTACAACGAAGTGTTATATAATTCATAAATATCATCTACATACATTATCAACCAAGCCAATTATATCAAGTAAATACATGTAAATGGGGAAAATATAGATAAAAGATAGTGGGAACCTTATGGTACATGCAAAGTTGATGTCATGATGGAATGAATGTGGTAGTAAGAATGTATAAGCATGAAAACATCTCTTAGAAAGTTCCACAAGCCATCCAACCTTGATCTCAATATACTCCTTATGACATATACTTATGAATTTTAATGCACCAATGACTCTTATAAGATAAAAGTATATGTAAGCAAAAATAAGTTGTATACACATAATATTAATTACAAAAATGCTCCTATACAATTGGTTATTACATTAATTACATTTTAATAGAGTTTGTTATAATGATGTGTAATTTTAATACAAAAGTATTAAGATGCCTATTATATGCATAGTTACATTGTAATAGATTTTACATTAAAATTTGACCTAAAGATGACTAAATTTTGTAAAATAAAGACAACATGAAGATGAACTTAATATGACTTGAATATGTTAGGAAAGTATGATTATAAATTATAGAGATAATGTATTATAATGGAACAAAGTCCAAAACTTGTGCAATATGCCACTTTTACAATGTCAATAATAATAAACAAATATTAGTAAGAAAACACTTTTTATTACATAGATTATATAGTTATTGGGTTATCATTCATTTAATAAATTATGTTGAATTTCTAATTTAGAATATGTTGCCTTGGAGAGAACCACAATTCACATCCATGTGGTGTAATTTACTATTAGAATGCTTCAAGAGGATTTATTATTAATAAAAATAATAAATTATAAAAGGTTACACAATAAGGTAGTTAGTTGATACTCACAGATCATACTCCTTATCAGAGGAAAACATCAGCTCGATACAACCATAGCCCTTATAGTTCCCTTGTTGGAGGGTAGAGCCAAGTAAGTGAAATAAAAACTACATGCCCTCAAAACAAATATGTTGGTTAGGCAAAACCTAACATGTGAAACTAGAATGAAAAACCACTAAAACCCTAGGGATAAATTCTAGAGAAGAAAAAATAGGAGAAACACAAGTGGAAAATAAAACCATTGGTCATCAAAGGTCATTAAACCTATAAAATGCAGCATCACCAAACCCTAGCTAATGTCGTGACAAGAAAGTGCAATCATAGACCTATATTACCAAAAAGTGACAACATAGATCATCCATAAAACATAGAATGAATTACAAAATGTAAGATGCACCATCATAAAATAAATTCTTGAGCTAACCCCTATATTAAGCACTGCATCTACTGAAATAGAGAATCTAAGACTATAATACCATAAAATCTTGTTAAAACAAAGTCACACCAATGAAACCCTCATGAATCTATAATCACTAATAAAATTACCAAAAATAGACTAACATGGTATGAACTAGAGGTGCCATTGCATCTTACCACACCTCCCTTGGCCTTATGTAGCCTTTGATTGATGCTAAAGTAGGGAAAATCCTATAGTGGGATCTACATTCTCTCTTGTGTGCACATGGTTTAATGATAAAAAAACTATAAATGTGATAGTGCATGTAATGTCCCCTTCTCAAACCTGATCTTCATAGTGACCGTTGGCCTTTTTCTAGAAACCCGAAGGCTAGTCGAAAGGTACAAATTAGGGATTCCTAGTTTTGAGGATGTCTTTGCTCGGAGTTGGTGGTTTTGATGGTGGATTCTTTCTGGGTTTTTAGAGAGCTTCACAGGGGTATGTTTGTCTCGACCTTCTGAGCATTTCTAGGAATTTACTATTTTTAGTAAATTCTATTTTTGGCAGCTAACAAGTTCATCTTAGGCAGTTGACTTTCCCTTTCAGTTGACTCAAGTGGCGTATTCAGTTTGGGCTTCAGAATGCAGTTTTGGAGAAATGAGATTATCTCACTTAAAATAACATTATATTTTAAATGTTATTTTATGACCTTGGCCTAGTCAAATAACTTAATGTTATTTTAAAAGGACTTGAAGGGGGTGCCATCATTGCTTGGAAAAGGATTTTAATTGTTATTTTATGACCTTGGCCTAGTAGAATAACTTAATGTTATTTTAAAAGGTGGACTTGAAGGGGGCACCATCATTTCTTGGAAAAGGGTGCCATTATTTGGGATTAGGGTTTTGGCTTTGGAAAAGGCGTTAGGGTTTCAAAGAAGGTCAACAAAAGCCTATAAAAGATAGCCTTGAGTTCTCATTTGGGGATCTTTTGTCTACTACATTGTTATGCTACTGCATTGGCTCTAGAATCACTTCGAGGAATGAAGGCCTCCTAGCTTGGGCATCGCTTCGTGTTTGCAAGACAACATCTAGTGGTGATTCAGTCTTTGAGATTTGTATTTAGTTATACATTGTTCTCAGCTTATTGCATTGTTAGTTTTATTTGGCATATTAGTGTTTTTAGTTTAGTGCATTCTTGATTCAGCAGATCTGTGTTTTTTTTATCATAAATCAGAAAATACCAAAAATAGTGTTTTGGGTATTAGCTTATTGTCTTTGCTAGGCTTAGGCACCACTATCCTCTAAGTTATAGAAATTTTAGAGGTTGCATTAATTTTCTATAGAAAATCACCCATTTTAGCTGGACATCCCATTTGGCTACATTGGAATTTGTGTATTAATTATTGGTTGTATTTTTGGTCTTATTTTGGGTGTTAGTTTGGGTGCCATCTTATGGAAAGTATTGTGCATCAAGAATCAGGGCAATTGAACAAGTTATTAGTGAAATATGAGCATCTGAGCAATTCCATAAGTTGTTGGTTTTTCTTTTAAGAGCAGATTTGTAACAAAATAGAAATTATTGTATTGCTCTTGAAGGTATCATTGTTGGGCATGACTATCCAAGATATGGATAGTACTCTATGATGTAATGCTAATCTTTCATCTTCTTAAGACATTGGCAGGCGGATCCTTCTTATTTTGTAAAGCTGACAGTAATACTGGTAGTCATTCTTGGCTTGTTCAAATTTGGTTGTAATGCTCAGTTTCAAATAAAGTTATTGTATTAGTTATAGCTCCACCCTATGGTAGCTACTTTCCCTCTTGGGGTTAGCAAGCACATTCTGGGTGTTGAGCTCTGCCCTATGGTAGCTACTTTCCCTCTTTGGGTTAGCAAACACATTCTGGGTGTGGAGTAGTTTCATCTTTCAGCATTTCCCTTTCAAGCATTGTTATTGTAATCACTCCGTCATATGGTCGCCCCTCACTCCGCATTGGATTGGGTAGCACATATTTGACATCGCGTTCCTTTTCCGGCTTTTAGAGTAGCAGATCCTCTGACCAATGCTCGCCATCATCGGTGCCATACTAGTTAGAGTTACAACATAAGCAATTTGTTTTAGATCCTCTGACCAATGCTCGCCATCATCGGTGCCATACTGGTTAGAGTTGTTTTAGTACGTTTGAGTTTATCTTCTAACCTTAACGGGTACTTGCTTGTAATGTTGAAATCTGATAATTAAAAAAATAAAAAAAAATTGGCTTGAGATATTTTAGTGGTATCAGAGCCAAGTATCCTGCCATCCTGTGAACAAACCATCTATGAGTGACAGAGAAAAGAGATACATAGCAAGAGAAGATAAGAAAATTGCAAAACAATTCTAGTGGTATCAGGCTCTCAAAGGTTAGACAGCTTCAGAGGTCTTGAGGGCTCATTGGGAGTCTTCTCAAGAAATAGATATGGCAGAAGGTGAGAGATCAGTCGGGGGTAATGAGAGGTTTACCAACACTAGAGATGATAGTGGAAAGGGAAGAGAGAGATTGATAAGTCTCGGAAAGAGATTTGAAAAGAAGATGGATGCCTTGATGGATATGGTATCTCTCATGTTGGGGAAAGTGGGCCAGAACACAACTCTACAGAACAACCTTGGATATAGAGGAGATCATAGTGCCTCATATCAATTTGATGGAAGTGTTGCTCAGCCTATTTCAAACAACACATACATTTCATCAAGGCCCTTCAAACCCACCTTCTTAGCACTAGTAAACACCCAACCTGATCCTGAAGAGAATGCTTCATTTGTGGAACAATTGAGATGTGGCCATGCAGAGTATGATTCTCTCCTTGATGATATCAAGATGGGCATGTCCTATAATGAATTTATAGATCATAAGAGAAAGAGTAAGGGATAAGGGAGAAATTATGACCAAAGAAGAACTCTAGCACAAGGAGACTTGCATCAAGCTATCAACAAGGTTACGCTTTCCCACTTTGATGGAAGTGATAATAATTCTACTCGAGCTTGGATATAGAAACTAGACAACTATTTGGCTCTTAGGCCAATGGCTGAAGAAGAAGCGATTAAATTCGCTACGCTACACCTAGATGGGGTGGCACATGAGTGGTGGTACCATGGCCTAGTCACCTTGGGTCATGGGTCTATCACTAGCTACGATGAATTCACCAATAGACTCATTGAGAGGTTCGAGAAGAAGGATCCAGAAGTGCATTTTAGGGAGTTGGCACAGTTGAAGCAGTATGGCACTGTTGATGCTTACATAGCTAAGTTTCAAAAACTTTCATTTATGGTCACTGGAATCACTAAGAGAAGATTAGTGATCCTATTCAGCGAAGGTTTGATGGAGCCACTCAAGGGATGGATCAAAGCTTTTGATCCACCGTCCTTATAAAAAGCAATGAAGAAAGCTAGAAACATGAAGTGGGCTGCTCCCAAAGCAAAGTTCCATTCCAAACCATCATTTCACAAAAAGGATAGAGGGAAAAAGTTTCATCAAAAGCCTTACCATAAGGAGTTTAAACAGCAGAAACCTCATGGCACAAGATTGGATCCAGAGACTATCAATGAACTCCGAAGAAATGGGTTATGTTTCCAATGTAGAGAAAAATGGTCTCAAGAGCATGTTTGCCCAAAGGGAATCAAATTTCACCAGATTGAGTACTATTCATCTGGTAAATGTAAATCTGATTTTTTAGACTAGCAGTCTGATCCCGAAGATAGTGAAGTGGAAAGAGATCCAGAAGAGTCTGAAAGTGAAAAAGAAAGTGGTGGTACATTGGCTCAACTTTTGAGCTTCCAAAAGAATGAGTCTTTCAAAGTTCATGGGATGATCAAAGGGCAGTGTATTGTTGCTTTAATTGACACTGGAGCAACCCATAACTTCATAGATGAAGTTGTGGTGGCAAAGAAAGGGTTGCAAACAGAAGATTTTGAAGGTTTCAAAGTTATGGTTGTTGATGGGTTTCACATCTCATGTACCAAGAGGATTCCCAACATGTTAATGCAATTGGGAAATTACGAAGTCAAGGATGACTTCTATGTGGTTAATATTGGAGATACGAATGTTGTCCTTGGCATTCAGTGGCTGTGATCTCTTGGAGAGATCTCTTTAAATCTGCAAACCATGGAACTCAAATTTCAATCCGATGGAAAGAAGGTGGTGTTAAGAGGAATGTCAAATGGTGGCCCTCAGATTGTGTCATTCAAGAGGATGGCAAGGTTGATACGTCATGACCAAGTGGAGTGGGCTGTGGAGTGCATGATTCTTCTAACTAGTCCAGCTGAAATGAAAATAGAGTATCCTCCAGATATTCAATCTTTACTCACTAAGAAGAGTAAAGTGTTTGTTGATTTACCTCCTGGACCACCTCCTGATAGAGGGTCAGAACACATCATAGAGCTCAAGGAAGGGGCTAAACCGGTGATCACAACTCCATATCAGTATCCAAAGAGGCAAAAGGACAAGATCGAGAAGAATATTCAAGAACTCTTGAAGATGGGTTTCATATGCCCAAACAAGAGCCCCTTTGCTTCTATAGTGGGTCTTGTGAAGAAAAAGGATGGTACCATGCGCATGTGTGTGGACTATCATGCTTTGAATCAAAGCACCATCAAAAACAGATATCCCATACCGAGAATAGATGAGCTCATTGATGAGCTACATGGGGCCAAGTTCTTCTCAAAGATTGATCTGAGATCGGGTTACCATCAGATTCGAATGAGGGGATCTGATGTGGAGAAGACATCTTTCAGATGTCACTATGGCCATTTTGAATTCTTAGTCATGCCATTTGGGTTGACTAACGCTCTGGCTACCTTTCAGTCTTGCATGAATCATGTTTTTTAGAGTCAGTTAAGGAGGTTTGTGTTGATATTTTTTTATGACATTCTGATTTACAGCAAGACTTGGGGAGATCATCTTAAGCACTTGGAGGAAGTGCTTAGTATCATGGAATCTGAGAGCTTATTCGCAAAAGCTTCCAAATGTGAATTTGGGATGGAGGAGTTACTGTACCTTGGCCACATAATCAGTGCTGAGGGAGTGAAGGTGGATCCAGAGAAGATCAAAGTAGTAGTTGATTGGCCACCTCCTGAGAGCTTGACTCAGTTGAAAGGATTTTTGGGTCTTTGTGGGTTTTATCAGAGATTCATAAAGGGGTATTCACAGAATGCTTCTCCTCTTACTGATCTCACCAAAAAGGGAGCCTTTGCTTGGTCAGAAAAGGATCAAATTTTTTTTGATAAGTTCAAGAAGATCATGAGCTCGTGTCTAGTTTTGGCAATTCTAGATTTCTCCAAGCCATTTGAGTTGCAATGTGATGCATCGGGTGAAGGAGTGGGGGCTATCCTGATGCAAGACAAACACCCTATCATGTTTGAGAGTAGAAAATTACGAGGTGTTGAAAGGACATATTCAATCTATGACAAAGAAATGCTTGCCATTATGCATGCATTAGCCAAGTTTAGGCATTACTTGGTGGGGAACAAGTTCGTGGTTAAGACTGACCACAATAGCCTCAAGCATTTCATGCACCAGAAAGACCTAAATGAGAGGAAATAAAAATGGGTGAGTAAGCTTCAAGCTTATGACTTTGACATTGAATATGTAAAAGGGAAAAATAATATCATGGTCGATGCTCTCTCGAGGAGACCTCATCTTAGCTCATTGTGTGAGCTTACTGCAGATTGGAGAGACATGTTGCTTGCTGATTATGCTAAAAATTAGTTTGCAACCAACATTCTTGAGGGTACTTTTCATGATGAAAGGTACAAGATGGTTGAGGGATTGATACATTATAAGGGAAGAATCTTTTTGGTGGCTGATTCTAAGCTGAAGAAGAAGATTCTTTTGACTTTTCATGATATTCCAGTTGCTGGTCACCAAGGTTTTTTCAAGACATATAGGCAGATTCGAGAAAGGTTTTCTTGGAAGGGATTGAAAGAAGAGGTACAATGCTACATTCAAGAGTGTCATGTTTGTCAAGCGAATTAAAATGAGCATACATTACCAGCTGGTTTGCTGCAACCACTTCCTATTCCCAATCAAAAATGGGAAAGTATCTCGATGGACTTCACCACAGGGTTGCCCAAGGCCCAAGGGAAGGATTGTATTTATGTAGTGGTGGATAGGCTAACCAAATTTGCTTATTTCTTCACCATTACCAGCACTTTTTCTGTAGCCCAAGTTGCAGATCTATTTTTTTGAGAAGTGTTTAGGCTACATGGGTTGCCAAAGAACATTGTGAGTGATAGGGACAACAAGTTCCTAAGTACATTTTGGCAAGAAGTCTTTAGAATGAGTGGTACTGTGCTCACCCCAAGCACTAGTTACCATCCCCAAATAGATGGACAAACAGAAGTGGTGAACAAGTGGTTGGAAGGCTACTTGAGAAATTATGTGTCAAAACAACAGAGAGATTGGGTCAAGTGGCTGCATATCAGCGAGTACTGATACAACTCTACTTTTCATATGTCAATTAAGATGTCTCCTTTCTTGGCATTTTATGGGTATGAAGCACCTAATTTTGTAGAATTGGTGTTTGGTGACAGCAAAGCACCCCTAGCCAAGGATTTGTTGTAGCATAGTCAAGACATAATGAAATCCTTGAAAGATAATTTGCAAATTGCGCAAAATCCACAAAAGTTGTATGCTGATCAGAGGTGTGTTGAGCATTCTTTCGAGGTTGGGGATATGGTCTATCTTTGATTACAACCATATAGATAGTCTACTCTCAATAAAAGTGGAGCTAAGAAGCTCAAACCTTGCTTCTATGGGCCCTTTAGGGTCATCAGAAAAGTTGGGGTAGTAGCTTATGAATTAGAGCTACCTTCTAATAGCAGAGTGCATAACGTCTTCCACATGTCTCGCCTCAAGAAGGCACTGGACATAATGTGGTTGCTTCATCACAGTTACCACCGTTGGATGAAGAGGGATAGTTGGTTCTAATTCTAGAGGAGATACTTGATGTCAGAGAATGTTGTTTGAGGAAAAGAACCATCAGAGAATACCTGGTAAAGTGGAAGGACCTACCTATGAAGGATGCAACTTGGGAAAATGATGAGATATTGCAGCATCCTAGTTTGTGATTGCTTGAGGACAAGCAATCTTGGGGATGGTGGACTGTAATGTCCCCTTCTCAAACCTAATCTTCACAGTGATCGTTGGCCTTTTTCTAGAAACCTGAAGGCTAGTTGGAAGGTACAAATTAGGGATTCCTAGTTTTGAGGATGTATTTGCTCAGAGTTGGTGGTTTTGATGGCAGATTCTTTTTGGGTTTTCATAGAGCTTCACAGGGGTATGTTCGTCTCAGCCTTCTGAGCATTTCCAAGAATTTACTATTTTTAGTAAATTCATTTTTGGCAGCTAACAGGTTCATCTCAGGTAGTTGTCTTTCCCTTTCAGTTGACTCAAGTGGCGTATTCAATTCGGGCTTCAAAATGTAGTTTTGGAGAAATGAGATTATCTCACTTAAAATAACATTATATTTTAAATGTTATTTTATGACCTTGGCCCAGTCGAATAACTTAATGTTATTTTAAAAGGAGGATTTGAAGGGGGGCACCATCATTGCTTGGAAAAGGATTTTAAATGTTATTTTATGACCTTGGCCTAGTATAATAACTTAATGTTATTTTAAAAGGTGGACTGAAGGGGGGTGCCATCATTGCTTGGAAAAGGGTGCCATTATTTGGGATTAGGGTTTTGGCTTTGGAAAAGGCATTAGGGTTTCAAGGAAGGTCAATAAAAGCCTATAAAAGATAGCCTTGAGTTCTCATTTGGGGATCTTTTGTCTACTACATTGTTATGCTACTGCATTGGCTCTGGAATCGCTTCGAGGAATGAAGGCCTCCTAGCTTGGGCATCGCTTCATGTTTACAAGACAACATCTAGTGGTGATTCAGTCTTTGAGATTTGTATTTAGTTGTGCATTGTTCTCAGCTTATTTCATTGTTAGTTTTATTTGGCATATTAGTGTTTTTAGTTTAGTGCATTCTTGATTCAGCAGATCTGTGTTTTTTATCATAAATCAGAAAATACCAAAAATAGTGTTCTGGGTATTAGCTTATTGTCTTTGTTAGGCTTAGGCACCACTATCCTCTAAGTTATAGAATTTTTAGAGCTTGCATTAATTTTCTATAGAAAATCACCCATTTCAACTAGACGTCCCATTTAGCTGCATTGGAATTCATGTATTAATTATTGGTTGCATTTTTGTTCTATTTTTGGGTGTTAGTTTGGGTGCCATCTTATGGAAAGTATTGTGCATCAGGAATCAGGTCAATTGAACAAGTTGTTAGTGAAATATGAACATCTGAGCAATTCCATAGGTTGTTAGTTTTTCTTTTAAGAGCAGATTTGTAACAGAACAAAAATTATTGTATTGCTCTTGAAGGTATCATTGTTGGGCATGACTATCCAAGATATGGATAGTACTCTATGATGTAATGCTAATCTTTCAGCTTCTTAAGACACTGGCAGGTGGATCCTTCTTATTTTGTAAAGCTGACAGTAGCACTGGCAGTCATTCTTGGCTTGTTCAAATTTGGTTGTAATGCTTAGTTTCAATTAAAGTTATTGTATTAGTTATAGCTCCGCCCTATGGTAGCTACTTTCCCTCTTGGGGTTATCAAGCACATTCTAGGTGTTGAGCTCCGCCCTATGGTAGCTACTTTCCCTCTTTGGTTTAGCAAGCACATTCTGGGTGTGGAGTAGTTTCATCTTTCAACATTTCCCTTTCAATCATTGTTATTGTAATCACTCGGTTATATGGTCTCCCCTCACTCTGCATTGGATTGGGTAGCACATACTTGATGTTGAGTTCCTTTTCCAGCTTTTAGAGTAGCAGATCCTCTGACCAAGGCTCGCCATCATCGGCGCCATACTGGTTAGAGTTACAGCATAAGCAGTTTGTTTTAGATCCTCTGACCAATGCTTGCCATCATCGGTGCCATACTGGTTAGAGTTGTTTCAGTATGTTTGAGTTTATCTTCTAACCTTAATGGGTACTTGCTTGTAATGTTGAAATCTGATAATTAAAAAAATAAAAAAATTGGCTCGAGATATTTCAGTGCATGCTTAGTTAATGATCATCAAGCCCAGCTAAAAATTCATCTAATAATTGGGCCAACTTTTGTGACTATGTATATGGTCACTTATTTTTAGCTAGGCTTGATGATCATTAACTAAGCATGCACTATCACATTTATATTTTTTTATCATTAAAATTCTATGGTATCTTCTCTTAGTCATGTCAACTCCACTTGAGAGATACCAATGGATGAAGAGAGTTGATTCTACACCATTGATTCTCTTTGTAAAGAACAACTATGCTTCATGGTAGATGTACATGGAATGCTTGCTCACATAATAGATTCTGATTCCATTTTTTAGGGATATATTCTTGTTCCCATTGACCCTTGTCAATACCATGATTGGGCCAACTTTTGTGACTATGTATATGGTCACTTATTGACTCATGTTTCATGGTATCTACACTATGTGGAGCATACAGTGTGTCCCTCTACTATTTGGAGAAGTCTTCAATCTCATTTTAGAGATCACGTTAAGATTTATATTACTCCTCATACTTCTCATATTTATATTATCTCTTCATATACTTTTGTACTCTATCCTCCTATTTCAAAGGACTCTACTATTTTTAGTGAGAGTACACTTATTGAGAGCATTGATGACTCATCACTTCATGTGGATATTCATTTTGTGGATCTATGTGATTCATTTATAGTCTCTTCTTTAGTTTAAGAGTTATTGAGCCATGCTCCACATTTCACATGGACATTATTTTACGTTAGAGATATGAGGCATCCTTTTAGGGGTTGAAGATGTTGATGGTTCCCACAGTGTTAGGAATGTTAGCTTTCCCATAATGCACACATGTACCCTTATTTTATAAAAACATCATATATAGTCCACCCCTTTAAAATCTACCAAATTCCCACTAAAAATATTAAAAAACTTAGAAAAACCCAGAAAGGATTTTCTATTGAATACTATAGATTTTATGAATTTGCAAAAAAAAAATTTAAAAAGCCAAAAACCCTCCAAAAATGGAAAATTTTGACTTTCAAGGGGTTTTGACACCTTCTGAATCTGATGGTATAGGACATTTTGCATGAAAACGTACCATATGATATGTGACCAATAAAAGACACCTTCCCCCTTGTTCTTTTTTGAATCTAAATCCACTAAGGATCCCAAAAGAAGAGCAAAATCTAAAATATGGTGAATATATAATATGCGAAGTCAATGAATGATAGATCTATAACATGCAAGTTAAAATTCAATATTTCACAATAGGTAAAATGGCATTCATCTACTAGAAAAGCTTTGACACCATGAAATTTTTTCCAATGATGAGGATGTCCAAGACCAAAGACTAGTTGATCAAACACATGAATTCTATTGAACAATTAAATTAAAATGAGAGTATAAACTGAGCATTATGTATTTAAAAATAGTTTTACATTGCATTACATTATAAATGGCTTGGTAAATAAATACATATAGAAGTGGAATATAGGTGAATCCCATCCATGCCATGCATGTGGGACTAACTTCCCCAAAATAGTTATAAGAAAGGCATCAAGCCAACATCCTCATACATGTGGGATAAACTTCCCCAATATACATAAAAAACACACAACTAATCAAGCTAAATAAAAGTTTAGGAAAATCTTGCACACCAGCACGCTATGCATTAGAGGTGCCATTGCATCCTACCACACCTCCCCTAGCTTTATGTTCCCTCTAATTCAATCTCAAGAAGGGAAAAACCTATAGTTAGGGTTTTAAGTGGAGGAAGGAGGATGTTGAAAAGTGCCTCGCTCCACTCCATCCAATCTAAAATTTATACATGTGGTGTAATTTAATTTTTGTTACCCTAATTATTTTATTGAATTTAATTAATTCATTTTTAAATATTTAATATATTATAGTTTATAATTATTTTCCATTATTAATTTTACTATTGAATTTATAATATTATTTCTATTTTTTACGGGACATTAAGTCATCACAAAAATAAGGACAAGGATGATGATGATGATGATGATGATGATGATGATGATGATGATGATGATGATGATGATGATGATGATGACATGCTCTTTGATTAAAATGGTAAATATGATGATGAGAACAATATTGAAGAGTATTTTAAGGATAATTAAATCACCATAGATATAATTATAATTTTAAAAATATCAAGATAACATTGATGACTTCTTTACCTATGTTTCTTAAAAACTCTATTTAATAACTTTGATAACTTTTTTATATAAGCATTTTACATTTTACTATTATATTTTAATTTTACATTGAAAATCTAAATTTATTTTAAATGCTTCTTTTGAATTTTAATTTTATGGCATATAATCTATTTAATTAATTAATTTCAATGTGATTTATTTTGTTATTTAATTTATTTTCCCCCATTTTATTTGACTAGTAAATATATATCATTTATAAATATATTAATAATTGATTCCATAGTCATATTTATGATTCTCATTAAGAAGACATGCAATCTTCTACAATTACTCAAAAAGTTAACTAATTAGTCTATTTTTGTAACAATTTCTTCCCATTTGATCCAATTCAATGTAACTTACTTCACAAATTAAAAATTTTCATTGCATCAAAAATTTAAATATTTCACACCATTCTTGGCATAATTTAAGAATAACACCAAAAATAAAATTTTATTTTTTAAATTATTTTGGTGTATTTCATTTCAGGCTTGTTTGTAAATTTAAGTCAAAATTTTTTTTAAAAAAAAATTTAATAGCATTCATGAGGCACTATTTTCATTTAAAAGCTATATTTTTTTATGATTAAATAATTTTTAACATAAATTATGCGATCATGATGTTGCATCTGAACTTTTGGATAAAGAATTTATTTCATTTCCTCCTAATGTATAATGCTAAAATTTATGGATTTGGGTTTTTTTATTGTAGTGGATATCTCCTTTGTCCTAACTAAGCAATGACTTCTCCAATTTATATTTATGAGGCTTCCACATGCATATTTTTGTACCAATCAATACAAAATAAATTATGGGTCCTTAAATTTGTTACAATAATCTTAACATTCTAGGGTCCATATAAATATATTATTTTTAAGTGACAACACTTCTATGTTTGAAACAATAAATACATTCCTTATAAAAAAAATTGTAGTAGCTAGTGTGACCATGGAATGATCTTGTCTCACTTGAGTTAGTTAGTGCTTCAATTTCAATATAGATATAATATTTTTTTATCAAATAGGTCCCCTTTATTACATATTACATGCCACAAGTACACTAAAATTTAAGTGAATAAAATACACTTCTTAATAGTTAGAGATATTTTAACTTGTACAAATTATTTAAACATTAACATCTACTTCGATAAATGTTTTTTCAAGAGAGATTTTAACATGTATATATTGTTTAAACATCAACATATACTTTGATAAATGTTTTTTAAACAATGATACATTTACTAAATCATCTAAATATAAATCAAATAAATTAGGAATTAATTCCCTAAAATCTACTTCAATGATTCTAGATAACACTATTGGAGCATTCCTAATCCCAAATGGCATAATCTTAAAAATGAAAGATCCCCATTTTGTGGCAATAATCATCTTGTAGTAGCCTACCCCAACTATAAGTACTTGATTTTAGCCATTTAATGTCTCTAAAATAATATACCATGTGACCTACAAAATCCTCTAAAATTTTATCAATAAATGGATTTGGAAATGGATCATTGACACATGCCTCATTCAAGGCTTTGAAGTCTCCACAAAATTTAATCTCCCATTTTTTCCTATGAAAAACTACTACTAAACTTAATCCCAACTTCAAGTAGTCTATCCAGTTATTTTTTTTCCTTAAGCTTCATGTTGGGATTGAGTCTAAGAATGTTTCCTAACATGTTTAATTTTATCCTCCAACTCTATTTTCAAAGAGCCTAAAGAAGGATGAACACCCTTGATATTAGTAAATTTAGAGTTAAACAAATAAATAAAAAATCTCAATGATTTCACTATCTCAAATACCTCTTGTTCACTCCAACAGTGGTTGATAGTTTCTATCTTAAGACTTTAATCATCTCCTTAAATGACTTGATGGGTTTTTATTAGTTGTTTATAAATTTTCTCTTCTTGGTCTTATATCATGTCCTTAATATTTCTCTTTATTCATAAATATATATTCATATATTTTTCAAGGCCTCATACTCAATTGTGACTTGTTCTTCTCTTTTCATTTTCTCTCTTTTGTATCTTTCTCCTTATTTTTCCTATGAATAAATTTAGGCTTTCCTTCTTGTTTTTCCTCTTCAAAAATTTCTTCCATACTTAGATTTATGATACATTCCATCTCTTAGCACATATGTTCTTCTTCTTCCATCCTTTTACATTCATCTTTGATTTATTTAGTTTCAAAATTGACACGAATAAATGGTTCATGTTCTTCCTCATCTTTATTAAGGTTAAATTTTTAATCCCCTCTCTACCAGAGATTTTTTGTATTTCTCCAAAGTTTATTCAACATCAAAAACTTATTTGATATTTAATTTATTGTAAATATATTTTACTTATTCTTACATTATTCATATTTACACAAAAATACTTGTATCAATGTAATGCCTCCAAATGGAATTATTTAACCAAAAAAGGGTTTCTCCTAAAATCCACAATTTTTTGAATTTTGATATTAGAAATTAGCAAACCCTAGCATGCAAGAAATGACCTAAAACCCTTAATAAAACCTAATAAACCCTAGGCATAAATATAAAAGATATGTGTAGACAATTTCTAGCCACCAAGTTATCCAAAATTCACCTTAATACTGGCAAAGATAAGCAATAAATTGAAAATGGGAAAGATGTACCTTTTTGTCAATTTTTTGGATCAATTGCTATTTTATGATAGTTGGAAAAATATGAGTTTTATCTCAAATATATCTTCTATTCCTTGCTTAATTTTTTCTTCAAACCCTTTCCAAAAATATGCCACATGTGTTAAAAATCAAGAAAAAATTCTAGTGATCTCCTAGGGCATCCAAAATGGCCAAAAGGTCCTTCCAAGCTAGTTTCTCAAGTCACCAAGGTGTAGAATAAATTTTTAAATATTTATTAGGAAAAATCCCACATTTCACAAGTCAATTTGATCAATAAACCCTATCAATAAGTTAAATAATAATTCTAAAAATTATTATTTATATCCTAGCAAGTTAGAGCCTCAAAACTACATCAAATCTTCACAAAACCCAATGCCAATTTAAAAAAAAAATTATCAATGAATTCTAGAATATTAAATTGATCAATTATACCCCAAAAAATATCTCAAAACACTCCCAAGGACCTCCAAACCAAGTCACCCCACTTGTAAAATTAATACAAATAATAATTAGAATTATTATGCTCCAATTAGACATCAAATTATCCACCAACCCGTATCAACAAGTACACAAAGAAAATTGCCCCACTCTAGAATAGGTAAAAAATACACCTTATCAATAGGTGGTATCAAAAAACACCTTTTATAGAATAATCAACTCCAAATATGTGAACACTTATTGGGCATACATCCTAATATCTTCTTCAAACATAAAGAAACAATATCAATTTTCAACATGTCTTCAATTGTGATCTTCACCTTGTATTTGTACCTTCCAAAGGGGGATAAACCACCTTGGGGAGTTAAAATACCTTATAATCCTCTCTCACAAACTTTTAGGATATCTTTTCCTTTTCTTTGCTTAGCTCCCAAGCTGACACTCCTCTTTTTCAAATATAATATTAATTAATTACCTTAAAAATAATTAGTAATTTAAATTAATTTTATAAAATAAATTAATAATTATTTTAATAAATTACTTTAGTGGTAAAAACCAATTTTATAAAATATCCTATTAATCAATTAATAATTGCCTTATATGGTCAAATAATTAAAATCACTATTTGGCAATTAATAATTAACTAATAAAACACAACCCCAAAAGGAGTCCTTTAGTCTATGAGGAAGTAGAATAAATGTATTCAATACCTACTCATGCATTATGTGGAAATGGGGACATCATAGTCCTCCCTTCCCACAATTGCTTTCCCTCAAGCAATTATAAACCTGGATGCTCCAAAATTGCCTCTTTCTTCCAAGTGGCATCTTCAAGTGGTAAGTCCTTCCATATAATCAAATATTATTTGATGCTATAGTTCCTTAGCTTCTTCTCACTAACCTAAATTATATATTCTAAGATAAAGATTATTTTTCTTTATTCATCTAATGGAGGCATCTCTAAAGAAAAGGTAGTGTGTTTCCCAATAACCCATTTGAGACAAGAAACATGGAACACATTGTGAATCTTACCATTTTTTGAAAGCTCCAAATCATATTCTACTTCTCCCACCTTGTTCTTCACCTTATATGGCCCATGAAAATATGGTTTAAACTTTTATAAACCACTTTTTTTGAGGTAAGATTGCCTATAGGGTTCTAATCTCAAAAAGATCCAATCTCCTACCTCAAATGACCTCTCCATTCTATGTTGATCTACATATAATTTTTGCTGATTTTGGGCATGTTGTAGGTTCTCTTTTAGTGCTCTCAGGATATCATAACTCTATTATACCAATTCTTTTTCCCTAGGCACTCTATTATCTATCAACACCAAATCAATGAAAGAAAAATCATAATAACCATAAAGTAACTTAAAAGGAGTCATACTTATATACATGTGGAAGGTTGTGTTATAATAATGCTTGACCATATGTAACCATTTTATCCATGTTGATTACTGCCTTGAAACATATTTCCTCAAGTATTCTTCCAACCATTTATTCATAATTTCTATTTTCCCATCAGTTTATGGATGATAAATGGTGCTAGGAATGAGCTCAATACCTATCAATTTAAAGATTTCTTGCCAAAATATACTCATGAATCTATTGTCCCTGTCACTAAAAATGTTTTTGGGCATCCCATGAAATTTGAACACTTCTCTAAAAAACACATTAACAACCATAGGAGCATTGTACTTATTTTAAAGTAGATAAAAATGAGCAAATTTAGTAATTCTATCAACCACAACATATAAATAATTTTTACCTTGAACCATAGGCAACTTGGTAATGAAATCCATAGAGATTCTCTCCCATTTTTGTGAAGGAATGGGAAGGGGATACAATATACCTAATGAAAATTCATGCCAACTTTTATTTTTTTGACATATAAAACATTCTCAGATGTACTTGAGAACCTCCATCTTTAAGCCCTTCCAATAGAACCTCTCCCTCACAAGTTTGTAGGTCTTAAAGTACCCTTGATGGCCAACCAAAGGAGTGTCATGGGCAGCCCTCAAAATCATGTATTTAACTTATATTTGGGTACCAAATAGACCCTTCCTTTGTGATTATAATACCATCCAAAATTTTGAATTTATCATCAACAATCACCTCTTCCATCAAGTTGTTAGTGAACTGATTTTTAGCATATTCCAAGATAATTAACTCTTTCCAATTTGCTATTATAAAAGACATAGAACATATTTTTACATCTTCATGTAAATCCTTATTGAACATATAATCAATTTGAGGTGACCCTTTGATCATACCTTGAAGTGTTACATCTTTTTCACCCACCTTGAATTTGAGAATTAAACATCGATAATTAAGGGTAAATTCCCCCAAGCAATGCAACCATTGGATGCCAAGAACAATATCCATATATATAATGTCCATTAAATATAAATCATCACATACCTCATACTCCCCTAATGTAATTGTAAGCTTGGTGATTATTTTGGTGCAAGGAAGAGAAAATCCATCCACTATTATTACCTTGAAACCCTTGAAGTCTTCCACAATCAAATCAAGCTTAGCCACAAAATTTTTTCCAATAAAATTATGAGTATCCACACTATCAATAAATATGGTTACCTTGTGCTCCTTCAAAGTCCCTCCTGCCTAGAAAGGATAGTACTTTGGTGCTCCTGAAAGAGTATCAAGAGTGTTACCCATATCTTGTGTGTCCTCTTCATGCACATGCTCATCAACAACATTTTCATTATGTTTATTATTAGTATCAATAATATAAAATTTTGAATCATCTTCAATTACCTCAATATAGTGGACATGTTCTTTACCCATGTAATGGTGGCCTTTTGTCCATGGTTCCTTGCAAGTGAAACACAAACCTTTCCTTCTCAATTCATCTCTTCCATCCTTCATATTGATTCTATAGAGCAGTGATCTATGAGGTGGCACATATGGTGTATAAGGCTTATTTTATTACTCATTAGTTGGTGCCCTAGGTTGCCCACTAAAATTAGACCTTGGCTACCGTGTATTTGCCCCTTTGGATAGTGAATAGGTGGTTTCCCTTGGCTTCCCTCTTTTCCATTCATGGCCCCTATATGTTGAACATTCTAAATCCAAAGCCTTAGTGATGACATATTTTAAATAAAGATGGTTAAAATCCTTAACCAAACCCCTTAAAGGGTCAATCAAACCCTCAATGAAAAAAATAACCAACCTCCTCTCACTAACATCTGGTTACCATAACTGAAACCTTTTGAAAATAAACAACATACCTTTCAACATCATGACTTTGATTGAGTTGTACCTTCTCATGAAAATGTATTTCTAGATCTCTCCTATCAAATCACTTTATGATCCTCTTGCCAAACTCCTCCAAGGTAGTAATGGATCTATGGATTTGTGTGATTAAGCCATGAAACCACCACTCATGAGTAATACCCTCCAAATCTATGGTAAAAAACTTTAGAGCCCCATCCTCAAACATGGGGTTAAGTGATAAATATGTCTCCAATTTTTGCAACCACGATTTCATAGGAAGTTTATTAGTACCATAAAAAAATAAGAATATAAATCTTACCTAACCTTTGTTGTAAATCTCTGTAAGATTGCATATTAGGAACCCTTGGCTTGGATGCTTCCTTCATCTCATAATAATCCTAAAAAAACAAGAATGCTTATGTGGCAAAGCTTAGGGATGCATACTTTTGTTGATGAATATCAAATGAATCATCCTTTGGTGTCTCCATCTCCAAAACTAGTTCTCTCTATAAAAAATTCACCTTGAATAATTTATTAGGGGGGTTAATAGAAACCCCCTCATTATCACTTGAAATTCCTTCTCCATTGAAGGGGTGGTCTTTGCTTGGAGTTATAGTATCCTTAAACATAGCTGTAAATTACATACCCAAAGTATGTTAAAGATCATTTTGGCTTTATTTGATCAAGCCCTGCAAAATCTTAACCTGATTTAAATAAAAATCCTTAGGCTTTGATCCTCCATAATCTTTTCCCTTCTCTAATAATATAAGACCTCTTTACTTATTTACATCCAAAAAACCAAAACTCATAGGTAGACAAGATCAATGTTCTGATACCATTATAATGTCCCCAAATGGGATGATTTAACCAAAAATGGGTTTCCCTTAAAATCCATAATTTTTTGAGTTTTGAAATTAGAAATCAACAAACTCTAGCAAGTAATAAATGACCCAAAACCCTTACCAAAATCTAATAAACCCTAGGTTCCAATATGCAAGATATGTGTAGACAATTTCCAGCCACCAAGTTATCCAAAATTCACCATAATACTTGAAAATATAAGCAATAAATTGAAAATGAGAAAGATGTACCTTTTTGTCAATTTTTTAGGATCAATTGATATTTTATGATAGCTAGAAAAATATGATTTTTATCTCAAATATAATTGATATTCCTTGCTTAATTTCTACTTCAACCTTTGTCAAAAATATGCCACATATGCCAAAAATCAAGGTAAAAATACAGTGATCACTTAGGACATCCAAAATGGCCAAAAAGTCCTCCCAAGTTGGTCACCCAAGTCACCAAGGTGTAGAATAAATTGTTGAAAATTTATTTGGAAAAATCCCACCTTTCACAAGTCAATTTAATCAAGAAACCCTATCAATAAATTAAATAATAATTCTATAAATTATTATTTAATATCCTAACAAGTTAAAGCCTCAAAACTTCATCAAATATTCACAAAACACAATGCCAATATTTAGGAAAATTATCAATAAATTTTAGAATATTAAGTTGATCAATTAGACCTCAAAAAGGATCTCAAAACACTCCCAAAGGCATCCAAAACAAGTCACCCCACTTACAAAATTAATACAAATAATAATCATAATTATTATGCTCTAATTCAACATCAAATTATTCACCAAACCTTATAAACAAGTACACAAAGCAAATCACCCCACTCTAGGGAAATTAACAAATCCATCTTAGCAATAGGTGGCATCAAAAGATACCTTTTGTAGAATAATCAACTCCAAATCTATGAACACTTATTGGGCATAGATCCCAATAACTTCTTCAAGCATGAAAAAACAATATCAATGTTTAGCATATATTCAATTATGATCTTCACCTTGTATTTGTACCTTTCAAAGAGGTATAACCACCTTAGAAAGTTAAAATACCTCATAACCCTCTCTTTCCATCTTTTAGGATATCTTTAACTTTTCTTTGCTTAGCTTCCAAGCTGACACTCCTCTTTTTTTAATATAATATTAATTAATTACCTTAATAATAAATAATAATTAAAATTAATTTTAGGAAATAAATTAATAATTATTTAAATTAAATAATTTAGTGGTAAAAACAACTTTTATAAATATCCTTTTAATCAATTAATAATTATTTATATGGTCAAATGATTAAAATCACTATTTGGCAATTAATAATTAACTAATAAAATACAACCCAAAAAGGAGTCCTTTAGTCTATGGGGAATTAGACTAGAGGTCTTCAATACCTACTCATACATGATGTGGAAATTGGGACACCACAATCTATTACAAAGATAAATCCATGTGAGGATTATGATCATTCCAAGTTTAGTTTTACACAAATTTATATTGAACTCTCCCCCATGTATATTTATCCCTTGTACTTTTAGTAGCATAATACCACATAAGATTTGTTTGGTCTAGTGTATATGGAAACAATAACCCCATAATATTATTGATTTTTTTTTAATTTCATTATCTTATGATGTGATCTATATGTCACATAGGTATATCTTCTACTCTCAATTTTGAAACATATATTCGCTCAAGTCCAATCTTACTTGGAGAGCACTTCTAAATAGTCTCCATAGGTGTAGTTCTTATTTTTTTATTTTCCACCATAATAAAAACTTTTAAGGCATAGTTCACTCTTTATTCTACATCTGGAACACTTTATCTATCTTCAAAATAAACTCATTGGTCCCACAAATGTTATATGATTAAGGTAACTTATTTTCTCTTGTATATACCATTCATATTGGTATTACTTAATACTCCCCCTTCATCCATCCACTCATCACAACATAATAATCACTCTTATTAATGATTTTTCACTCTATGGTATAGTCTTATTATGTTATGGTCAAATATCATCCTCCATACCTCCATTATAAATATAAATTTTCCTCCTATAAAAATGTATAGAATACCTATCCTTTGGGGATAATGATGCTTCTACTATTTCCACCTACAAACTAGCTTGGTTTATCTATATACTCTCTTACTTTTTATCATGAAAAAACTCCTTTTGTTGACCCAAATTATCTATTTGGAATTAATTTTATTGACACCTTTCTCTTGGTAAAACTTGATCTCTATGCACCATGTATGGTTTCCCCTTCTCGTTATTCATTGAGATGACAATAATTACATTGGGCTTATGTAAATTTAAGTAATTATCCATTTTGTTAGTGTATATATTATTTTCATAATCCAACTTATTCCCAATAATTTTTGGATAATTCCTTTCTATACGCTTCAAATATAACATCTCTAACTACCAAAACACCAACTTGAAACTCTATATTCTCAAGCATAATAATAGTATTGATAGTACCATAATCAATGAGGTTTATAATGATTAGATTATGATTGAAATCACTTTTAATGTTTTTATTCCAATGGATTCACATGCTACCTTATTAAGTATGTTTAAAATATACTAGAAATAAAAATAGCATCATCAATATCATAAGCATAAAAAACAATATCAATCCTTGTATCCACATCCTATACTTTCAACACCTTAACATACTGAGCTAGATTTTTTGATGATGTTTTTCAATGAATTCCTTTTTATATTAATAATTTCAATATTTTTTTAAAAATATATAAAATGTCAATTTTTTACAATCCATAAAATATTTATAAAAATATTGAGGGTTGCTAATTGTCCTCCTACTTTATACATGAAACCGTTTCTCTGAAGACTTTTTCTTCCATATTCACAATTCCTATAGGTTTTCTTTGCCTCTCATATTCCCTTATGGACATTAATATCTATATAGTCTCTTGAATTATCTTTCTCTCTTAGGTTGGATTAGAATACATCTTCTCTTGTGCCTTGTGTACCCTTAGATCTATTTGTATCTTTGGAGGTGGTGGACCTTTTTCTATTTGAAATCTTTTAATATAAATTGTATTTCTGATATTTTCTTCCCCTCTAATATTATGCATGTTTTCTACCATGTTCACATTCCTATGAGATTTATCATCCTTCAAATTTTAAAAAATTAGAGAATATTTTATGTTATGATCTCCTAAAAAATATTACAATAAGAATAATATACTACCCTTGTTGGATTTTTAGGACATTTTATGACAATATTCCCTTGATACCACACTTGTAACAAAGTAGAAGTTGTTTATGACCTTTATGCCTCCCTTATCCTCTTGGTCTCCATAATACCTATTCTTTGTTATCCTTCATGTTGTTAGTTGTTCCAAACTAATTGAATATTTTGATTTCATCCTCCTTATGGGCTATGAATTGAACCATTTAGTGGATGATTCCATACCCTTTTTTAATCTTTTAATTCCACCCTCCTTGAGATGGTGGTATGGGATAAGATTTTTTTTTAGTTTGGTATTGTGGACATATTTATTTTATATATTTTGTTGCATTAAGTCACATCCTAATATTTTACATATAAATACATTTCTTTGCATCCCCTCTCTTATCTCTCTCCCAAAGCTCTACATTCCTTTGAAATTTAAGTTATAGTCTTAAAAAAAAACATAATATTTTTTTGTAAGTTTCCTTGTGTACCACATAAAATAAGTATAATTAGTTAATATAAGGCCCTAAACTCTAAAAATATCAAAATATTTGTTCCTTGCCTCACATATTATTGTATATTGTACATGTGTATGAGATGCACATCCTCATAATCAAGGACAATCATTTTTTAAAATTTCCATTTATACCACACTCACTACACATAATTGTGATCACGTTGACTTATTTCCATCCTAAATATCTTCCATTTTATTCATCATCATATCAATTTTGGCTTCAGTTTGATAAATAAAAAATGGTATATCATTTACTTCAATTAGTTGTACCTTAGTTGCAACACATGATTCTACTTTTTTCTTATATTGAGATTAAGCTAAGATCGAACTCAATCTTCCTCTTAGCCATTCTAAAAACCATGGATATTTATAAATTTGATTGAATAAACTTCATTTTTTTTAAAACCTCTAAATATGTCTTTTCATAGTCCTCTATAAGCTCACCATGTTTTTTGATCAATTTTATTCAATTTTTGAATTTCAAAATTTTAAGATGTGTATTCTAAACTCATTTATAATTTTTTATTTTATTTCTAGAAAATATTTTATTTATCAATATAAATCAAGAGATATATCTTTTAGTGCTCCTATGCCTTCACATAGTTGGCTTCCTTTATCCATTATATCCTTCAAATTTTAGACTTTCTCACAAGTGAATAAGTAATTCTCTAGATGTCATGACCCATCATATGGAGCCAGTGTATATAAATTTACGAATGGGGTGTTTTCCATATTATTATGGGGTATTCCTCCTTGTATAATTTATCCTAATTATCCTTCGTGACTCTTGAATAAGGTGATCCTTCTTATGTACTCAATTTGTGCATAGCTCCTTGACATCCTTGATTACTTTGGATTTTTGAATCCCTTTAAATACCCTGACTTGGAATTCCTTGAAATTTTTGGCTTGCAAACCTCCTTGGAATAATCAATTTTGGTGCATCAACATATATAATTTGTCTTGTGAATCTAATTTTGGCACTACCAATATCTCTATATAATTTTGCATTTCAAGATCAATTTATACTCTTAACCTTTCCAATTCTTTGTCTATTTGTTAAAAGTTCTATAATCTTCTTATATCCTTTTAGTAGTTATTATCACAATAACTTTGATATGATTTTTTGAAACTTTGATTGTATCTTCCTCAATGTTTCTCCTTAAAAAAATATAAATTTGTGTTTCTCTTTACTACCA
>JARHVA010000158.1:1867500-2040000 GCA_037957365.1 Torreya grandis
ATGATGTAGACTTAAGTTCATTTATATCTTCATCCATTGGTTTAGTTGTATCACATAACAAATGTGGAAGGAAGCACTTGTCACACCAATCAAAATCAATGTCATAATCTACACTATTCACTTTAGCATTGAAAGGATTAGGCACTTATTTTCCATCCCCTCTATTCTAATTTCTTTCCTTTCTTTCTTAATGTGTAGGCCTCTTCCCTCTATCATTATCTCAATGGTGTAAAATAGGCCTTACTTTTTCTTGATTTGGATTTGGATCCCTCTCTTGACTGGTAGACACATGAGGGATCCTCTTTTCAGCTCTAGCCAACTTGTATGACATTTTTTTGACAATAGAGGACAAAGTTTTAATAGTTTCCTCAAGGTTGGATATCTTTGTGGATGATGTCTTTTCAGGATTGACTAGTTTCACATCATCCCTCTTGTTCATAGGCTTTCCCATAGCCTTGATGTTATTCTCAATTTGGATGGCCATATTGAATTCCAACCATAGGTTAGTGGGAGCCTTGTCCCTAAAGGAATCTCAATACTTTATTAAGCACATTGTATCACTGGGCCTGATGTTTTTGGGTAGCCACATCATAGTCTTATTGAACCTTATGTTAAATTAATTCACAAACTCATTAGTATTTTTTTGATATTTTCAAATTTAACCAAAAGAAACCTTGGATCAATCCTAGCACCATACTAAATTTTAAAAACATTCTACATCTCTTCCCATGAATTAATGTATCCAATGGGAAGGGAATTGAACCATTTATGAGAATATTCCTATAGCATGTGCACAAACAAATTAATTCACACATACTCATACTCAACCTTATAATTTTCAATTATATTTAAAAATTTCCTCAGATGCTGATCACCACTCATTGCATTATTCCCTTGGAATTTTGGGAGGCATTTCCTAACTTCATTTAGGACTTCATTAAGATAGCCTTCCATTTCATCAAAATTGATAGGTCTGAATGTGGGAAGATGGAATGTAGGATATGCATTCTCATCTATATCCCTATGCCTCATTATTAGTTCAATAGGAGGTTCAATAACAAATGGTAAAGGTGTATGAGGTGTAATTGGTGGATCAAACCTAGGAGGGGATTTAGCCAGTTGAGATGGAATTGGGTAATACATGGGACTATATGTTTTAGAATTTCTAGGAGAGTTATGATAGTCCTCAATAATGGGAGGGTAAAAAAAGATCTCAAGATTACCAAAATATAGAAAACCCTTAATAGTTGAGATCTACCCTTGAATAGGCTTCCAAACTTGTCTCCCTCTTCTTTGATGAATACTCAAAGGAGAGACGAGTTTATTTGATGGGTCACTTCTGAAAGATGATCTCAATCTTTCTAGATTTGTAAATAAGAAGATACTCAAAAATGAAAGTTAGCAAAATATTTAGAATAGGCACCAATATTCTTTAAAACTAGAAAATAAAGTTGGAGTCACCACTAGAATCAAACTTCTAAAATATAAAAATTGACAAACTATTGTGATACATGCTAAAATTCAACTTGTTGAAACTTAATGAGATAGAAAATAAAGACATTAAATTTTTTAGAATAATTTTTATAAGGGACAAAATACCTTTCAACATGTAATGTTAATATTTAGCTATAATAAATGTAGTAGAATTCAAATTATCAATCCTTAAAAATTCCTAGCACATCCCTAGTGAAGTGTTGCAATGTTAACAACCAAGATAGTCAAATTAGTGTAGTAACAATAAATAACTTCACAAGATGAAATTATTATATCTCTCTACAAGAGTCCCTAAAAACACATAAGTAACCATGATTTTAGTTTAGTCCCTAGTAATGGCACCGGTAGAGTGTTGGTTCCTAGTTGTATACCTCATACACTTGACCTTGTACACTTGAATAAAATGGAAAACAAAGATGAAAAACCTACTAGAATGTCATTATAGTTGAGAAAGGGTTTTGCATCATGATTATACTAAATGTAGAGAATGATTGAGAGGTACATACAAAGGGTATGGTCATATCCATGATACTTTTGGCTATACCTAAATCAAGGTGAGAGGACCTATGGGGTATCTTTCTCACATGGAGAGATTTTGCAATTCAATCTCCATGGAGATTTTTGGCACAAGGAAAAAATATGACCAAAAAATAACCAAGTTTACACACTTCACCTATGAAGGTTTATCACATGAAATGCATAAATTTCCTAAGTCATATACAAGCTACTAAGACAAATGAGGAGATGACTAAAATCTTCATTCTATAAAATATTCAACAACAAGGGTCGAATGGAAAACTAAAACACTAAAATTTAAATCATAAACTAAAAACACATTTCATATATGCAAGATCTTATGCATTTTCAAGTCAAATAACACTTATAGTATGTAAAGGGTGTATTATTTATAGGTTGGGATGAGGTAAGATAGTTAGATGATTATATAAAAATGGAAGGTGGTGTGTTGGTGACCTATTTTAAATAACAAGGTCTCTTACAATGTTTATGACATTAACCTTAGAAAAATATGTAGAAAACACTTAAACACAAGCTAATGAAAAATACCAAATGGTCCTTGAAAACCTAGAGCATACACTATAACTAAACTTTCAAGAAACTTTTTCCTATTGAATCTGTAGACCTAGGGTACCCTAAATGGTTATCCAATAACACATTTTCAAAGTTAAATTGTAGAAAAGGAATTACAACCTAGATATATGTTCAATATTACAACCAATAGTGAACATAAACCCAAATATCCAATCAACAAGACTTGTAAAATATATTAATACACTTCATCAACAAGAAAGAGCAAAGAACCAAAACCATTTTCATTAATCTTAAAAAAAGAAACTTTATACACATCAATTGTTCAAAATGCTGCCAAGGGGAAAAGTATGGTGAGTTTTCTATTTTAAAAAGGGAGATATATAAACATGATCTCAAAGCTTGATAATGTCTATATATCTGTAACCACCTTAGTAAGAGAGACAAGATCTACACATAGCAATTGATCCCAAAAAAAATTGCAAAACCTAGACTTAGAGAAGATGAACACCTAAAACAACAATCTACAACCTTAAAATAGTATACATTTTTAAATATGGAACTATGTGTTGTAACTTTCAAATTTTCAAAACAAACTTTCAAGTCTACCAAGATGCTTCAAGCTAGAATATGCCCTTTTCCATGCTTGAGATCTTCATCTATTTGTAATAAAAATAAATGTTCTAACTGCCTCTACAAAGAATGATGAATATTTGTAACAAACTTCTAATTTCATGGTGGGAGATGCCTTTCACATGAGTTGGAAGGAGAATATTCATGGTAGAGGGATGAAAAAACTTCGTCTTTATATAGAACTACCTGAAGATACCCTGGACCACTTGTTTGCATAGCTAAAACCTTCTAGATAACTTTAATTCCTCTTTGCACACTGTGGAATAACCTAATTTTGCCATGATTTCTTGGAAAGATTCTAGATCCATGGACCTATAAATTATCTTCTCTAGAGTGGCTCACATTAGATTTACAAACTTGTAATATTTCACTCATGGAAGAGCCTAAACAAACATAATAATGATAAATTTAAAATGCTTAGGTCATTTTAACTTTTTAATTTTGGATCCAACTTGTTTTTCAAATTTTTTAGGTTCACCTTTTTTTCACATTGAGCCTTTTAGGACATCTCTCATATATTTTAATGCAAAAATCATTAGTTATAACTTTTGATTTACTTGGGTAAATCTTGGTCCCTCTTACAAATTTACCATTTATAAATTGCCAAGTTGTCAATGGTGAAATTTTTGCCAACTGGCTTGCATAGGGTCCTATTATTTATATGACATGTATGCTAAAGTGACATTACCATGTCACTTAGCTCATTAATATATCTGCTTTACACTGGCCTCAACATCACTTGTCTCCATACGTGGTTGAACTTCATTGAAATGTCCATGATCATCTTACACCATCAGATCTACTCATTTGAGAAAACATAAACCATAGATCTATGTTTGGCTCATTATAGTCATGACACATGTCACTACCACGTTTAACCTAGACCCTTTTAAAAATTTGTATTAGTTTTCTCCATTAGATATATGTGCATGGATTGAAGTGGAACATCAATCTTGATCTAAAAGATCAAGCTCTATTAGATATCAGTTATCTTTGGCCTTGAGGTCATGCACTAAGTAGATCCGTAGGTTCTTTTCATCTTACTCTATCATCTCTATCAGGATAACATGATCTTACCAAGTGGTGGTCTCACATTTAGTTTGGGCTTTCACCAAAAATTCTTGACTTAATACACATTGTGGATGAAATTGTGTACACTTGAACATGTACCATCGATCTCTAGGAATGTCATTGATCTTTAGCCTATGACCATATATTAACTTTTCAACTATGCCCTCACACCATTAGATATTTTCACCTAATCAAATACACATCATGATATTTCAATGCATGAGATGGAGAATCATTAGACACTACCTAGAATTATCCCTAAAGATGTGCCACTTGGTATTCCCATGGGCTCCCTATGTACCTTGTGAGTAGTGTCTATTACTTTGAACACCATTGTATTATATGGTAGCACCTCATGCTTCTATTTGAAATAAATGGATACTTCACAAGGCTAAATTTGATGCTCATGCAATCATCCTAGAACATTTGAATCCCAATGACTAGTTATCATGCCTTAAGATTGATGTCTATGTATCTGTCAAAAAACATCAATGAGACCATCATAAATGTAGTTTAAGCAAATTTATTCAAGACTTTACTTGTCAACATTCCTACTTCAGGCCTTTTGGTCTTGAAAATAATTTTCTCAAGCCTTTTGTATTTAGCTTCTCTATCTTCAGCAAAATTATTTTGCAAGTATTGAGTCTTTGAGATTTTTTCATCATTGGGATAATTATTTCAGACATTTTGTCTAAAATAATTTCCCTACATAAATTTAACTTGGTATTTTATTTAAAGAAATTGAGATTACATTTTTTCCAAAGAAAGGACTTTTTGTTGGGATTTTTGTGTAGGCAAAATGCCCAAGTGCCCTTCAGACTTTTTTTCATGGATAAAATGTTCAAAACAAATAAGGAATTTACATTTTTTTGAAAGAATTTGGACTTTTTTTAGAGATTTTTTGTTGTGGGAAAAATAACTAAAGGGCAAGTGCCCTTCGTACCTTTTACCATGGATAAAAAGTCCAAAATAACTGATCCTTACACCTTTCTTAAAGGAATTAGACTTAGCTCTTTTACTAAAGAAATTAGAACTTTGAACTTTTTCCAAAGAGTAAGTTCCCTTCAAACTTTTTACGATGGGCAAAAATTCCAAAGCAAATAAGGACTTTACATCTTCCCAACAATATGCAATTTTTTTGGATATTTTTCCCACAATCAAATACCTAAAGGGAAAGTGCCCTTTAGAATTTTTACCATGGATAAAATGTCTGAAAGAAGTGACACTTCAATTTTTTTGAAAAACACTTATCTCGATGCAAGTGGGACTTGGTGAAGACATTGAATTACTTTGGAATTTTTTTAGCGGATAAAATATATTACAAAAATAAGTCTTTGGAATTTTTATCCAAGATAAAAAGCTTAAAGACCTATTTATTTCAAATGTTGTGTTCATGAAAAAAGCCTGAAAAATTCTAAGGGAAAGACACATTCACCAAGTAAAGACCAAATTAAGACTTAGTGAATGTGAAAATAGGATTTGGTCTAAGGACTTGGGAATTTACATTTGACAAGGGCCCAATTGCTTCAATGCAATTTTGGGCACTAACAACCTATATATCCTATATTTATAAAATAAGTAGAGTTCCTATATTTATAGTATGTGACTAATTAGATAAGTCATAAAATCCTAAAGGATAGGGAACTATAACTATATGCACATATCCTATGTTCATAAATGGATGAATAAGTGTTTATTTATGAGTTTATTAAATAATCATATAAATTATGATTGTTGGTTAATATTGGGCAGTATGAGCCATATATTATGAAAATGATGATTTTGTACATTAACATTTACTTAAGGAAAGTAGATTCTTTAGAATTAGTTATATTCTACCTATTTGGTAAATAAACTTATTTGTCATGATTATTGTTTATGTGATGATTAATAAAAATGAGGTTCATTCATATATTTTATGGATAAAATATATGTATAATAATTATTTTAGTAATAAGTATGTGTTTGTACTTGATAGTAGAAATAATTACATGAACCTATTGGTTAAAGTAATGTTAAACAAATCTTGCATTGCTAGTTTTAACTAAGAAGTGAGACAAACTTCACCAACTTAGTTAAAATCACCAATGCAAGATGAAGGTAATCCTATCAAGTGGTGTGTATGAATTTGATTAATCCTAGAGATAAGTAGTTATTTGAAATTTTTTTCCAAAGTAATGTTAAATAGACATTATCATATCATATGTATGATTTACATGTTTTTGTGATATCATATTAGAACATATTTTATTTATGGTACACATCATGTAGTATAAATATTATAGCACATAGGTACTAACATGTCTCTCTAGATTCCTACACCATCACTATCTACCCATCCTTGAAGGGAGGGCCATCTTATGTTTGGGGGATTATACGTTGGATCAATGGTACATGGTTGGTGTGGAGAATCACTTGGATGATGCTCTCCCTCCATACTATAATACTTACTTAGAGAATACAATTGAGAGTATCAGAGATAAAGGAGTTAGAGTGACTTAAGCTTTGTAGAGAAATATATCTATTATTATATATATGTTGAGGCAAAATGCTTGTTGAAAATGTAATTATTTTATTATTATAAATTGATAGTAGTGGCTATATTATTATACCATCCATGGTTAGATTTTAATATAATTACCTTCCTTATGTGGTTATGTTATGTTACATATGATGCTAGTGATCAGTAACTATTATTATTACATGATTACCTATGCATAATATGCTTAGTTAGTATGCTAATGTCACTAAATAAATTCTCATGGTGTAATATGAAAAAATAAGTCTTGTGTAATGGGCCTAGATTTAAATAATAAAATAAATCCTCACCCCGTGAGAGATTGGATCAAGAAGAGTAGGTTAGATTGCTAAGGTGCACAAGTATGATTTAAAAATAAAACCCATAAATCTAATAAGAGTATAAGGCCTTTGCCAATTTATTGTATAAGGTGTTGATTCTTGAAGGGAATGAAAGGAAGAGTTACCATTAGTGGTTTTTGTTGATTCTATTTAAGAATGGTATTCTCATATAACATTATTCCTATTATATGGATAATGCCCTACTTATATGATTCACAAACAAAAATTAAATCTCAATATAAAGGTGACCAAAAATGTTGAATTAAATTTATTGTAGATGAATTTAGTTTTATTTGTCATAATTTTATTTAATACAAAATGATGTAACATGATATGTAAAATTATTCTTAAATTGATTATAGTTGGTAAATGTATTATTTGAATATAATGGAATTACTAAAATAATATGAAATTAATATTTGATCATTTTTATTTAATTGTAATAAATAGTTGTAATGTTGAATAAAATTCTATAGTATTTTGAATAATGTTTTGGTCATATCTTTGACTATGTTTATAAAGAATTGGTTTAGTGATTGAGAAAATAATTGGGTATTTGATTATGTATTCATTAATGTTTATCTCAGGTATCAATTATGTTTTTATTATATCTCAGGTATATTAAAAAAAATATATTACATTATTCTAGTAAATCCATATGGGGATGTTACACATACATAGGTTGTCACCAAGTTCATGCATTCGTTCATGTATCTAATGAGATGTATTTGTTCCTTTATTATTTCCCATATATGTACTCAATTTTACTTATTTACTCATCATATTATTTTGATTTTGATATCTCTTAAGTAATGACTAATTTATATATGTTTCATTTGAAATACATAAATTTGATCATGCTTCACATACATAGACCCAACTTCACATACTCAGATTTAGATTCTTGAGATTCACTTCCTAGGTAAGTCTATGTATGATTATTTTTTATTTATCCTAATCATTTCACTTTTCTACATTTTATAACTTAAAGGGGGAAAATATAATTACCTAAAAGTGGTATTTGAGTGCTAAGAGTGTTACTTGAGACTACCTATCCCTAACTTAGCCCTAAACCTATCTTAAAGCCTATTATCACACTTATCTAGACTTCATGTGGGCCACATGCATCCATAGTCATCTCAAACATAGTTCTAGACCCTCATTTCCAAATTATGTCCCTTTCTGCCCATTGTTCTACCAATTGTATAGTAGCACTATATTAAGGGCACTACAGCCATGTGGTGCTAGTGTCCCTAAAATGGTGCCTATGTCATTTTCCCTAACTTTCTTGAATAAATATATTTTCAAAATAAAAATTCTCCTAAGGTCATCTTAGACATATTTTATTATCTACACAAGCAATAAAAACTATAAATACATGAATTTTAGCCTTATATCTACTAGATGGAAATTAGATGCAAAATACTTATTCAAACATTAATAAGTTGAGAAAAATTAAGGTTATCAATTCTTATTTTGACCTAATTCTATATACTACTATTTAAAATAGCCCTAAGCTCAAATTTTCCAAATTTCCAATTTGAAGCACACTCAAGGCATTTAAGGCCACTATCATATTAGCATCATTTGTGCTTGCACCATCACTTAGGTGGGGATAACTACATCGGGCTTGATCCCTCTTTGGAGTATTGGCACTATATGATTGTATTTTTAAGTTATTGATTGAAACTACTATGTATAGTAAGTTAAACCCAACAACATAATAACATCAAAAGGAGGGAAATAAAGTAACAATCAATAATTAATAATGAGATCTTACAATCACCTTGTCCCTTATGGCTTCTCTCCAATATCTTCAAACTAATTTCAATGAAATATGATTTGGATGTGGATTTCTTGCTTGTGGCTTCAAAATGACTCTAATGGTTTCTTTAAATAGTTGAATAGATTTATAAGAGTATGAGGTTGCTTTAGGATGGATGAATTGAAGAGTATAATGAGGGTTTATGAATTTTAATTTTAAGGGATTTTTATGGAATTTTAAATTATTTAAAAGCCTCTAGTTTAGAGATTTATAGAATCTTAGAGGATTTGATCTAATTATATAAGTTTCTTGGTTAGTTTAGGGGATAATGGGGGATTATATGAGTATTAAATGATGTTTAGGGTTCATAGGGATGTAGGAGAGGGTAAGGTGGTAGGTTGGCTAGGGGTAGTTGAATAAATGGGATTTTTTAATTTGAAAGTGTGTTAATGGGTAGTTAATATAATAGGATTAGTAGTTAAATAATCTTGTTAGTAGGATAATGGGTTAATTAATTGGTCTTATGGGTATAGAAAGGTTTATGGGGTGTAGAGAATATTGTATGGGAAATAAGATTTTAATTAATTGAATAGGAATACAATTATTAGATAAATTAATGGGATTAATAGAATAATTAAGATGAGTGGATTTAGGTGAATACATTTTGCCCCTCTTTGAAAGGGCATTGTGAGTGAATTTAATTGGAATGAGTAATGGATTTTCAAAGAAAAACCACTTTATGGATGAGAATGTTATTAGTAGACATGATGTCCCCTTGAGGAGACATGCAAGGAGGAATGAGTCAGATGGCCGCTCAAAAATAAATCCCCAGAGTGGGATAAGAACAAGATGATTATAAGGGGTTGGGATGCCCTGAGTATTAAGTGAGCTATGATTGAGATGACCCAATCATAAGTGCTAAGGGATAAAGTGACTTAGCCTTAGAACATGAGTCTTAGATAATGACTAATGTCTAAAATAAAAGTAATTTGATTAAGATGATAAGACCATAATTCTTGAGATGTTGACATTATCCTAAGAATGAAAAAGATTAGATAGGCCATGAGCTAGTGATAACTCCCTTAGTAAGGACACATGCAGGTAAATAATTAAAAGCCTATAAAGGACATTCGATAAATGATTATTGATAATAAGCCACTTTAATATAGGGTTCATAGTTCAAGATGATTTAATAACTTTGAGTGATTTCTATAGGTGATGGGATGGGGTTATTTATTTGTAGTGGATGAGATATACATGGGAAAAAAAAAGTGGCCAAGTGTTGCCTACATAGTCTTAAAAGACCCCAAGATGATGTAGTTCTGACCCAAAATTTTGGACTTATAATGGGGAATAGAAGACTATGCCCTAGAATAGTGATTTAAGAAGACTTAGGAATGATGAAATGGTGATTAAATGTGATAATATGACATGAAAAGGTATTTGGAGATCAATATTAGTAGATTAGGTTGGATAATATAGTTAGTAAGGGTTAAATAGGATGTAGGGGTAAAAGAGGGTTAAATTAAGGGGTAAAATATGAAAAAGTGGGGGTAAAAGGCTCATTTTGTCTTTTAGATATTATGATTTTTATGCTCTAGAAATCAAGCCATGGATCACAATACTTGCTCGTCACACCACAGAGAGAGGGCCTATGAGAACCAGAGAGCAACCAATAGAGGACCTATAGTGAGTACTCAACCCTTAACTATTTAATTTTGTCATTTTCACATTTATTATATATACGACCAAATATAGAAATATTGCCACTGGGGCATTTCCCTCAATCATTGTATTACCATCATTAGTTATGGTAATGCAACTATGATCTATAGTCTTGCATAATCACAAGGGGTGACCTAAGATTTTCTAATACCATAGTAAGCAACTTGCATTAGTATAATACCATAAAGGGTGAATCATAGTTTTTAAAATTAAATAGTTATACTTTTAGTTTTGTAAACTTATGGGTTGTGAATAATGATATTGCCAAGACCACTAGTTAGGAAAAACTTGAGATATGCAATATTATGGTAATAAGAATGATATTGAATGGGTATGGGGATAGGTTAGTATGAGGTTGGATGGATTAAGGGTTAGGTTAGTGGTTAGGGGAGAGAGAACATGTTAGGATGAAATTTAATTAGATGGGTAAGTTATTAAGTTAGATGGGTGGAAAAATTCATTGGGAAGGGTGATTAGCTAGATAGGATAGGTAAAGTGTTGGTTTGATGAATGAGATAGGTTAGTTAGATGACTAATTAGAGAGGTAGATAGGTATTTAGTGCTAGGGTAGAGTAGCTAGTTCAATGGGTGGAAAAGCTAGTTTAAGAAGGATAATTGGGTAGATAGGATGGATTAATTATAAATTGGGTGGTGGTTAGATTAAGGAGATAAATGAAATTAGTGAGATAGGGGATTAGATAGATAGGGAATAGGTGGATGGGATGGAGTAGGCCAAATAGTTGTGATTATATTATCAAGGGTCATGGCGTAATAGGGTTATGTATTATTATAGGAGGATTTAGGCATTTTGGTATTCAGACTACACTAACCAATGGTACTACATGAGGTTCATCTTTTGACACATGCCAAGTATGGAGTGTTCAATATGATAGGCCTTTATTATATCATAATTATGCCCATAGTATGGATTGATAGGGCATTGATTATATCCCTAGTAGAGAGATGGCATTTAGAGACTAGCACATTCCATTTTGAGATTGGTGAGATGATAGTGAATCTCAAGAATGTACTATGTATTTTATGACTATCAATGAGAGGCCATAGGATATAATAGTGATCACATACCCTAGGTGTGATGGTGTAGAGATTAACTAGTTAACTTTAGACTAGAATTCATGATTCTTGAGTGGATATTGATAGGGCTCTAAGAGAGGGGACTATTGATAGGTTGACTCTTGTGGTTATGTTTCTTATTACTGGCATAATCTTGATAGATAAGAGTGGTTGATGGTTAAAATTTTTATTAGGGGATGTGGTGTTAGATATGGTTCATGATTATTGAGTGTTCACTTGGGTTCTTATGGTATTGGCCCACTTATACAAAGAGTTTCATATGGGGGCTTATAGAGGAACACTGAGCTTAGGTCCCTCTCTATTATTATAGATATAGAGTTGGGAGCATATAATGATAGAGAGAGCATTAGGTACTCATGTAGATATGGATTCAAACCAACCCTTAGTGTTCATATGGTACATCATTCTTGGAGTACAAAGATCCCATTCTACTGAGATGCATTTTTACAGACAAGCATTTAATAGTTTATGAGCTGATCAAATCACTTGGTTATCATATAGATAGGTCCAATGGGGATGGGATAAGGATGTAGACATTACATGATTCATACTCACCAAGTTTTATTTGATTGGTCATCATGATTATATTATTGAGAGATATAGTCTTGATCATGTGTAATAGTAGTTCAAGAGGCAACAAGATGTTCCTAGAGAGGAGCATTTATTTGATTGAAATGATAGGGAGAGGCCACAATGGGGGGATTTAGTATATAGGGAAATATAAAAAGTGGATTATGAGAGCATTTAACCTATTATATGGGACTATTAGACTCTCGTTCTATATCTAGGAGTGACAAAAACATATATAGTTTGGTGGGCTCAAAGACAAGTGCATAGATTACTTAGATGACTAGCTAGAGTGAGGAGGGGGTGTTAAAATATTATTGTAGGTATGAGTTAACTTAAAAATAAGATGAGCACAAAGATTATAAACCCAAGAACAGGGATAATAGGATGTATAAGGAGGACCATATGTGATGGATATTGATGGGGGAGATTAGGGGGGCTGAGATAGAGAGGAGTTGGAGATTAGTCAGTGAGGTAAGAAGGTGTATATGATGCAATAACATCTAGGTCATTTTTGAGTGAGGATGATCAAGAAATATTGGATAGGCTGAGGAGAGATATACAGGCCTTAGCTACAAAGGTTTCAGGGATCTCAACTAAGTAAGATAGGATGGCTATAGATTTATAGGGATAAATCATATAAAGGGATAATTGGATAGAATAGTTGGATAGGTTTTAGGTTTGATGGGAAAAGTAGTATCCTTAGATAGATTCACTTTAGAGGAAGATTAAAATCCAAGATTCATAGATATCCTCATTATGGGGGTAGATTGGACAACTTCAATTGAGGTAAAGAAAGAGAGGTAGAGTTACATGTGGTCAAGAAGGCTAAGGAAGAGGGAGATAAGATACTAGAAAAGATGGGTATGGGGATGATGATGAGTCAAATCAGTCAAATGATGTGAGAGGTTCAATATTACAAATATTTGTATGAAGAAACAATACCAATAGACCAACATGCTATGACTTTCAGAATAAATTCTTCCTAGTCAATACATCATCCTTATAGAAGACCACCTATACAATAGTGATTTTAGATGTGTATTTATGAGACAAGATTTATATTATGGAAATGTATTTATTATAACACATTTATGCCCATGGGGTCCATTTGTGTAGTTATATATTTTAACTTGGACTTTTATGGACATTATGGAATGTTGATATATGTTATTATGATTATGTTATTGATGATGGATGGGCTTGATTATATGATTTTTAGGTATGGATATATGAATCATGGATGTTTTTTAATATGGATTTAGATTATATGATTTATTTTTTTATGATTATATGTGATTTTTGGATTTATTAACTTAGATGAGATGTAATGATGGACGTAGTCTATTTATTATGGATGACTATTATGTGTTATAATGTAGATGTAGATGATGTTATTTGTTTTATGTGTATAATGTGATGGTATAATGTCATTTAATGATTGATAAAATGTTCTAGTAAATCATCCATTGGTTTAATCATATGTCTCACAACTAGTGTTGGGTAAAATCCTCCTACACCAAGGAGGTGGATGGGTGTTGGGTAGTAGGCTAGGATTGTTAGATGGAATGGTGAAATTATTATGGGGATGAAATGGGGGGAATATTGAAGCCATTAGATACGTATTAAATCCAATTTAATTTGAAATTTGTGAGTATAAGTGTACCTATGACATTAGGATAATCAAGGTCACATTAGATTCATAGTGAGTGAGAACTCCATTTTATTGATTTTACCAATTTTTTATATTAGGTGGGCACTTAAGGTCATCCTCGTTTACTTTGTCAAAAAATAATAAAATTTAAAAAGACAAAATAACAAGACAACAAAACAAGATTGTTAACTATGACATGAAAAATATTTACAATACTTAGTGATTATTTATAAACTAATTGACAATATTTATATATGGATATGTATATTGAATTGTGATAAATAACAAACATACACATGTATAAAATGATAATGCAAGATATGTAAAAAATTTAACACTTAAGATAATATTATAGATTTTAACACACACACACACACATGACTCCTATAACAACATAAAGAAAAGATTAAAATGATGTTGGAAAATATAAAGATTATAATATAAAGGGACAACAATAGTATTATTATGAAATTATTAAGAAAATATTACTAAGGACAATATATACAAGATGCTCTATGAGAAATAACTTTAGGTATATAGTTAAATATTTATAGGGGTATATTTTTCCCAAAAGTTATGATAAATGAGACAAGGATCAAAACTAGTTGTAATGATAATGTTTAAGGTCTAAAGTGAATGATCAAGATTTAGTTACAAAGTGTATGATGGATATTGGAGTAATAACATTAAATGACCCTTTTCTAGTGATGAGGTTAGTGGGTTCTTGTGAATTTATGCTTAGGGGGTCAATGTGGATGGACAAATTTGTATGTAATTGAGGTTGATAGGAAGAAAAGTCATCAAGGAGGATGTGATTGGGATATGTATTAAGATGTCCAAAATAGTATGAGTAGTTTTTTGAAAGTGGATTAGATGTTATAGATAAATCCTCAATAGATATCCCCTTTGTATTTTCAATAATGATTTTCCCCAGTTTGAAACTCATATCTCCTTATTTTCCCTAAGCATACATTATATACCCACTATTAGGACTAGGGTCATATGGAAATGATGGAATGGAATGAAAATATGAGAGAAGTGGAGCGGTGATGGATGTGCCCCCTAAAGTGGGGACTCATAGATAGAGGTTATTTAGAGCCCTTTACACATAAAAATAGTTTAGATGCATAATATTTATGGGCTCATCAAGCTCATCATAATCTAATGTAGCCAATTTATAGGTTCTAGATTTAAATTTTACAATAATAACATAGGGCCCAAGCTAATTTAATTCAAATTTGCCTTTCTTTTCTCACTTTGCATTAGTTTTTTTCTAATTTTACTTTAGTACTTGGTCACCAATTTCAAATTCTTGGGACTAGATATTTTTATGATATTAGCCCTTAAACTTATTCTAATATGCCCTTAGATGATCCAAGGCATTTTAATGTTTTTCATCTAATATCTTGAACTCTTGTATCCATTATTATTTATAATTATGATTGGTAATCATACCTCGTAAAGAGATTCATAAGGAGGAGAGATCAAATTCAATGGTAAATATTACTTCTATGCCATAGACTAGACAATATAGAGTGGCCCTAGTAGGCATTCTGACACTTGTCCTATAAGATGAAAGAGCTGGATATAATTGTAAATGTTAATTTTTACTGGCATCATTAACAATTTTCTTGAGAATTTTGAGAAGCATTTTATTAGTTTCTTCTTATTGACCATTGCCTTAGGGATATTACGGTGTGGAGAAATGTTTCTCAATGTGATAATGATTACACAAGTCTTTAAATTCTTGATTTTTGAAATATTTGTTGTTATTAGATATAATTTTGGCTATGATTCTAAAGAAGGAAATAATCTAATTCAAAATGAATCTAGATAGTTAGAGACCTATGGTATAAATTAGTGACATTGCTTTGACCCATTTGGTAAAGTACTCTATAACTATAATTATAAAATTAAGTCCATTAGATGATGTAGGATTGATTTTACAAATTAGATCTAGTCCTCATATGTAAAATGGCCATGGGCTCATTATAGGCTATAGCTCTTATACAAGGGCATGAATGAGATTACCATTCTTCTAACAATATAAAAATTTATGCACATACTAATAGGCATCATGATCCTTTGTGGTCCAATAGTATTTAGTCCAAAGTAACTTCTTAACTAGGGCTATCCCATTGACATGAATATCACATATACCATCATGGACCTCCTTGATTGTAAGATTAGCCTCCTTTGATGTTAGGCATCTCAACAAGGTCCCATCATAGCCTCACCAATAGAGTGTGAAACCAAGGATGGTATAGTAGGATGTGTGATAAATTAAGGCTTTACGATGGTGGTGATTGAGGTCTAGTGGTAAAATGTTGTCATGGAGGTAATTGTAAATGTCATGGTACCATGGTAGAATGGGATCATGTATAGATTTTTTTTAATAATGAGCCATTGATTGATGAGTTGGTAATAATAGTTGTTTAATTATAAAATTAACTTCAAGAACATCTTCTGGAAGATCTATCAAAGAACCAATAGTGGCCATTGAGTCGATGACTTTATTACTTCCCCTAGGGACTTGTTCAAATATTATTGGTTGAAAACTTTGCCTTAATTGGTCCACTAATTATTTATAGGGAAGCAATTTCTCATATTTTTTCTATAAATCTTCATTCTCCTATTTTATAGTCAATTAAGAATCACCAAATACCCAAAGATGCTAGATATTCCATTGGATAGTGAGTTGTATTACATATATTAATGCCTCATATGCGAAAATATTGTTTGTATTTGGGAAAGTGATTTATAAGGCTTTAGGGAATAGGTCACGTTATGGGGTTACTAAAAGGATTACCACTCCTAACCCATGCATGGTGAAAGAGACATAAAAATATAAAATCCATGTGCTTGAATCTTTAGTAGCCAATATAGACTCATATAGAAAGGCTATGATTAGAGGCTTGGTGTCTACAATAGGTGCTATTTCAATTTGATCCATAATGGCTTATCCTTAATGGCCTTTTGATTTACATATTATATATCTAATTCACTTAATAAAATAATAAATTTAGCCATTATAATAGTTAAATCTGATTTAGATAGCATATATTTTAGAGGATAAACCTTTGATATGAGCTTGACTTGGTTATTCAACATATAATGCTTGAGATTCTGGGAGGTAAAGACTACAACCAAACAAGCCTTTTCTATGGGCGTATAGTTAAGCTCATATTATATTAAGGTCATACTTAGATAATAAATTTAACTTTCTTTACCTTCATTATCATGTTTAGTTAATAAGGACCATATATCACAAGGTGTTGTAAAGATATACAAAAGTAATGACCTTCCTGAGATGGGTGGTGATAAAACTCAAGGCTTAAATAGATTTGTTTTAGATTATCAAAATCCTATTAACACTCTAAGTTCCATTAAAAATGGGTTCCTTTATTCAAGAAATGGGTGAAGAGATGACATTTATCTTTCAATTTAGATATAAATTGATGGATGGCCTATAGTTTTACTTGAAGGCTACTTAACTACTTTAGATTCTTAGGAGGAGGACTAATTTAGATTCTTATGAGGAGGCATTTCAATAATTGTTTTTACTTTGGTAGGATCTACTTCAATTCATTTTTTAGAGACTATGAACCCTAATGGTTTACCTAAGGTAACTCTAAACAAATATTTATTAGGGTTTAGTCTAACTTTATATTCTTTGAGCCTATCAAAGATTTTCCTTAAGACTATAGGATGTTTTAATTGGAGTTCATACTTTCCCCATATATTATTCACGTAATATTCTATAATATCATGCATCATATCATGGAATATTATAGTCATATCCCTTTGGTAAGTAGGTCCAACATTTTTAAGACCAAAAGGAATCACTTGGAAATAAGAGATCCCCATGGGGTGATAAATGTAGTTTTGTGTTGATCTTTGGGAGTAATTTTGATCTCATTATATCCAAAGAAACCATCCATGAAGGATAACATCTCATAGAATTTAGTAAATTCCATAATCATGACTATATTAGGTAAGTAAAAGTCATCTTTGGGACATACTTTATTTATTTATTTATTAGAAGTTGGTACAAATTTTGATTCTTCCCTATGGTTTGACCATGAAGGCAATGTTAGATTTTAGAATAGTCAATTGGATGGATAAATCTAGCTTCCAAGAATTTTTACAACTCCTCTTTGACCAAGAGGGCCACCTTAGGGGTGTATTTTATGAATTTTCTATTTAATTAGTTTTGAATTCATATGAACCACTAAATGATATACTACCAAGGTTGGATCTAGCCTAGGAATGTCTGAATAACTCCACACAAATTCATTGATATATTCTTTGACAAGCTTAATGAGGTCTCGTTGCTCTATGGGTATAAGAATTTCCTCCAGTTTGATAATTTTAGGAATTTAATCTATTCCAAGATTTACTTATATAACCCCATTAATAAGATAAGGTGATTAGTCCTATAAATATGTTGGGGGTGATGATATTTCCTCTTTTGAAGTAAATTATTCTAGGATCTTTGTATCTAATTTTGGATAGGACTCTAGATCATTAGGGGTGGATTGGATTTATTCCCTATTTAGAAAGGGTCTTCATCTTCATATTCCTCTTCTTTAATTTTATTTAGAGATATTTTTTTCTCCCCAAAAATCTCTTACTCCTAGATATTCAATAATGTCTTCATCATTATAGAATACATCAAAAGAAGCATCATTCTTATGATCCCAATAAATGAGTGTGGGATAATGGAGGGAGAGGTTGATGGTGGAGATGGTGGTGTCAAAGAAGAGATCGATGGAAGCCAAGTCCTCATAAAGACTATAGATGAAACCTATTTTGACTTCTTCATTAGAGGAAGACTCATCAAAAACTAAAGAAATGTCAAAGATGATAGTGATTAGGTTAATGTACAGAGGTTTTTACCCTAAGCCGTGATGTTTTGGTTATTCTTTAACCCCTATAGGCTTAATCCTACCTTGCTAATCTATTCCTAGTTATTTCACCTTATAATTCATAATATGAATCATCTTTTAAAACTAGGGGTATTTTTACTTATGATATTCTAAGGTCTCTTATTTGGGAATGAGACAAGAATAATTGAGTTCATCAAATTATTCTTCTAATAACATTCCTAAAATAGTAAAGGCCATGGACCCAAATTAATAAATAACAATTTTATCTTTCCTCATGGTCAAGAATCCATAGTTACATGGGGAATGTGGTAGGTTTCCAACATAAATGGTTTTGTATTCATACTCTCCACAACCCTTAAAAGTGATTTTAAGATGAGTGATGTATAGATATTTATTTGAATAAGGTGGTAGATCATCAGGGTGGATATATTTCATAGTTTTGGGATTAAAGTGGAATTATGAGTGTTGGGACAATAATAAGTAGAATGAGATCAGTCCATTTGACAGATAAAAAAGTGTTCTATTTTCCCTAGGATGGTAACCTACATTTTTAATGAGGGAATTTTAAGCATTGATGGAGGGTATAATGGATTGATCTCATTTTATTAATCAATGGGTGTCCTAGAAGTAAATTATATGGGAAATCAATGTCCACTACGTGAATTAGGTTTTGGTGCACTATAAATCCCACAACTATGGGAAGATAAATAATTCCTAAAGATGGCCTCTCATTATCATCATATTCTTTGATAATTATTAAAGTATGCCCTAATTAAGACTCAGAGTACCCCAATTTATTGAGAAATTTGATATTTCATAAGTTTTAGGTTGATCCTCTATTTATGAGTACCTATGGGATCTTGTGATTGGCAATGCAAATTTCAATGAATAGTAGATAGGTGGCATATCCTATGCACTAAAGGTAGTTTTTTGGGAGAGAGATAAATGATCCACAAAATGTTGAAATTAGCTTATGTCAATATCTCTAGGGACTTTTAGTTAATTTAGGACTTGATTGAGAAACTCTTGATGTACTAATGACATCTTAAGCATATCCATGAGAGAGATTTGAACTAAAGTCTTATTAAGCTATTAGATGATGTCATATGGTTTATTATAATAATTAGAATTTTTTTAGGGATAGTGAATTTTTGAGATGCAAAGGTGGATAGGTCCTTTGGATATGTTCCAAGAATAATGATCTTACCATGCCATCTAGTAACTACACTATCAGCTATTTCCCTCTTAATTTTAAAGATGGTGGATGGAGGATGAGTGGGTTCTTGGGGCCCTCAAATTTTAATGGTATTAATGTAATGATGTGGGATGGAATGATAGTTGATTATATTAGAAGTAGAGTCCTATATTTTATCCTTTAGTGGTTTATTTTGTCTCTAATCATGTTTAGGTAAGGGGTCCTCGTATATTCCTAGTTGTTGATTCTAGGATTGACTGGTGGGACTCTCCCCTTCTACTTCTATATCTCCTTTCTCAATTAAATATTTTATGTAGTGACTTAACTTCATGTCTTTCTTGGTATCTTATCCCATAACTTTATTATATTGACAAAATTCATCTTCCTGCTACCAATTTGGTCATGGATTGTTATCATCCAATGGTCAAATTTTAGGGAGAGTAATCATATTAACAAAAATTAATTATCATATGACCATTTCTATGGGTACACAAAGACTATTTAGAGGCCTCTTTCCCATTCAAGTTTTTGGCTTTGCTCGTGGAACCGTTATATTGGATATATTTTGAGTTTTAGTGGTAGGGGAAGCTTTTTGTATTGTCTGTACATGTTTAGAATCTATTACTCCATCCCCTACGACATTTTTGTTTTTATTGAAGACCTTAGGATTACCTAAAAAAATATTATCTTAATTCTAACTTTATTCATTTTAGGTATATAATTTATTAGTCCCTTTTTTAATGAGTGTTTTTCAATTTAGATCCCTTTCTCTATGATTTTATTAAAATAATTGGCACATTATAGTTACAATTGATATTTCAATTCAACATTGAGATTGTTAATAAATATTTTTACCAACTCCTCATAAACTATGCACCATAATCGAATGTCAAGGCTCCTCTAACATTGTAAGAATGAGGCTAAGCTCTTCCCATTTCTTTGCTTAGTATTATAAAGATCTATAATGGATATGTCATTTTCAATGTTGAATTATAAGTGTCACCAACTTTTCTATTAATTCCTCGAAGCTAGATATGGACCCTTTAGGTAAATGCATAAACCATTATAGTGTGGGTCTCATGAGACTTTTTAGGAAGATTCTGAAAAGGTAAGCATCATCATAGGAAATATTGTGACATGATACATAGAATTCCTGCATGTGGTCATGTGGATGCCCTTTTCTTTTATATTTGTCAAATTTTGGAATTTCAAAGTGTGTTGGAAAAGGTACTTGCAAGATACTCATATCCAAGGGAGATATACAAAAGTATTAATATTTATATCTCATTATTTGGTTTCAAGGATCAATTTGTTAAAGAATCTTTTTCATCATCTTCCACTCTTGATGAATGAGTGGGCCATTAGGGGATTGAAAGCTTGTGTTTAGCTTGTTCCAGGTGTTGAGTGATTAGGATTGCTATTTTAACATGTTATCTTGGTGAACTAGGTCTTTCATTTTGAGAAAAAAATTGAGAGGCTAGGGAATTAATTTGTTAATTCAATTGGTCTAATCGATCCTCCTAGGTGGTTCTTCTCCTATTAGCCTCAATGTAATTATTCTATGGAGGTTCTTGTTCTTATTCAAGTTCTTGTTCATGATCCACAAGATTGTCTTATTCTTTTTCTTGGTTGACATTATTTTGACAAGGAGGAGTATGATAATAGTCTAGTAGATGGGCATATGATATGCTATAAGAGGCTTAGATCAAAGGTAGGGGGAGTGCATCCCCCATTACAATGACTTGGGTAAGAATTGGATCATAGTTGTCATAAATGTATTGGTCAAATTGATCCCTAACCTCCTCACTATGGAATAAGTCATTTTAAAATCATGTTAGTTTCCAAAATTTCACTAGAGAAATTGGGCCCTTGTCAATAAAATGCTTGAGTCCAAACTAGGTGAATATCAATGTTTTAGTCACTAACCCCAGTCCTACCTCTATAGATTCCTTCAAAATGTTGAAGTTCATGTTCATAATTTTACAAGTCTTTTGTATTTATTTTTTTGAGTGAAAATGTTCTATCCCTTTGAAATTTTGGGCCTTTTAGCATGAACGCAATGCCTAATTCAATTTTTTTTGTCTTAGATAAAAAGTTTTGAAGACTTATTTCTGTTGGACATTTTGTCCACTTCAAAAGCTCTAAAATAATTCTATACCTTGTATTTTGATCTTAATTGTTTTTAGATCATTTATCTTAGACTTTTTTTCAATGATAAAAAGTTTGAAGGGCACTTTCCCTTCAGACGATTTACCTACACAAAAGGCCCAAAGAATTTGTAAGATCATCTTGCCCTTGTAAAAGCTCTAAAGGAACTTTTACTTTGGGCATTATGCCTTCAAAAGATTCTTGAAGGGAACCTTTGAAGGTTAATTTTACCTCTAAAAAATGTCCAAGGGATTATTCCCTTTGAGCACTTTGCCCTTGAAAAATTCTTAAAGGATGTCTACAAAAGGTTCTAAGGGGGCACTTTCTAAAGATGAAGGACATTTTCAATAGTTTTGAAAGAATAACATGGTTTAATTGAAGGTTTCATGGTGGGATGATTCACAGTGAGAAGATATAAGTATATCCAAGCCTCTTTCTATGTATAGATTAATGCCTTATGTTCAAAGAAGAGATTTTGTAGTACCAGGTGAAATTGTTGAGCTATTCCTTTGACATATTTTGATGACTAAGGTGAGGAATTTCTTGATGAACCAAATGAAGAACACATGTCTATCTCAAGGGAATTTTAAGAATATTGTTGGGAGAATCTTGCACCTTTCCCCATAAGAAGAAAGATAGTGCAAAGCTGAAAAGTGGCTGAGATTTTGAGTATACGTCTAAGTTGGACACATGGTAGGTTCTCTAGGATTTAGAAAATTTAGGCCCTTTTTGAAGATTTCCCCACTTAAATTTTGGTGGGCAAGGTGCAAAAGGTCTCTAAGGCCTGAATGTCTAAATGTGCTAAGAAAGTGATGCCACATGGAAGCTCCTCAGTGTCTTTTAGATTTTGGGATCTTTTTGAAGATTACCCCAATTACCTTTTGGTGGGAAAGGTTCAAAAGGTCCCTAAGGACCTAAATACCTAGATTTTAAAGTTACATAATGACATGTGGCATTATTACATCCCATGAAGAGTTTGGGGAATATTATACCACTGTACCAAAATAAATAATGCGTGAAAAAGATGCAAAAGCCCTTAAGGCACCAAAAATGTACCATGACATATTCTCTACTTGTTACAAAGAGTATTTATTGGAATAGAATAAACATTTTCACCTTCCTTCTCTTTTTTGAATGAATCTCAAGTGATTAATGATGGTAGTTGGCAAATAACTATTGTGTTTTAAAGCATTAATGGTAACCCTAATTTCAAAATGCAAAGGATTATAACTAAGGCATTTTCTTTCATTTTCATTTAACCTTTAAATTTAGAGATTTTTTTATGTCTTTGAGATATTTGTGTGCCTTAAATATGTGCAGCACAATAAAGTGATTACGATGAATTCTTCGTGGATTTTAAACTTCCATTATGTGCAACCCTCTAGAGTAATAGTAAGTGTCCTATTAGCTCTTTGTGTTAGGTTCTTTGAGAGGAGTTGATAGGTATTTTGAGGGTTTCTTAAGAGAAGTTTTTGTTTAAATTTAAATTAGTACACTATAGAGGTAGGGGAAAATGGTAACATCTTTGACCTTGGAAAAGAGAAACATTGTCTTGGTCTTGGATGGGATTAAAGACACAGATGTCCAGGGGTTAGACTTTTTAGCCTTATTAGATATTTTAAAAAGGCCAAAACCAATTCTAGTAATTTCTAATATGTGCATGAGTTACATTTACCCTATGACAACATTTCCCTTGGCTGCCCCATATCTAGAACTAGTTATCTTGTGTGCTAAAGTTTATCAACTAGATAATAGAACCATCATTGATAGTAACCACTCAGTTGTCTATTATTTCACCCCCATGTTCCATAAAACCATGCTTAGGATTCCTCCCCATCTCAAAATCATTACAATCTTCCTATAATAATGCTAGGAGTATGTGGAGAAGAATGATAAGGCAATTTGGGACATTATCAACTCCTACTAGCTTTCCAAGAGAAGACAAAAGGTCTCCAAGATGTCTAAAAATTTGAATCTAGTATAATTTAATAAATTGAACTAGTACATCATCTCCATGTCCATTAGGATTTATGGGATGCCCACCACAAACAAAATTTATCCATGGATGTTCTTGATCCTAATCTATGTGTTGAAAAAGTAGAAGAAGCTGGACTGGGCTACCATCCTCAGTGATAATATACATAGATATATGATGCATATTTAAGATGAAATTATTTAAAAAGAGGCATTAAAAATTACATTTTACATGTCCTCATATTTAATGTATAGCCTAGTGCATAATAAGACATTTTAGGGGCTCACTAGAAACCCCTATGGAATGAGAATTTATGAGATATATCCAAAAATTACTATGGATGGTTTCAAGAATAATTTATTCAAGTTGTATAATTACTTCTTTAACACTATGACGAGTTTTTTTATTTCCTTTGATAATCCTCAACAAAATGTATAGGGTATCTAAGGAAATAATTGAGAAGTATGGCACCTCTTACATTCAATTCAGGACATTCACCTACATCAAGATAAGTGTTTACTTAGGGTGTCCTCACAAATTACCAAGGTACTTGGATGATAATTTGGTAGTAATAGAGCTAAGATAATAGATTATGCCTCCACACAAGATGATAGAGGACAAAAATATATATAATACCTTTATGTTTCTAGTTTAAATTGGATATTATTCATGTCCTTTTATTACCAAGGTGAAGGGATTAAAAAAGGAGATGGGCCAGTATGCAATTGATAAGATGCCTCTCAGGCCTAAATATGACATCAAATTGTTGGTAAACATGGAAATAAATGTGATTTTACATCAATCACATTATGAAGATAGTTTATTTGATTGCACCATTGGGGAGGATGTCATAAAGTTAGATTACATGAGGCTGATAGTGTAGGAGGTTATTGCTTATAATCTTGCTCCCATCCCCAATGACATGGTGGATGATAAGATGACACTATCTTCAATGTATACTACAACCAATATTGAATCCCAATCCATCTCAAAGGTGAATTTCAATGTTAAAGAGAATGATTATATCCACTAAATAGCATTTATAATTATAAGAACCTTCAAGTGGTTAAAAGAACATGGGGTTAATCTTGGTGCATATGACACCCCTACCCTCCAAGAGCTCAAAAAATTTTGGGAGATAAGAAAATTTATCCTAGAATATAACACTGATCATGTGGCTCCAACTCTAGTAGTGAAAATTAAGGGAAAGTGTAAGCTTGGTGATGTTGATTTCACCAAGTCAGTTGATGTGAAGTCAATAACAACACAATCTAAGGCTAGATTATCTTTCTCAAAGATAACAATATTGGTATAAAATTGGGATGAAATTATTATTTGGGAGGTTACCTTGGCTATTGCTACCCCATATCCATTTTGATAGAGGGAACCCCAATAGTGTCACCCATTCTAGTAGCCATTGCCATGACCAACCTAGCTATAGTTCCACTTGCTCCACCAATGCAACAAGTAGTAGCTATCCCTCCCCCAAATATATATTCAAGGAAAATAGGAGGGGAGGAAGAAGGAAAGTATCCCAAATAAAATATAATTAAAAGGGATCTATAACCTACAAGTGGATTTATTGCTAAGAAGAAGGAGGTTGTGTTCAAGGACCTACCTTCCAAGGAACTCCCTATGAAGAGAAAATAAGACCAATCCTCATATGACTAGAAGTTGAGGGATATGAGTGACAATGAATATTTATATGAGGATAGTCCCATCACTAAGGTGATCAATAAATAATGTTCATTCACTCCTTTGTAGGTCAAAACTAGGTAAAAAACTCTGAGGGAGAGGCCCCAGACACTAGTGAAGGCCCTAGTGATGGGCTTATGTGTAGAAGAGGGTCCCTCAGGAGTAGAGGGAAAAAGTAATGAGAAAGACATTTTAACCTCAAATGATCCTTTATCTTTTAATGATGTAGTGTAGGTTAGATTTGAGGTAGCCACACAAGCTTAGGCCCCTCAAGAAAGGAAACCATCTCATCAGATACAGAGACATTTATTGAAAATGTCATCACCCAATCACCAGGCCAAGGTGATCAAGGTGGAGCTAAAGAGTTTAATAAATATAATGAGAAAGCCAAAGTGGAGTTGGAGTAAGAATCTCAATTCATCACTGATTTTGGAGTGGTGGTTGAGCAAGAAGGATCACAAGTAACTTTAAAGGTACCAAAATATGTCCCTTGATCTCCAAAGGTGTCAAGTTCAGCACTAGAGGAGAAGGTGAGTACAAAATAAGGTGGGAGAGAAAAGCTACAAATGGGTACCCCCACCCATATATAAATAAATAAATAATTGGATAACTTGAATAAAAATTCTAAGGGACTTATGGAAGTGTTTCTTCAATTTAAATATGATGAGGATTTCTCCCTTGCATCAAGTCCCCTAACCAAACACATAATAAAGGTCCTAAGGCCATGAATATTGAAGAGTTTCCTAAAGGAAACAAGGATATCACCATAGCCTCATACATGCCTAAGGCCTAAGCAAATAAAGAAGGAAAATTGGTTATGCAGCCTTCTAGTTAGTCAACAAAATAGGGGAGTTCAATTGAAATGTTTCTCAAGGGGTCTCATAACTCAATTTATATTTTGGAGTTTTGGAACAGATAGAGCCAAACTTGGAAAAAGAATATGGAGTGAAAAAAGGTAGCGAGGAATAGGAGAGTGATGAATAAATTGAACATTTTGTGTTAATCCCACAACCCACTCCTATGAAACTCCCTACATAAATCAATCTAATGAAACCACCTTTCATTATCTTGAGGCCATCATCAATGTCTACCACTTCAATGGGATTCTAGACTAGACCCCTCCTTTGGGTCAAAGAACAAGTCAAGGAGAAAAGGAAATTATGAGAAAAATAGGGGAGATCGATATAATGAAGATCACTCAAGCACATAAGGCCAAGCCCCCTAAAAAATCTAGACACATTCTAGAACCACCTTGACAACTACAAGATAAAGGAATGTAGAGATAGCTATCCCTCTGATAGAAACTTTAAAGAAGGATGCTCCTTTTGAGAGTTACACTATCTATAGCTATAGTTTAGGAGAGCCATCTAGGAATGAGCTAAAAAATAACTCACAGGTCTTGGATAATATGGTGGCACATATAATAGATAAATAAAAATCCACCAGGGAAGAGTTGAAGGTGAAAAAATAGGTTATGATCTAATACTTACAAAAGTTACTGAGTGAGCCTAAGGCAGTGACTCCAACAGCTAGTAAGACTCTATGTCCTCTCCATCTCACTTCACATCATTTGAATTTGGTCAGATTGATGATTTGAATACCATAGGATGAGTAACATAATAATGGAAACAAGACTTGGGCACTCAATTACAATAAATAATCCACTCAACATTTAAATACTTGAATAACATAGTGGACAATAAAAGGGAGTGTGATGCCCATATGTTTTCTTATGAGGCAGACACCAAAAAGTTAGAAGAATCTCATCAGAAGGTGGATGAGATCTATAATATAGGCACATACACTTTGATTTTAAATAATATCATTGCTCCAAATGATCACAAAAAACCCAAGGAATATCAACTGGAAATCAAACATCATATAATGATGCTCAAAGATGGCATCTTCGATATAAAAGAAGAAGAAAAGTATCTCGATAATGTGACAAAATAAATAGATGCCGCATTGAGAAAAAAGGTGTGCCTTGATGTCATAAATGATTTTGGGGAGGAGATAGTGTGTGTTATTCTAAATAACCTCATTGATACACCATAAGAGTCCTTTGATGTTAATAAGATAAAACAATTGGTGTCACTTGAGAAATATTTTGACCATCTTAAATAACTCATCGGATGAAAGCTAACCATGCTTCAAAGGATTTTTGCCTAGCTTGAATAATATAGAGTCAAATTCAAATATAAAGTAGGCTTAGACCAAGGGAGTTTCACCCCTATGATTGAAGAATATACCAAATAAAAGAATAGGTTGGTGAAGGATTTCATTATTCAAATTGGCTCTAGGACCTAGTAGGATATTTCAATTTCTTCCAAGTTGATGTCACTTCTCTTTTATCTTCTCTCTACTTTTTATTATTTTCTCTTATTTCCCATTGGGAAATCATTTTACTCCTCCCATTGGTGGAAAGTACCTTTTAAAGTAGTTTTTGTGTAATAATGTGCATAGGAAAGGGATGTTTTTCTTTGCTATGCAAGAGGACAAAGGTTCATTTTGTCCCTTGCAGGATCTACCTCCATGTAGATAATTGAAAAATATTCTACTGAGGTGGAGGATCAATTTTTACATCATCACAGGAGTATACACATAATTCGAATAATCATGTTTGTTACAAGGTCTAATAGACTCTATGCCCATGAAGGAATCTTCTAGCTAGAATATCTTTAGGAATATACTAGGCTTAGCTCAATTGTATAAGTAAAATGGGTATGTCCCTTTACAATGGTGAGTTAAAATTTTGATTCAAGAGATATAGCCTCAAAGAGTTCTCACCATGTAATACTTTTGGTGCTAAACTAGTTTCTAATGTAAAATCATTGGCAAGATTTGATAATATTATACATGTTTCCCTTGTCACGTGATTTCCTTGCGTAGTGTCAATTTGTTATACTGTTCACTACACATTGTACTCATTTACAATTTAATTAATGAATGAAATTGCTTGTGGTTTCCATTCTATTTTTGTTGCTGAAGTAAAATTCCATATTTTACATGCTTAGTTGATTGGTGATTTAATGTATTCATCTTTATGGTGGCCATTTAGAGTGTATATCTAGATTATAAAATCCTTTCTACTTTGATATTTTAGAATAGGGTGTTGATAGCCTTTTTAAGGGTAGTCTTGGGCTCATGGATTCAACAAGGAGTTATTTAAGGATATCATCTATGCATGATTTCAATTTCATTTGTGTTATATCTAGTGTAAATTTGATAGGAAAGGCAACATAGAAGTTTACTTGAATTTCTTTGTGCTCATATGTAAATTCTCCACTTTTAATATCTATTAACTTATAGTATTTATCCTACCCTATTTTACCCTACATACAACACATCCTCTACACATCCAAAGTGTTATTTGCCTATGAAAACATACAAATTTTATACTTAGCATGTGTTTGCATTTTGTGCATTAAAAATCAGTATTGTAATCTCTTATTCAACCCTTTATTATTGAAGATTATTTAGAATGGAATTTATAATCATGTCCATATCTATCTTTAGTAGCTTGTGTCTATCCTAAAACATTTTCTTACTCTGTGTGACAACCCTTACTGGGTGGATTGAGAAAGCTTGGTTATGTTATAATCAGATTTGTATTCCCTTGTGCCAATAATCCCCATGAAGATTGACTCACCAAATAACTTCATGTGAGTAAAGTAACCCCTTAAGTTCTCTCACCTTAGTTCAGGTATATCCAAAAGTATTAGGGAATTGACCATACCCTTTATAGGTGCCTCCCAATCATTTTATACATTTGGTCTAGTTATGATGTCAAACCCTTCCTTGGCTCCAATGAAATATTAAGTAGGTTTTCCATATTTGCTTACCACTCTCTTCAAGTGTGCAAGGTTGAGAGATAGAAGTGTATAATTAGGAACCAACACCCTTATAGCACCATTTTTAGGTACATCTCTTATCACCCATGTTATTGGGAATACTTGCAGAGAATTATAAGTGTTTTGTTTATTTTTTTTTTCTACTATTACTATATCAAGTTATTCATCTTTGGTTCGTTAACATATTTACAACCTTTCTTAGTGACTCCATTGGGAATGTTCACCCCCATGGTGTGAGAATTTTTACAAGACTCTTGGAATTATTTTCAGTGTCTAAAAGTTTGCATTCTATCAGTTGTTGTGTATGGTTTTTTTTGTTCTGGTATAGAAGTTTTACTTCTAGTGGTAACTCCATTATGTTAAGGTTAAAATATTGGTGCCTACTATATGTACTCTTTTTTATTTTGAAGATTTTTCTTTAGATCTATAAATCTAGAGGGTACTAGGTCTTCCTTTTAGAAGAATCCATATAAAGATCTTTTCCTTGAGTTAAAAGCTCCATCAAAAAGGAGACAAGTGTGGAAGCCTATTATATGCCAAAAATCAAGCAATCAAGTAAGACCCGATTAGTTTGTCCCCCATTTTATTTACCCCTTATTCTCTAATATCTCTTTGGTTGAAGGATACTAGAGTGCCTTAGAGAAATTTGATCTCCCTTCAATTCAAGCTCCTTCTCCACAAATAAGCCTCTCTCCTCCTACTTAGCCATTAAGGCTTCATTTTAATTCTCCTCCTTCAAGCCATCCTCATAATATTCATTCTTATTCATCCCCTAGTTCATCTTCATCTTCAAATTCAGAGATAGAAAACCATGACTTGAGGAGGATGTTTAATGTAGGCAATGAAAATGATGGGGAAGAAGATCAATGTTTGGCTAATAGATATAGACCATTTGTGATCCCAACGTTTAGACCTATCAACTTCAATGGTATGCCTAGTTTCCCTAGTGAAGTTCCCATCAAAGTTTGGAATATTTTGCCTAAGTTTCAAGGGAATAATGTCATTTTTTGGGAACAATATTTGAAAGCCTTCTTGAATGTTATTAAATATTATGAAATAGATCTAGAAGATGTGTGCATAAAACTCTTTGTGAACACACTTGAAGATGAAGCCTGAGAATGGTTTAAATCCCTCCTCCATGGATCCATAAACACATGGAAAGCCATGATTGAGTCATTTAAGATGCAATTTGGTGATAACATTGATCTAAAACTCTTGCTTACCAAATTTGATAGCCTCAAGAAAAATCCTAATGAGTGTGTCAAGGATTTTAATTCTATCTTCAGTAAATTTTTGAGATGGCTACTAGAGGAAATCAAACCTAATGGTGTTTCTTATTTGATTAAGTATTGTGATGTATTTGACAAGAAAGTAGCCTATTATCTTAGAGATAATGTTCCCATAAATCTAAAGATGGATTTCAATTTGGGTATCCAAATATAAAATAATATCAAAGCTATGGGTAAGCCTTTAAACAAGAGGGTTGGTGAGAAGCTGATAAATCTTGAGAATCCTCAAGCCTCCCACAAGGGTTTAAACCTGGAGGAAATTGTGAAGACTCAAGCCACCACTATGAAATAAATATCCTACAAGTTGGCTAGAGTAGAATAGGGTTGTCTCAAGGTTCTTCAAACCATGATGATAAAATGGATCACAAGAGGGAGGAAAGGAATCATCCTTGAGATTAGGGTCAAAGTAAGATATATTTCCAAGTTAGGAATAATCAAAATGTAAAGGGGCTAGAAAGGGATGACAAACATGAAAGAAACTAGAATTGATGAGGTGGAAGGGAAGTACTAGATCCTTTAGCTATAAAGGTCAATATAGTCAATTGTGATATTGATTGGTGTGATAAATGCTTCCTTCCTCATCCCCCATGTAACACAACTGATGATGATGGTCAGGATGTAGAAGGATTTAAATATGCATATGATGAAGATGATATCTACATTATTGAATTCTAAGACATGGAAAGTTACATCTTCTAATAGGAAGTTATGAGTGATACAAATGTCCCTAATTATGAAGACATTCCAACATATAAATGCTTTACTTTTTGAATTTTTATACTAGATGTGATGGTTTCTTCTCCATCTATATATTTGATGAGCACTATCACTACTTAAGCATTGTAAAGAGCATGTGAAAAGGTAAGGGTCCCAACCCTATACTTAATCTATGAAATAAACATGATGTATGAATATGAATTACTTATTCATGATTTTGAGTTTCTAAGATCAATGATGAAATAAAAATATGGAGATTCTCCTCCATCAGTTGAAGACTAGTAATTGATGATCCATGTAGTAATTTCCCAAGAGAAGGAGTATAATTTGAGAAGTAAAGATCGAAATACTCCTCCAAAATATAAATAATCTTCTACCCCTAAAGTGGAGACTAAAGAGAAAGAGACCAAAGGGAATAAGGAGGTCTAGAACTCCACTAAGCTTGGTTCTACACCTTATAATGTCAAGCCAAAAGGTACCCAAGCCAATAATAAAACTCCCCTTCTATCTAACATTCCCAAGAAGAAAGTGAAGTTAAGAGTGTTGGTTCTCCTAATTCTATTTCCCTAACTCTTAAGGGGTGTATCCCAAATGAGAGTGTCACTTGTCTACCTACTAACACTCATTTGACCAAATACAATATTTATGAAATGGCTCATGTATTGAGTCAATTGAACGTCACAGTGCCTTTTGTGGAATTGCTTAGAATTATAGAGCACAAGAGAAGAGATTTTGAGTATTTGGGATTCACCAAGAAAGTCAATTCTAATAAGATTGTTGAAATTGAGTCTTCTCTCACTTTCCCTATGGAAAGTGAGAACACCTTAGAACCCCTTGAACATCACCTAGAGGTGTATTTGGGAACAACATTGGTAGAGAGTCATATGGATGTCGACCCATTCTATACCACCCTACTAATTAATGGACTAATTATCCATAATTACATGTTTGACTTCGGTGCATCTTATAACATTATGCCACTATATTTGATAAATTAGCCTTGTATAAGGATAACTATAGCATATGGACAATGCCTCACCATGGACTCCCAAAAAGTACCTATTGTTGGTGTGGTTAAAGGATTAGTGGTGTAGCTCACACAATACCCTAGTAAGTTATTAAGTATGGGCATTATTATTGTAGACTATCCACCAAAGTGGGGTATGTTGCTATCCAAAAAATGGGCTACTAGTATTGGGGTTAGTGTTCAGATGGACTTGTCTTACACCACTATACCACTAGATGGGAAGATGGTTTGCCTGAACTAGGAGCTATAAATGCTCCATGTCTTGGAAGATTACAAATACTAGTTGAAAGAAGTGTTGTATGTGGATACAAACATTGGAAATTTTGTGGGAAGTGTTGAGTACATGGAAATGCCTCTTGATTCTAATATTTATAATGAATACTCCATTTGTACCATGCACTTTGATGGAGCATGTTCAAACATTGGAAATGGAACTGGGGTTGTCTTTTATGCCCCTAATGGCCAAGTTTATGGATATTCATTCTAATTGTGTTTTGAGTGAAAAAAAATATTATGGAATATGAAGCACTCTTGATTATCCTCTAGATCACCCATGAATATGGATTTAAAAGATTGCTGGTTAAGGGTGATTCAGGACTAGTGGTGAAATAGGTCCGAGCTGTTTACACCATGAAATTGAAAAGATTGAAGTAGTACCGAAATGTTGTATATGATTTCTTGGAATGGTTTGATGATTTAAATATTAAATATCATTCTCGAGATCTTAATCATGTGGAAGATATTCTTTCAAAGAGGGCTATAGAGTTTAAATTTGAACATAGAAATCCCTCTTATGAGTATGAGGTTGAGGTACTAGTAAGGCATTCTATCCTAAACAACATTGATCATTGGTAAGTATTTGATAATGATGATAAAATAAGAAGGTTTATGTGTTTTGTAGATGAGTTTGAAGGAACCATTATATATTTGGACTACAAATCTATGATGGAAAATAAACCTTATATGGAAAATAAATTATCCAATTATAGACTAATACTAATACTATACCTAGAGGATTAGTTAGTCTAGAATCATCCTTTGATGGAGCTAATAGAGTCAAATCTAGAAATATTTATATATCAAAGGATGTAACTAAGATTAACATTGGGACAGAGGAAAATCCAAGGAAGATTTGGCTCAATACTCACTTGAGCAAGAAGGAAAAGGAAGCATTCATTAATATATTAAGAAAGTACCAGGACTATTTAACATGGTCATATTCAAATATAAAGGCTTATAAGGAGAATTGTTCCAACATGCTATACCCCTCCACCCTAATGCAAAACCATTCTACCAAAAATAGTGCCTTGTTAATCCCATATTGGCCACGAATATGTAGGAATAATTGAGGAAGTTAAGGGATGGTGGGATTATTCAACCCATTAGGTATTCATCATGCGTGGAAAATATAATACATATCAAAAATAAGAATGGAGACATTTGTATTTATGTTGATGTTTGAAACTTGAACAAGGATTCACTCAAGGATAATTATCTATTGACTAACATGGACAACATGCTCTAAGATGTTATTGGGTCTGAGCTATTTTCAACTCTAGATGGCTTTTTTGGTTATAACCAGGTAGCAGTGAAGGAGTTTAAAAGGTCTAAGACTACTTTTACTACCCCATGGGGCACCTATGTGTATGTTTGAAATCCATCTAGCTTAATGAATATAAGTACCACCTTTTAGAGAGAAATGGATGTAGATTTCACTAGGTTAATCAACCAATTCATTGATATTTATCATGATGGTGTTACAATATACTCTAAGAAAAGAGATGACCTCTTGGTGCACTTGGAATAAATGCTTATCAAATGCAAGGAGTTTGGAATCTCCGTCAATCCTAGGAAGTCCACTTTGGAGTACAAAAATCAAAGCTACTTGGGAACATTTTGTCTCAACAAGGTGTCATAATATATATAGAAAGGGTAGAAGCCATTGATAAAGTACCCATCCCATAGAACAAGAAAGGTATCCAATCTTTCTTTGGCCAGATCAATTTGTTTTAGAAGGTTTGTTTCTCACTTTGTAGAGATTACTCTATTTATAAATTCAATATTGAAGAAGGATAAAACTATCAGGTGGGAGGTGAAGGCTACCCAATCATTTTAGGACATCAAGGTAGATTTGAAAATTACCCCAATACTTGATAGTCCTGATTATAGAAAATATTTCCAAATCTTATCATTTACCTCCAAACATACTATTGTTGTAGTGCTACTAAAAAATAATGTTGAGGGTCATGAATAACCAATTTCATTTTTTAGTAAGGAATTACAATGATCTAAACTAAACTATACCATAATGGAGAAATAAGCCTTTGCTCTCTTAAAGGCTATTAAGCAATTTAGATTCTACATTCTGAGTTCAAAGATTGTAGCCCATATTCCTCACACTATGGTGAAGGACATATTAACTTAGAATGAGACTACTAAAAAATGATGTCGATGGGTCAACAAAATTAAAGAATATGATCTAGAGATATAGACTACCAAGCTAGTTAGAGGCATAGGTCTCACCAAGTTGATGACTAAAACAAACTTACAAGCTATAGAGGTGAATAATGTGGAAGGGGTTATTTATAGCCTTGAATCCAAGTACAGCCTATCTCCTTGGTATAAATACAAAGTTTTTTATTTGAATAATCTAAATCATCCTCCCCATTTAGACAAAAATCAAAGTATGACACTAAAGTTGATATCCCATAAGTATCTTTTGTTACAAGGTGATCTAGCTTGGAGGAACCTAGATGTTGTCCTCTTGAGATGCTTAGTGGAAAGTGAGATTTCTAAACTTGTTACATAGTTCCATAGTGGTGTGTGTGGTGGATAATTTTATCCTAAAGTAACTACACATAATATTCTAAGGTTTAGGTATTGGTGGCCCACACTATTCAAATATGTTTCTACCATGGTAAGAAAATGTGAAGAGTTCTAATATTTCTCTGAGAGAATGAAAACATCCATATCACTTCCCTTACAACTAGTTTCTATTGAGGGACCTTTCAAACACTAGAGAATTGACTTCATGGGTGAAATATCAGATGATTCAAGTTCTGGTCACAAGTGGATCCTAATGGCTACTAATTACTTCAAAAAATGAGTTGAAGCAATCCCCACCAAAAGATCAACCCATCAGGTAGTCATTAATTTCTTTTTTAATAATGTAATTTGTCAATTTAGAGTGCCAATTAAAATTGTATGTGATAATTCCATGTGGTTTAGAGACAAATAGTTAGTTGCATTGTGTGAAGATTATGGGATTGATCTAGCATATGCCTCCAATCCTAATCTATAAGGAAATGGGTAGGCTAAGTCCAGTAATAAAAATTGATTAAAAATCATTAAAAGGAATTTAAATGCCAAAAAAAGGAAATGGGGTGAGTAGTTGAAGTTTTTTTTTGGGTTGATAGGTTGACTCCAAATAATTATAATATAAAAAAAACCCCTTTGAGATTATTTATGGAGCTCAAGCTATTTTACCTCTAAATTTATAGTTACCTACTTACTAATTCATGTAATAGATAGTTGAGGATGAAGGAAAAATAGATCACTATGAGGGAAGGATCAACCAGATCATTGAGCTTGATGAATCTCATAGATAAGCTCATGAAAAGCATTTAAAGTTCAAGGAAAGGCTTAAAAATATTTTTGACAAGAAGGTCACCCCAAGATCTTTTCAAATTGGTGATATGGTTCTACTTTGGGATAGTAGACATGAAGATAAAGGAAACATGGTAAATTTGATTCCCTATGGATGGGTCCCTACACCATTGATTATAAAATAGGGAACCATACATTTTATCTTAAAGATGTTGATGGAGAAATATTATAGCTACTAATTAATGGCAGACATCTCAAGCATTTTCTAGATGGAGTCCATGCTAGCCTATGTGAATATTGTACATATTGTATAGTCCTTTTATGTTTTGTTGACCTAATTAGGGTTGTGTTTATACAAATTTTATCTTTTCATTTCCTTATTTTTTATCTATATCTACCTAATTACAAATATATTCACTTATGGTGTGTTTTCCTTGCCTCTGTAGCAAAACATTTTGACTCCATGGCCCAATGGATAGGCATCCAGTCTAGTTTTCTCTATGTACTCACTAGGGGTACCTATCCTTGAGTAAGAGCCTATGTTAGTGCCCCAAATTTCATTATATCAATTAGGCCCTTATTAATGAAATTATTAAGTCCAAACTGGGTGAATATCAATGTTTTAGTCACTAGCCCTAGTCTTATCTCTATAGATTCCTTCAGAAGTCAAAGTTCATGTTCATAATTTACCAAGTCTTTTGTATTGATTTTTTTGAGTGAAAACATTTGGTCCCTTAAAATTTTTGAGAATTTTATCAAGAACACAATGCCTAATGGAAATATATCTTCAAGTTTTTTGTCTTGGACAAAAATCTCTAAAGAATTATTTTTTCCAAACATTTTATCCACTTCAAAAGCTTTGAAATAATTCCATACCTTGTCTTTTGATCTTACATGTTTTTGGATAATTTATCTTAGGCTTTTTGTCCATAACAAAAATTTATTTTGAGGATCATATTTCCCTTGAAAAATATCTAAAGGAACTTTTCCTTTAAGATTTTTACCTTCACATGATTCTTGAAGGGCACCTTTGAAGGGTCATTTTACCTCTACAAAATGTCTAAGGCATTATTTCGTTCGGGCAGTTTTCCCTTGAAAATTTATTGAAAGATGTCTATAAAAGGTTCTAAAGGGGAAATTTATAAAAATGAAGGACATTTTCAATATTTATAAAATAATAAAAAGGTTTAATTGAAGCTTTCATGGTGGGATGATTCATAGTGAGAAGAGAGAAGTATAACGAAGCCTCTTTCTATACATGGATTTGATACTATATGTTTGAAGAAGAGATTCAAGGGCACTAGATGAAATTGTTGAGTTGTACCTTTGACATGTTTTGATGATTAAGGTGAGGAATTACCCAATGAACTAAATGAAGGACATGTGTCTATCTCAAGGGAATTCTAGGAATATTGTCAGGAGAATCTTACACCTTTTCCTATATGAAGAAAGATAGTGTAAAGGTGAAAAGTGGCTGAGAGTTTAAGTATACATCTAATTTGGACACATGGTAGGTTCTCAAGGCTTTAGAAGTTTTGGGAATTTTTTGAATATTTCCCCATTTACCTTTTGTGAGTAAGGTACAGAAGGTCTCTAGGGCCCACATGTGATGCCATGTGGTGGCTCCTCAGGGTTTTTTAGATTTTGGGCCCTTTTTGAAGATTGCACCACTTACCTTTTGGTGGGAAAGGTTCAAAATGCCCCTAAGGACCTGAATTCCTAAATTTTAAAGTTACATAATGACATGTGGTATTATTTCATCCCATGAAGAGTTTGGGGCATATTGCCCCACTACACCAAAGGAAATATTGAGTGAAAAAGGTGCAAAATCCCTTGAGGGCTTGAAAAGGTACTATGATGTATTTTACACTTATATAGGTATGTGTGTTGTGAGGAGGATTTCCTAGCATAAAAGAAACATTTACACCTTCCCTCTCTTTTTTGAATGAGGCTCAAGTGATTAATGAGGGTAGTTGGTAAATAGCCATTGTGATTCAAATCATTAATGGAAACCCTTGTTTCAAAATGCAAATGATTATAACTATGGAATTTTCCTTCATTTGCATTTACCCTTTAAATTTAGATATTTCATTTGTGTCTTTGATCTATTTGTGTGACCTATCTACATGTAGTGTGATAAAGTGATTACAATGAATTCTTCATATATTTTTTATCTTCCATTATGTGCAACCCTTTGGATTAACAGTAAGTGCCCCATTAGCTCCTTGTGTTGTGTTCTTTGAGAGGATTTGAGAGGTATTTTGAGGGTTAATTGAGATAAGTATTTATTTATATTTAAATTAGTACACTAGAGAGCTAAGGAAAAATGGTAGTATCTTTAACCTCGATAAAGAGCAACATTGTCTTGGTCTTGGATGGAATTGAAGACATATATGTCTAAGGGTTATAATTTGTGACCTTGTTAAATGTTTTTTAATAGCCAAACCCCCTTCCAATAATTTTTAATGTGGTCATGAGTTACATCACCCATAAGACAACATTCCCCTTGGTTGCCCCATACCTAGAACTAGTTATAATGTGTACTAGAGTTTATCAACCAAACACTAAGACCATCATCGATGGTAACTAGTTATTTATCTATTATTTCATCCCCATGGCCCTTAACACCATGCTTGGGATTCATCCCTAGCCTAAAATCATTACACTCTCCTTAGAGGAATGCTTGTAATACATAAAGAAGAATGATAAGGTAATTTAGGACATTATCAACTCCTATTGGCTGGCCAAGAGAATACAAAAGGTCTTTAGGATGTCTAAAAGTTTGAAGCTAGTAGAATTTAATGAATTACCCTAGTATGTCATCACCATGGATGTTAAGATTTATGGGATTCCCACTATATAAAAATTTTAACTGTGGATGTTCTTGATCCTAATCTACGTGTTGAAAAAGTAGAAGAAGATGGACTAGGCCACCATCGTCAGTGATAATTTGCATAGGTAGATGATGTAGCTCTAGGCTATAATTATTTAAAAAGAGGAATTCATAGGTACATTTTACATGTCCTCATATTTAATGTATATCTTGGTCCATAAAAAAACATCTTAGGGGCTCACCAGTAATCCCAATGGTATGAAAATTTATGAGATATATCTAAAAATTACTATGCATAGTTTAAAGATGAATTTTTGTAAGGTCTAAAATTTATTCTTCAACACTATGATGAGCATTTTCTTTCCTTTGAAAAGCCTCAGCAATATGTCTAGGGAAGCCAAGGAAACAATTGAAAATTATGGCACCTCTTACATTCAATTGAGGACATTCACATACATCAGGATAAGTGGTTACTCAGGGTGTTTGCATAAATTTCCAAGGTACTTGGATCATAAGTTGGTAGTAATAGAGATGAGCTGAAAAATGGTGCCTCTATAGGAGATGATAATGACCAAAAAGATAAATAATCCCTCTAAGTTTCTAATTTAAATTAGATATTATTCTTGTCCTTCTATTGTTAGGGCAAAGGGATTAGAATAGGAGATGGGCTAGTATGTAATTGATAAGATGCCATATAGGCCTAACTATGATATTAGATGAGTGGTAAACATGGAAACTAATGTGATCCTATGATAATCACATTGCAAATATATTTAGTTTGATTTCACCATTGAGGAGGATGTCAAAAAGTTATATTACATGAGGCTAATGGTGTAGGAGGTTATTGCTTATAATCTCACTCCCATCCCCAAGGACATGGTGGATGATAAGATGACAATATCTTCAGTGTATAATATAACCAATATTGAATCCTAGGCCATCTCATAGGTGGAATTCAATGTTAAAGATAATGATTCCATCCCTAGAGTGCATTTCCAATTATGATAAACTTTAGGTGGTTGAAGGAATAGATCTTGGTACATATGACACCCCTACCCTCCAAAAGCTTAGACAAGTTTGAGATCTAAGAGGCTTTCTCAAAGAATACAATTATGATTTTATAGCTCTACCTCTAGCAGTGAAAGGCAAAGGGAAGTACAATCTTAGTGATGTTGATTTCACCAAGCCATTTGATGTGGAGTCAATAACAATAGCAAAGTCTAAGGTTGGATTATCTTTCTCAAAGATAACAAGCCTAGTAGAAAATTAGGATAAAATTATTATTGGGGAGGTTACATTGGCTAGTGCTACCCCCATATCGATTTTAATAAAGAGAGCCCCAATAGTGCCACCCATTCTAGCAACCATCCCCATGGCCAACCCAACTATAGTTCCACCTCCTCCACCATTGCAACAAGCAGTAGCTGCCCCTCCCCTAAAGATATATTCAAGGAAAAGAGGAGATGAAGAAGGAGAGAAAACCAAAAAAAAAGAATTAAAAGGGATCTACAACCTCCAAGTGGATTTATTACTAAGAGGAAGGAGCTTGTGTTTAAGGACCTGCCTTCCAAAAAACTCTTTATGTAGAGAAAAGAAAAGCAGTCCTCATATGCCTAAAAGTTGAGGGATATGAGTGATGATTAAGATTCATATAAGGGTAGGCCCATCACTAAGGTGATGAAGAATAAATGTGTATTCACTCCTCTATAAGTCAAAATTGGTCAAATAACTTTGAGGGAGAGGCCCCATACACAAATGAAGGCCCCATTAATGCCCCTTGAGAGTAGAAAGAAAAGGTAATGAAGAAGACATTATAACCTCAAATAATCCTTTATCTTTTAATGATGTAGTGCAAGTTGGAGTTAAGGTGGCCACTCAAGCTTAGTTACCTTAGGAAAATGAAACCATCTCATCAAATACAAAGACATTTGTTGAAAATGTCATCACCTAATCACTAGGCCAAGGTGATCAAGGTAGAGCTGAAGAGGTGAATAAATATGATAAGAAATCCAAAGTGGAGCTAGATTAGGAAGCTCAAGTCACCAGAGTTAAGGTGGCCACTCAAGCTTAGTTACCTTAGGAAAATGAAACCATCTCATCAAATACAAAGACATTTGTTGAAAATGTCATCACCTAATCACTAGGCCAAGGTGATCAAGGTAGAGCTGAAGAGGTGAATAAATATGATAAGAAATCCAAAGTGGAGCTAGATTAGGAAGCTCAAGTCACCACCTACTCTAGAGTGGTGGTTGAGAAAGGAGGATAATAGGTAACTTCAGAGGTACCACAATTACATCCCTTCACCTCCAAAGGTGTCAAGTTTAGCACCAAAGGATAAGGTGAGTAGGGAAGAAGGTGGGGGAACAAACCTACAAATGGGTAACCCCAGCCATATAGAAACAAACAAAGAATTGGATAAATTGAATAAAAATGTTGAGGAAGGGACTTATAGAAGTGTTTATTCAATTGAATTACCATGAGGACTTCTCCCCCACATCAAAGTTAATGACCCAACACATAATAAAGGTTTTGAGGCCATGATTAGTGAAGAGTTGCCTAAAGGCAACAAGGATATAACCATATCCTCATCCATGCCTAAAGACCAAGAAAATAAAAAGGTGAAGCAAATGCATAGCCTTCTAGTCAATTAATATAATAGGGGAGTTTAATTTAAATGTTTATCAAGGGGTCTCATCAGATAAATTAAGATTTTAAAGTTTTGGAGTAGATAGAGCCAAACCTATAAAAGGAGCATGAAGCAAATAAAGGTGGTGAGGAATGGGAGAGTGATGAAGAAATTGAAAATTTTATGTTAAGACCATAACCCATTCTTGTGTCACTCCCTACATCAATCACTCTAATGACACCACCTTTCACTATCTCGAGGCCATCATCAATGTCCACCACTTCAATAGGATTCTAGACCAGACCCCTCCTCTGGGTCAAAGAATAGGTCAGGGAAAAAGGGACATTATGAGAAAAATAGGGTAGATCGATGTAATGAATAAAACTTAGGAACATAAGGCCAAGCCCCCTAAAAAGGTCAAAACACATTTCATAACCACCTTTACAACTACATGAAAAAGGAATGTGGAGATAACCATCCCTCCACTAGATGCTTTAAAGAAGGATGTTCCCCTTGAGAGTTACATTATCTATAGCTACAGTTTAGGAGAGCTATCTATGAATGAACTAAAACATAGCTAGCATAGATTGAGGAGTATATATTCAAATTAAAATATCAAGTAGGCCTAGACCAAGGGAGTCTCACCCCCATGCTTGAATAATATAACAAATACAAGAACATGTTGGTGAAAGATTCTATTATTCTGATTGAATTCAAGACCTAGTATGATATTTTAGTTTCTTCTAAGCTAGTGTCACTTCTCTTTTCTCTTCTCTCCCTTTTTTATTATTTTCTCTCATTTCCCATTGGGAAACCATTTTACTCCACCCATTAGTGGCACCTCCCTTTCAAGGTAGTTTTTTATGTAATCATGTGCATACGAAAAGGACATTTTTATTTTTCATGTAAGAGGACAAAGGTTTGTTTTGTCCCTTACAAGATTTGCCTCCACATAGATAACTAAAAATATTCTATCAAGGTGGAGGATTAATTTTTCCATCATCATAAGAGCATGCACATAATCTAAGGAATCATGTTTGTTACAAGGTCTAATAGACTCTAGGCCCATGAAGAAATCTTATAGCTAGAGCATCTTTAGGAATATGTTAGGCTTAGCTCAATTATATAAGTAAAGGGGGTATGTCCCTTTACAATGGTTGTTTAAATTTTTAAGTCAAGAGCTATAGCCTCAAAGATTTATCACTATGTAATACTTTTGGTGCTAAAGTGATTTCTAATGTAAAATCATTGGAAAGCTTTGAGAGCATTATACATGTCTCCCTTATCCTAGGATTTCCTTGCATAGTGTCAATTTATTATACTATTTAATACACATTGTACTCATTTAAAATTCAATTGATAAATGAAATTTACTTGTGGTTTCCATTCTCTTTCTATTGCTGAAGTATAATGCCATGTTTTACATGCTTAGTTGATTGATGATCTGATGTATTCATCTTTATGGTGGTCATTTAGAGTGTATATCTAGATTATAAAATCCTTTCTGCTTTGAGATTTGGGAATAGGGAGTTGATAGAATTTTTAAGGGTAGTCTTGGGCTCATGGATTCAACTAGGAGTTTTTAAAGGATATCATTTGTTTATGATTTCAATTTCATTAATGTTAGATCAATAGTACATTTGTTGGTAAAGGTGATGTAGCATTTAACTTGAATTTATATATGCTCATATGTTAAACCTCCACTTTTAATCTCTATTAAAAGATAATTTTTGTCCTACCCTATTTTACCTTGCATAAAACACATCCTTTGCATATCTGAAGTGTTGTTTTCCTATGAGTGCATAAAAATTGTATAATTAGCATGTGTTTGCATTTTGTGGGTTAAAGATCAGTAGTGTAATCTCTTATTCAGCCCTCTATTATTGAATATTATTTAGAATGGGATTTGCAATCATGTCTGTATCTATCTTTAGAATCTTGTGTTTGGCCTAGAACATTTTCTCACTTTGTGTGATAAACCTTGTCAGGTGGATTAAGAAAGTTTGGTTGTGTTCTAGTCAAATTTGTATTCCCTTATGCCAATAATACCTATGAATATTGACTCACCAAATCCCTTTTTATGAGAAAATTTACCCCTTAGGTTCTCTCACCTTGGTTTAGGTAGAGATAAAAGCAACAAGGAACTGACCATACCCTTTGTAGGTGCCTCCTAATCATTTTCTACATTCAGTCTAATCATGACGTCAAACCCTTCCCTAGCTACAATGACATATTAAGTAGGTTTTCCATCTTTGCTTGACACTCTCTTCAAGTGTGCAAGATTGGGTGATAGAGGCGTACAATTGAGAACCAACAAATCAGGCTTTATCTCCAAGAGTATGCATGTCACTATGTGTGTCATCATTATACCAGTTTCATTCACCTAAATTCCCAAGGATGACATTTTATTTATTAGATCCTCATTCATTTATTAAAATTTGGGCATGGATTCTAATAGGCATGGTAGATAGTGAATGTGACATGATAATAGTGATTAGGTGTTAACTTGATATAGGATGATGAGAGAAAAGGTGACTTTGGATACTAATTTTATCTCAAACCTAAGACTAAAAGTGATCAAGAGAGATGATTAGATGTGATTTAGACTTGGATTTGAGGATATGAAGACTAAAAAGACCAAATATTACCAAAGTAAATGACATTATAAGGGTTCAATCTAATAAGGAGGCAAAGATGATAAGATGACTAAATACCATTCACACTATCAAGATGATGATTATATGGGTGATAGGCATGAAGAGGTAAGATGATGAAATTATGGGTGATATACTAAACCTAAAAAGGATGTATACTTTGATAAAGTTTGATCAAGGATTAAGTGATGAATATGATAGAGAAATGATGAGTTACCACTAAAGTTCTGGTTTCAAGACAAAAGTGTAATACCCAAAAGGTGTCAATAGTGATATGAAGTGATTTGGTTTTGAATATAAGATGGGATATGGAATAAAGTGTCTCTAGGTGTTCTTGGTGATGAAAATGATAAAAAACCTCAATTCACAAATAATACATGCCTTAACATAACACTCACATAAGCACAGTCAATCATAAGCCCTAAGATGAGTCAAATAAAAGGGTGTGTAACTTGATGCTTGCACCATCCAATGGCTTTTTAGGTGAGGCTATAGGTTACTAACCCATTACAAAATCTAATAAACCCTCTCGAACCCATTTACACTTGAAGGTCACTTTGGAGCTAATACTAACTCTGATAGTAAAGCATCTATTATAGATGATAGGTCCTATACTAGGTATACACAAGGGTGCCTATATGTGTCCCTGAGATATGTGAAGGTACATGGGTACCAAATACATATAGGGTGATATCTAATGTTTGGTTTATAAAATCAACTCTTCCCCTTCATGAATGACCTGTATGGGGTCAACTACTTAGTCTAATGACAACTATCCATGATATTTATACTCCATAAAAACATGGAGTTTAGTTGAATGCATGGTAATGAAATATACATCACCAAATCCTAGTGACTAAGAAGGTGCATGGGGATGAATTCCATGTTACATGTTATCCTAAAAATGAGAGGGGTTAACAAACATGCAAGCAATATTAATTAATCCAATTAATTACCTATGTGAGGAAATTTAAACAAATAATCAAGGCACACTAAGATATATATAAGTTAAATATTAAATTTATTAGGCTAAGCACTATCCCTACAAGAACATAAGTTATTAAATTATTCTAGTGCCTTCCACTAAGATGGTCCTATACAAAATAGATTAGTAGTTTGAAAATAGGAAAAACCATTTATTTTTGTACAAAAATGTAGATACACAATTAGTTTAAAACAAAGTAACTTCTAGAGAGCACAAAACCATAGGTCTTAAATAATACCATGATTTTTAGAAATGTGGTTTTGCTTATGGTTAGCTAACCATATATTTTTTGTAAAACCATAGACGGTTAGTCAATATTGCTAGTCAAAACACAATACCACAACTCACAATTTATGGGTTTGTAGTTAAAGGAAAACCTTAAAAATTTAGCAATTAGACTAATAAAATATCAAAATGGTGATATATTTACAATTTTTTTGCAAAATTACTAATATATATATATATATATATAGAAAGGCAAAGGCAAGCCTATATAATATTTGACCCTTAAAAAAGCTTGATTATTTACAACCATAATATAAGTTTTAAATTTATTCACATAATGTTCTCAACATAAAAGGATATTATGCATATAAAAAGTTTTTATATTTTTACCAAAATATAAAATATTGAAATCTACTATTGATAGAATAATGTATTGTTTATTGTATTTTAGTCAAAATTGCCTATTTTAAGTAAAATCACCTATGTTAGACAAAATCACTATTTGTAAGTTATGGTTTTACTAATAATTAAAAAACTTATTAAATATTATATGATATAAAAAAAATTAATATAATGATTTGGTATTAGACCAAAAATATAAGGTACACAATAGAAAATAAAACTCAAACAAGTATGATCTGTTCCATGCAAAATTGACCCTAGACCTATAAAACTGTAATTGTTAATCAAAAATGCTTTTGTGAATCTGAGGTATTGTATACTAACTATAGGGCTTGTCTAATAATGTTAAAATCCTTATTAAGTGTTACCTTACCTTTTGGTGCATTAAAAAAAACATTATAGAGATAGAAAATGGTCAAGGTTAGTAGGATAACTTAAAGGCAAAATCATTATTTACGAAAGCAATATCATGACTTATATGACAATATCATGATTGTGTATTAGTGATATTGATTTAAATAAATTGAATATTAAGGTTAGATATGCTCAAGTTTTTACCTATCCCTATAAGATAAAATAGGTTAATATGGACTCATAGAAGGTTAAATGTTTTTACAAGACTGACTATTTTGCCTTAGACTATAAAGCCATAAATTTATAGTAAGATTTCCATTTATGAATTATGATATTGATAAAAGTCAAAAGACTATAAAAAATCAAACTATTAGTAGTTAAAATGTAAAATTAGTGAAAAATCATTGATTGTTAGGCAAAACCACTACTGTAATACCATAATTGGCAGAGCAAAATTGCTTTTTGCTTGTACATGAAAATTTGATCAAATCAGGAGATATCTCATCCAATCAATCTTTAAAGATGTCAAAACATTTATAATAGGAAAAATAGTAAAATTTAAGTGGTTTTCCTTCGTGGTCACTAATGTATGATTGTATTTTTGAGTTATTGATTAAAACTACTATATATAGTAAGTTAAACCCAACAACACAATAATATCAAAAGGAGGGAAATAAAGGAATAATCAGTAATTAAGGATGAGATCTTACCATCACCTTGTCCCTTATGGATTATTTCCAAGATATTCAAATTGATTTCAATGCAATATGATTTGGATGTGGATTTCTTTCTTGTGGCTTCAAAATGACTATAATGGTTTCCTTAGATAGTTGAATGGATTTGCAAGAGTATGACGTTACTTTAGGATGGCTGAATAGGATAGTATAATGAGGGATTATGAATTTTAAAGATAGTTTGGCCATGTCCCAATCATGGATTTTATAGGATGGTGTATGGGATTTTTAGGGAATTTAAATTATTTAGAAGCCTCTAGTTTAGAGACTTATAGAATCTTAGAGGAGATTTTCTAATTCTAGAGGTTTCTTGGTTAGTTTAGGGGATAATGGGGGATTAGATGATAATTAAATGAGGTATAGGTTTTGAAGGGCTGTATGAGAGGCTAGGGTGGTAGGATGGCTAGGGGGTAGTTGAATAAATAGGAATTTTTAATTTTTAAGTGGGCTAGTGGGTAGTTAATGCAATAGGATTAATAGTTAAGAAAGCTTGTTAGTAGGTGAATGGGGTAATTAATTAGTCTTATGGGTATTTTTGGAATTAAATTTTTCACCCTATGACACTCTATTTATATCCTATAATTTGATGCAACATTGAATCAGCTCTCAAGTTGTGGGGAACTTGTAAGATAGATGAATCTCTAGTTTATGAGGGCTAGCTCTGTAGGTTCTTCTTGAAATGCCTATCACCTAGTCTAATGCTTATTCATGGAAAAGGGGTAGAAGTTTTTCATAAAATGGAAACTACACTAAAGAGGTGATCCACCAAGATATATACCATAGACTATCAAACTCCTACTAAGCAAAAAATCTTTCCAAAACCAATTCTAGGCATTAAAGGATTATAACATAATTGCTTCAATGTGAAGGTAACATACATGAGAAAAATCAACAAGATAACTGATATAGGGGTAGCTTTCACACCATAGAGACAATTAATTTCTTGAATAAGATCTTAGTATAATCAATACACTTCACATGACCTATTAAAATTAGAACTCTTATTTAAACATGAAGGATAAAGGGAGTAAGGATGATACTATCACTTGGCTCCACTATTCATCACTCACACACTTAGACAAAATGTTCACAACTTAGAATTAGACTTGTATTAAATATTAAAATACAAAGTGTAATGTCATTCTAGTAGGGCTTCGTCATACCAGTTGTGGTGAGATCCATACAATGCCAAAAAGGCTCAATTTATAGAAGATGTGAAAAGAGGGAGAGAAAGGGAGTTTAAGAGTCATAGAGACACTTGTCACAAATAAAAATATCAGTTACTTATGCATGTGAGAGAGATAGGGTGGAACATTCAATTTTATGAGATACAAGTGTCATTTCAAATCATCCAAGCCTTACAAAGTGATCTAGAAACTCCTTTCCTTACACAAAAAACTGCCCCTTATGATTTCCCTTCCAAAACTACCTTATCACTATAATTGATCAGGTCTAATGATGGGTCTGAGTAAGAAGGGTTAATAACCATGTCCTCACATTCATTAGAATAGATTTTTATTACTCCAATTCTTCTATCTATGCACCATCATCTATGATAGTCCCAAAATGAGCTTTCTCTATACACCTCTCACACTTGGCACCTCAAACCTTCCAATTATTTAGTAAAATACATGAAAAAGAAGGGATGAAATGTTTCAAGTGTTTTCATATAATTATTTTCAATAAATAATCCTTAAAAGCCTTTCTAAAGTGAGTTTTACCACTTTTCCCTAAGTATTCACTATCTACCTACTAGATTGGCTAAAATGAAAGAGATAGTAGATAGGATTAGGAGTTTATATGGATGATAAAATGGAAATTATTACTTATAAAAATTACTAAAATATTCCCCAAAATTTATTTGGCCTTTTGAAACCTTCCCAATCCTATAAAACACATAACAATGTCAAAAAGAACCCTATTCTGACCCCATCCGTATAGGTCCATACAAAAAATTGGCATTAGAGGGTGTCTAAGAGATTATTATGTAATTTAACAAAGTTTCATGGTATTTAAATCTCATTATCATTCTCCAAATTCAATATTTCCCCAATTAGGTCCTTAGGAGGGTTTATAAGGGTTTTGGAGTCACTTTTGGTCTTAATGTTTTTTCATAGCTATGACATGTTATAAATATCTCTCAATTACACTATAGGCTTCATAGAGACCCTCTACATCATCCACAAACAACTAAACCTACCATGAAAAGGATTATGAGAGTTATGAGCATCTCAAGTTAGCTATTTGGGTCCTTCCTACATGTTTTATGAGGTCTGGGAGCTTCCAAGCCAACAAAATGACCTTATGATGAAATATTATAAAAATTGAAGGTTTATAAATATATAAAAATAACCCAAGGAAATGTATAAATCATTTTAATATCTCACTAAGAGATAGAAATGAATATGACTCCCATTTTGAGACTAGGCTTAGACCTTGCCAATGGGTATGCCTGCATTTTTGAGCTAAAAGACTCCTATTCACACTTACCATGAAATTTAATAGATTGAGAATTTGAATTTCACCATCATGGGAATTATTCAAATCATTATAGTTCTTTCAAAGGTTTGGAAATGGAAATGACCTTTATTTGGCCCCTCTAGCCTCAAATCTACCTATGGAATGTGACTGTAACCCTTATTGCCTAGGGCACCCTATTTACCTTCAAACCTCCTAGAAAGTTTTCCTATGTTTAATTAGGTGTTTTCCAAATATAAAATACATATTTAATGAGCCATTTGAATTTTGGTTCACTATTTTGGGCTATCTCTTAAGATTTGCGTGATTTAGTCATGAGGAGAGCATACTACCTTTGAGACAAACCTATTTTTTTGTGAAAAGTGAATATTTTTTCAGCTGTATAATGTCATAATGAAAATTTTTACCAAAGTTTTTTACCTAGTTCCATTTTTAAGGGGTCTAACCATCTCAATATACCCTAAAAAGGCTTCAAAAACCCTATTTTTTGCATGTTTTCTTTTAAACCACCTTGTAGATGATCCTTCCAAACAAATTTAATTATTATAAGATATTTATAAATGATATTAACATTAATTTCATGATAATTGAGCCTTATAATCCATCCCAAACCTTTCTTCTTAGTGAATTTCTCATGTTTACCCCTTGAGCCAAACATTTCCTAACGTATATGTACAAATTGTACTCCATTTACCACATGAGGAGAGAATTTGGAAATTTTACCAAGGTTTGGGGTATTTTTATCATGTATTGGATCATATTGGATCCCAATAAAACCATTTAAACTTTCAATTTTACACTTAGAGGGTCTATGACCCACATAGCTCTCTATTTTCCTTAGGCCCTGCCTTGACTGTGACATCCCTGCTTGTAGGTGATATTTTGTGTTTTGCATTTTCTTGAGGTGTTTAGAAACCTATATTTGAAATTATTTGGGTGGAAAAAATTTATTATCTACTAACTCATACCTTCAATGACCTTAAACACCTTCAAGCTTGAAATTAGATCATTGTATAGACTGAGACTCTTTGTTCTACCTGTAGGTGATTGATTGCTCCTTAAAACTTGGTGAAGGAATTAAACATTCTTATTATAAACCTTCCTTGATTAAAAAATGAATAATTAAGTCTTGTATCAATATATAAAATATAATAAGGCAAAAAAATCATTAAGGTTTGATTCACACCTCTCCAAGTTTACTAAACTGAGACAGTCCCTTTAAGACCCTATTATAACTTCACCTATAGGTGTGAAATACCTCATGAGGTCCTGATTAAGATCATTATGAACTCCATAAATCATCTTGATTTCATAAAATTTCATGTTCAATTTCTTCTAACACCTTAGTACTATCTCACTTTTAGTTACCTTGTTGTAGGTGTTTGTTTTGCCTTGGTACAAACATGGTATAGGTCCTGGGATCATTACGTCAAATTCCATTTTATCCCATGAATTTTCAGATTATGAGAATAATTTTAACCAATTTTAATGTTACACCTTGATGGAATAGTCTAGAACTAAGTTTATGAAGTGTAAGTTCACCTTTCTATCAACTTCTTGTAGGTTTCACTATCAAATTTTAGTGGTTTTGAGGGCACTTTTGGGTATTCAAATGACTACCTTCCATTATTCATTATCCTTCCAATATTTTCAAATTAATTGTACTATGATATTAATACAAGGTGAGCATGGCTAGGTGCTTTGGGGCATCATTCAAGCATATTTGGAAAAGTCTATGAAATCCCTTGGTTCTCTATTTTAGACTTCTATAGACAAAGGCCTTGAAACCTCAAGATTTGTTATGTGGTGATGTTTCTACCTTAGTAGTTTTAAAAGAGTCACAAATATGATTTTAAATATATTGAATTATGTTATAGGCTATCATAAGATTCAACTCTATCCTTTTGATTTCATACCATTCTCTAAAACTCCTACTGATGTCACTTATAGATGTGCATACCACTTTGAGGGTTGATAGTGGTAGGAAACATAGTTATTTGAGCATTGTTTTGGAATTTCATGGGTCCAAAAATTGTTTCAATACTTCTATATGTATCTTTTTAGGTTCAAACACCTAAAACAACATCCCAACATAGAAAATCCCTTTAAGACACTTGTAGGTGCTCAAGGAGCTAAAAGTTTATAAACCATCTAGGACCTGAAAAGGATATTTTGACATTTGAATATATTGATACTATAATGGGGATGTAAAATCTATGTATAATTCATTATAAACATGTGAAAATTTAAAATCCATCAAAACCAAACATAAGAATTAGAAACTTGTTCAAAAGGAGACCCCTCATGGGTGCAAATGCATAAAAGGTTGCCTGGAGTCTAAGTGATTGTTCATAAAGGAGGAGGAACCAAATTTAAAGTTATTACTATGGATTTAAATTTCACTCAAATGCATTTCACCCACCAAGACCATTATTCCCAACTCTAACTATATGACCCACACCAAGCACTTGAAAATGGCCTTTCTTGGCTTACAAAGAGAGTGGAAGAAAATAAGTTGTAGATGAACTTTTTGAACTTTTATCAACACTCCAAGAATGAAAATGAATCTAAGGAGGTGAAGAGACACATTTCCCACGTTTTAATCTAATGGTGAACTTAAAAAGTCAATACAAGTGCCCAAAAGGGCCTAAAATTAAGGAGAAACTCCCCCTTTTTAAATATAAATGACTCTTTAACTGACACTAACCACTTTATGACTAATCTTCACCCCTTACACATTAAGAATCACCTTTTTTATAAATTTTCTAACTCCACTATCTGTACAAGTCATTCAATAGGCTAAAAATGTGGCCAAATAACCCTTTTTACATATGAAACCTAGAAAGTGACCAATTTATGACTTGAAGACACCTTGAAACATATCAAAGACCATCTTAGGACATTTCCAACATAATTTAGCACTTTTACTAAGTTTAACTAGAGTTGACCAACTTTGACTTTGGTTGACTAGACTAGTACAAGGAGTGTAGACTTCAACAAGGACTAGAGGAAGGATAAGTAAGATGATAGACCAACATGACACTATATAGGACACATGGAAAACTTCTTAAAAATTTAAAAATAGTAGGGGTTGAGCCAATTTGACTAGAAGTCAAATTTGGTCAACATTTTTGGCAACTCCTAGGGGTAACATGCTTGCCTATGTTAAGGACTAGTATCCTTATCTTATCCATTGGGAAAAAGAGTCAAAATGCACTTGAGAACAATATAACTAGACCTTAAATTAGCTAACAAACAACTAGTTTAACTTAAAACACACAAAGTAAAGGAACAACACATAAAAGGACAAAGCAAACAACAAAATAAAGACACACTTGTGCTACTCAAGAACTTAGGGAACACAAGACAACTAAAAAAAAAGAAAAAAACATTCAACTTGATCATACCTCCCCTATTAGATCAAAAGGGGATTACCTTGAATCTCCTTCCTCACTATATGAATGAGGATGCCAATCATGCTTCCTTTTTGATGTGGTGCTAGATGACTCATGTTTTCTTTTTACTCCTTGACTTAACCTATCATTTGATGAAGTCATCTCAAATAGGTATCTAAAGTAGATAAGGTCCTCTTGAACCTAGAAACATGCTTCATACTACTACCCTTTTATCTCCTCATGATAGATTTGTATATCCATGCATGGGACATCTTGGTGTAAGTTTATATCTTCTTGAAGGGTCTCATCATTCTTCTCACTTGTTACAACCTCTTAAAAGTATTTAAGAAGAATTTTATCATGATAATTTGGAAGTGTTTCTTTCTCACACCTTTCCTTGATGTTGATAGGATCAAATTCATAGGTGGCTCTAGGAACAACTTTTGAATCATCCTCAAAAGGCTCAAGATCATCATAGATTGCTCCATCATGAGCTAGACTCTCTTAATGATGATGCTCTTCAATATATGCCTTCTCCTCCATCATGAGCTAGACTCTCTTGATGATGATGCTCTTAAATATATGTCCTCTCTCTAACATCTTGGACTTTTTTCATTTGGATTTTAGTCTTCTCACATTCTTCATACTCTTGGAAAATTTGCATGTAAGTCTGCCACATGTCTTCCTCTTGAGACACAACCTCTTGATTGTAATGTCTTGTATTTATCTCTAAAGGACTTATAGGCCCCTTGAGGCCTTCAACTTCATTACATATGTCCTCAAATTTCTACCACAAATCATCACCCTTTTATTGGTCAGCATCATGGAAAGGAACAACAAGAAAGGATTTTTCATTTTGTTCTTTAGGATCTAAAAGAACCTCTTTTAGGACCTTTTATTCAACATAAAGAGGATACTTTTAATCATCTCCACAAACTGGTGTCTCTTCACTATCAGTCAACTCCCCTTTATCTTCAATCCAATCTTAAATCTCAAACTCATCTTCCTTCTTAGTAGTGCCAATGTTAGGCCTCTCAAAAATAAGAAGTTTAGCCAAAGAATATTCTCAAGGAACAAGGCAATCCTTAGCATTATAAGGGAAACATTGATCAATTAGAGAAGGTGGAAAGATAGGTTTAAATTTTTTAGGAGGGGAGGGAGGAATTTGAGGGGTTTTAATTTTCTCTCTTCTTTCAAATTCTCCACCTAAACATGATTTGTTCTTTTCTTCACAAGCTGCCACCACTTCTTTCCATCTTGGGAAGGTATGCTTAGAGGATTCTTCATGAGGCTGAGATACTAATGAAGGGGTGAATTATATGTTTAGGAAACTTGAAATATCTTTATACTTGGCATCTTGATTTCAACTTAGAAAAGTAGGCTTAGAGGATTCATTTTCTGCTTCCATGATGGATTGCCTTAAAATTTGATTGGCCAATTCAATCTTCTTTTCAAGATGAGCCTCAAAACTCAAACCTCCTTTCTCACAATCTTATCCAAATACATCAACCTACTCAATAATGATATCCTCCTTCCTTTGGATACTCTCTTGGATGAAGTTCCAAGAAGGGAAACTTTAGGGAATGCATGGAGGACTTGGGGCATTTGGGAACATGTTTGGATTAGAATCTTGAATAGGCAAGGTTGACACACTTAAAGGTTGATGTGGGGTATATTGGGGCTGCCAAGCTTTAGTTGGTTCATGAGCTCTCAACCTCTCCTCTAGATGGAAAATTAGGCCACAAACATCTCAGTTAAAAGACCTCGCTAATTATCTCTCTCTATATGTATCTAGTCTTCCTTGATTTGTTTCAAAGCATCCCTTACACTCTCGATAAAAACACTAGGGATGACTTAACCATAACCATATCTAGCATTAAGGTCTAACATGTAGTCTTTGTAACCAATGAGAGTCTTTTTGAAACTTGCAATAGGATGACTTGGAGAAGAACCAGATGGACTAGGTGAAGTACAAACTTGATCGGGCTGATTATAGGAAACATAGGGATCATGATAATTTTGGATAAGTACTTACTCATATTGAGGAGAAATAGGCAAAGCAGGACATATCTCTTCAACTTCATGATTTTCATTAGTAAGTGAGGGTATATAAGTATTTTCTTCATGCATACAATAGACTCCCAAATTTGTCTCTTCTATGAATGTATAAGGATCATGCTCATATTTTGTAGTACCATACTCATTAAGGAAAAGATCAAAAATACCTTCAAGGGGAGAGGATGCTTCACCACCCATGACACCTTCTTCTTCTTCTTCACTAATTACACAATTCTGGTTTGAACTTCTCTCCACATATGGTTCAATATGAAACCTCACCAAGGGATGTGTTCTTATGGTTACCTTAGCTCCATATCTTGTTTTAAAAGCTAGAAAAGACCAATAAATAGAAAGGTATCCCCCTATTTTAGCCATGAATTCCCTTGATAAGAAAATAGCAAAATGAGCTGGAAGGTCTACCACCATAATGTCTTACATAATGGGGAAACTTGGACAATCATGTATAAAGAATTTCAATCCTCTAACGAATCCCACTATCTTGGTTGTAGTTCCATCAATCTACAACACACCTTTTCTATGTGTTTAATATCTTAATCCCAACTTATCTACAACTACCTTAGGCATAATTATGGTACTAGATCCACTATCCACAATGCAATTGTGAACCAATTTGTCTCCCATAATGAGTTTGAGGCAGAAAGGTAGAGGATTTTCAAATTTGGTGGGGGGTTCTAGGACATAATTTGGTGTATTGGTAAGGGGTACACCATTGTGTCTTGGAACTTGAGGGGCTACATGGATGTTTGAAACTTGTTCTTGTAGGAGTTCCTTTTGACTAGGCATATGCAAGACTACCCAAAGAGATATGATTGTCTTGGTATTATTCAAAGAATCAATAATGTTTAGAGGGGAAGTATTTACCTTTTATTTCATTCTTGAAGGTAGTGATGAATCCATAACTTGATGCATTGTAGGCTTGAAAACCTTGCTCACATTCTGACTTTGATGAGGAGTGTGATTAGTAGGGGGTATTACATTAGGATTCACACTTTGTGGTCTTGGAGAAGCATTACTTAGAGTCATATGTGCTTCTGAAACATCTCCCAAAGCTCTCTTTTTTTAATCTTGTGTTGGCCACAAGTGATGTGTTTTAGTTTAACACATAGTTATCTTCCACTTAAAATTTCAAAAAACCTATAATTTGGTTGATACCCTCTCCAAGAGTATCCCTTTATATGATATTTTTTTATTTTGATGTGATGCAAGGAGTAGCTCCTTATTGTAACACTAAGGCTTGGATACCTTCTCCACCATCATACACAAAATGACCTTGAGTTTGTCCCTAATGATCCAAATGTTCCTCTCCTTGAACTAGATTAGTATGTACTAGAACAATAGCCCTTGTGGATGGAATATAATTAGGATTATAGATATTGGAATACCTTTTAAAACTTTGTTGACCTTATCCTCTTCCTTGGTAATTATATTGGGGTGGAGGTCTATAAGTTTGTGAAGGATAATATTTGGGATTGGGTAGAGCACTTTCATGTAATTAAGTTGAGTTTATAATGACCAAATAATTTCATCTTTGTATCAATCATTATCCACCTTCTTGAGAGTTATTCTAGACTTGGAATTGGCATTGGGAAGTTGTGCTACATTTGGAGTTTCAACTAAACTATGATACAATAAAGGCATGTAAAATATTAGGGGTAATTTCTTAGCTTGTATCAAACTATTCTCAGCTTTAATAGTTGTCTCATATGCATTTGGTAGAGTAAATCCTCCCATTGAATACAACATTACTGCTATATCAGTGTCAATAGCCTTGAGATAAGTGGGGAATACAAATCTTGGAGGAGGCCTCATGATAGGTGGTAATCTATTCCATGCCCTTTAAAACCTTTCATTAAAATCCCCCATAGATTCATTAAGACCTCTTCTAATTACATTCAACAAATGGATTAGTGAAGTGTGGTCAATCTTACTCTTAAACCTATTCACCAATAACTCTCCAAAGTCATCCCAATTAGTAATACAACCACCTATCAATGTCCTAAACCAATCAAGCGTCTTACCCTTTAGAGACATGGAAAGTAGTATAATAGCTATATTATATTGAGTGATATTGTGGAAGTTGTAAAAATTTGAAATGTCCCTAATGTGATTAGTTGGAGTAATATGGCCCCCTCCATTGAATCTATGGAGACTTTTGGTAGAATTAAGAGGAATAGGATCATATGCAGTAAGATTAATTGGATTTTGGGTGTTGAAGTCTAGGAAAACATGTTGCCTAGCCATCTCTTCTTCCCCTTCATCTTCCTCTTGATATTATATCTCCTCAAATTCTTATTTTTCTTCAAAACCTTATTTTTTGGGATCTTTAAATGTTAATAATGGTTTAGTATGTTATTCCTTAAGAGGAGTTTTAGATAGAGGGACTTGATTGAATGCTCTACTAGAAGATGATCTAGTGAAGAACATGAAGTATAATGTGAATAAATTGATCTACAACTAGAAATTTTGACCTTTTAGAGTCATCAAATGTTGTATTAAAAACACTTCTACAACCTTGGGCTTGTCAAGACCAACTTTCACCTTGACATGGAAACAATTAAGACTTGTTATCCCACTGGGCATACTAGAACTACTAGCATCAAACTATGAAACCTAGGGCACTCTATTTTGCTCTTATAATTTGATGCAACATTTTAATAATATCTCAATTTATGGGGCACTTATAAGAGAGATGAATCTCTAGTTTATGAGGGCTAGCTCCATAGATTTTTCTTGAAATGCCTATCACCTAATATAATGCTTATTAAAGGAAAAGGGGTAGAAATTTTGCATAAAATGGAAACTACACTAATGAGGTGATCCACAAAGATATATCCCATAGACTATAAAACTCCTACTAAGCAACAAAGCTTTCTAATACCAATTCTAGGCATTAAAGGATTCTAACATAATTACTTCAATGTGAAGGTAGCATACATGAGACAATCAACAAGATAACTAATCTAGGGGTATATTTCAAACCATAGAGACAATTTTTTACTTGAAGAAGATTCTATTACAATAAATACACTGCACGTGACCTATTAAAATTAGAACTCTTACTTAAACATGAATGATAAAGGGAGTAAGGATGATACTTTCACTTGGCTCCACTATTCATCACTCACACACTTAGACAAAATGTTAAAATATCATAATTATACTTGTATTCAATTTTAAAATACAAAGGGTAATATCATTCTAGTATGGATTCACCATACCAGTTGTGGTGAGATCCATACAAGGCTAAAAAGGCTCAATTTATAGAAGATGTGAGAAGAGGGAGAGAAAGGGAGTTCAAGAGTCATAAAAACACTTGTAACAACTAAAAATATCATTTAATAGTGAATTTTAGAGAGATATAGGGTGATCCATTCCATTTTAGGAGCTAAAAGTGTCATTTCAAACTGTCGAATCCCTACAAAGTGGTCTAAAAACTCCTTTCTTTGCACAAAAAACTGCCCCTCATGATTTCCCTTCCAAAACTACCTTATCACTATAATTAATTATGTATGATGATATTTATGAGTAGGAATGGTTACTAATAGGTCCTCAAATTCATTGGATTAGCTTTTTATTTCTCCTATTCTTCTATCCATACACCATCATCTATGTTAGTTTTAAAATGAGCTTTCTCCATGCACCTCTCACACTTAACATCTAAAACCTTATAATTATTTAGTATAATCCATGAAAAATAAGGGATTAAATGTTTCAAGGTTGTACATATAATTAGTTTCAATAAATAGGCCTTAAAAGGCTTTCCAAATTGAGTTTAACCATTTTTCCCTAAGTGTTCGCTATCTACCTACTAGACTGGCTGAAATGAAAGAGATATAAAATAGGATTAGTAGTTTATATGGCTGATAAAATGGAAATTATGACATATAAAAAGTCATAAAATCTTCCCCAAAATTTATTTGGCCTTTTTAAACCTTCCCAATCCTAAAAAACACATTAAAATGTCAAAAAGAGCCCTGTTTTAAACCCATTCGTAGAGGTCCATACAAAAAATTGATATTGAGGGTGTCTTAGAGAGTATTATAAAATTTACCAAATTTTTATGTCATTTACATCTCATTATCATTCTCTGAGTGCAATATTTCCCTAATTGGGTCCTTAGGAGGGTTTGCAAGGGTTTTGGAGTCACTTTCAGTCTTAACATTTGTTCATAGCCATTGTCACATTATAAATATATCTCAATAACAATGGAGGATTATTTGAGACCCTATCCATAATCCCAAAACAACTTATCCTACCATGCAAAGGATTATGAGAGATATGAGCATGTCAAGTTAGCTATTTGTGTCCTCCTTGTGTGTTTTATGAGGTCTAGGAGCTTCCAAGCCAACAAAATGACCTTATAATGAAATATTATACAAATTTAAGTTTCATAAATATCTAAAAATTACCCAAAGACATACATAAATCATTTTAATATCTCACTAAGAGATATAAATGAAGTTGACTCCCATTTTGAGACTAGGCTTATACCTTGCCAATGGGTCTGCCTACATTTTTGAGCTAAAAGACTCCTATTCATACTTACCATGAATTTTAATATCTTTAACATGTCACTCTCACTTCCATGGTAATTATTAAAATCGTTATAATTCTTTCCAAGGTATAGAAATGGAAATGACCTTCATTTGGCCCCTCTAGCATCAAATCTACCAATGGAATGTGATTGTAACCCTTGTTACTTAAGGCACCTTGTTTGCCTTAAAACTTCCTAGAAAGGTTTTCCATGTTGAATTATGTTTTTACCAACTATAAAAACCATATTTAATGATTCATTTGACTTTTGGTTCACTATTCTAGCTTATCTCTTAAGATTTGCATGATTTAGGCATGAGGAGATCACACTACCTTTGAGATAAAATAGAGGCATATTTCCCTATTTATTTGTGAAAATTTAATGTTTTATAAGTTTTATGAGGTCCTAATTACCAAATTTACCAAATTTGGTTAAGGGGTCTAACCATCTCAATATGCCCTAAAAATGCTTCAAACCCTTATTTTTTGCATGTTTTCTTTTAAACCACCTTGTATACGATCCTTCCAAACAAATTTAATTATTATAATATATTTATACATTATATTAACCTTAATTTAATACTCATTAATCATTATAATCCATCCAAAACCTTTCACCTTAGTGAATTCCTCATCTTTACCCCTTGAGCCAAGGGTTTCCTAGCTTGTCTATATGGATTGTACTCCATTTACCACATGAGGAGATCATTTGGAAATTTTATTAGGGTATATGGTATGTTTTAAAATCTATTAGATCATAATGGATCCCAATAAAACTAGTTACACTTTAAATTTTATACTTAGAGGGTCTATGACCCACTTAGCTCCCTATTTTCCTAGGCCCTACCTTAACTGTGACAACCCTACTTATAAGTGATATTTTGTGTTTTGAATTTTATTGAGGTGTTTATAAACCTCTCTTTGAACTTATTTGGGTGTAAAAAAGTGAGTCTAACTCATACCTTCAGTGACCTTAAACACCTTCAAGTTTGTAATTGGATCACTATATGGACTGAGACTCTTTATTTTGAATGTATGTGATTGATTACTCCTTAGAAATTGGTAAAGGAATTAAAAATCATTATTATAAACCTCCCTTTATTAAATAATTCATAATTAAGTCTTGTGTAAATATATCAAATATCATAAGGCAACAAAAACATTAAGGTTTGATTCACACCTCTCCAAGTTTACTAAATTGAGACAGTCCCTTTAGGACCCTACTGTACCTTCACCTATATGTGTGAAATACATAATTAGGTCTTAATTAATATAATTATGAACTCCATGAATCATCCTGAGTTCAAAAAATTTCATGTTCAATTTCTTCTAACACCTTAAACACCTTATAACACCTTGGTACTAGCTCACTATTAGTTACCTTGTTGTAAGTGTTTGTTTTGCCTTGGTATGGATAGGGTATGGGTCTAGGGATAATTAAATAAAATTCTATTTTATCCAATGAAATTTTATATTATTATCATTATTTTAACCAATTTTAATGTTTCACCTTGATGGCATAGTCTAGGACTAAGTTTATGAAGTGCAAGTTCACCTTTCTATCAACCTCCTATAGGTTTCACTGTCAAAATTTAGTGGTTTTGAGAGCACTTTTGGGTATTCAAATGACCACCCCCCATTTTTCATTATCCTTCCAATATTTTCAAATTCATTATACTATGATAGGAATATAAGGTGAGCATGACTAGGTGCTTTGGAGCATCGTTTTAAGCATGTTTAGAAAATTCTATGAAACCCCTTGGTTCTCTGTTTTGGCCAATTAGAGACAAAGGTCCTCAAACCTCAAGATTTGCTATGTGGTGATACTTCTACCTTAGTAGGCTTACAAGAGTCAAAAATATGATTTTTAAGGTATAAAATTATGTTATAGGCCATCATAATATTCAAATCTATCTTATTTATTTTGTACCACTCTTTAAAACTCCTAATGATGTCACTTGTAGATGTGCATACCACTGTGAGGGTTGACAGTGATAGGAAACATAGTCATTTGGGCATTGTTTTAGAATTTCATGGGTCCAAAATTTGTTTCAATAATTCTAGATGTGTTCTTTCAGGTTCAAACACATGAAACACCATCCCAACATAGAAAAGCCCTTCAAGACACCTATAAGTGCTCAAGGAGTTGATAGTTTACAAACAATCTAGGCCTAGAAAAGGATCTTTTGACATTTGATGATCTTGATACTATAATGGGAATGGGGAATGTATGAATAAGTCATTATAAATGTTTTAATTTTTTGGGAAAGTAAGGTTTTAATTTCCTAAATATTAAATGGGTTTGGATTAAGGGGAAAATCAATAAATAAATGTGCCTTAATTAACCTACTGATTTATTGAATATGGAAGTGATTAATTGATTTCTAAAAATAGAAAAAAGGGGATATAGATTGAACTTATCTAATTTATGCACTGAGATGGAGGATTTTAGAACTACAAATTACTAAGATAACTAGGCAAACTATTGGAAATAGGATCTAAAAGTCTATTTTTTGCCCAGATAGTAGTGCTAAAAACTAGACACTTAGAGGTCCAGTGCTATAGTCCCTCTAATCTAATTATTCTAAGATTTCTAGGTTCTATTATAATACTTTAGGAGGCTCTATGTCTAGAATCTCATGTCTCGATCATCTATGAAGCTCCATGTGCAATTGATTCTATCCTCTAGGGTCCTAGTTCCTCCTCAGGCTTGATAAGTGGTTTTGAATCAGCTAAAAAAAGGGCTTAGTGTGTATTATGCACTGAACGTACGATCACACCCCATGTGTGGGCATGTTTCCTACATACCAATACTCTGAGGAGGGATCAAGGCCAATGTAGTTCTCCCAAATTAAATGTGTATTGTGCAATCCTATGTATGCAATGCAAGTATTATGAGAATTTGGGCAAGCTTGAGATGAGTCATGACTTGTGTAGGAGCTTGACTAGGCTGAAAATAGTAGTGGTTGGCTATATGTAGAGAATAAGAATATTTTCTTGAGTGTCTTAATGTATTTCTATCTCATTCCTTTTGAATGATTTCCAACCCTTCTAAATGAACCCTAAATATTATTTTATACGGAAACTAATGATCTTGGGCTAGATGACTTTCTGTTAGGCTGACAAGGAAAAATATTAGGATCTAGGAAAATTTAACCATTTGGGGCTATGAGTGACTTAGACAATAGTGATGTAAAGTGGACACCCTAAGGTCCAACACTATAGTTCAAATTATGACACTATTATCCAAAGGGACAATGACCTTAGGGGATAGGTCTATACCTAAGAGAGGAGTCTAGGGAAATTGGGGCTGATTCAAGAAAGCTTTAGGTGATTGGGAAGTAGTGAAAAAATTCCTAGTAGGTTGTGTAAGAAAGTAGGAAATACCTATGGTTTTGATGTCACAAGTCATGCTCAAGTTGTACAAATTACATTTTTATGTGATTACATGTACCCCCATTTATTCTAAGTATGTATCTAAGTGAAATACTAGGATAAAGGAGAAAAAGAGAAGCATATCTGAATTTATCTATGAGGCTAAGCCCAAGAAGGTATGTGATGTTAGATTTGTGCATGGTGAAATCACATTTTACTATGTGAATCTACAAACAAGGAAAGTGAAAGTAGATTAGTTCTTACTAGATACACTGTATCTAAAACAAAAATGTACAAATTTGGGTAAAGAGATAAATGAAGAGAAAATAATGAATACACCTCACTAGGTACGTGAACCAATACAAAACCTATTACACTATTGGGTTGTGTTGAGTGATCTTGGATGAATACTAAACCAAGAGTTATATCTATGGATGAGCTTAGTGCTCAATCCCATAGAAGGTGGATCAAGAATTTAAAGGTAGGCCCTTTGGCTCCATCATCACCAAATATGCAAAGTTAATGAATCATATATGTGCTAATAAATGTCTGGACTATGTCTCCAATCCCTTTGAATAGGTGGCTTAAGAATACAAAGGTTATCTAGACCTTTGGCTCCATCATTACCTCATGATGTGAAGCTAAATAGAAAGATACCAATATAATTTGAATGTCATATGAGATGGCTCATGAATCCCATGAACATGTTGTAATTTGGAAATGTTGGCACAGATAGCCTAATGTAATTGGAAACTAGGCCAATGTTGGTGACTTTGAAAGATGGAGATTATAACTCATATAAAAGGCCCCTCCAAAACTAGAATCAACACAGGAACTTGGGTACTTAGGAAGCAAACTTATATGAAAGTTTTCTTGAAATTGATGCTAACCACCTACAGATGGAATAAGGCACACAACTACTAGTAACATGTAATAAAATGTACTAAACTTAGAAAAGAGAAAGGCCCATGTGCCACACACATCACCTCTAATAACTAGTGTCTGGAACATAGATTCTAAACTAAAATTTATATAAACTACCATGTCTAAACTATAAGTGAAAACCCTCATACCATGCATGATGCACCCTATATCTAGATTATCTAAGTAGAAAAGTGTTGAAAACTATTGAATTTTGGATTGTATTGTTATGGTAAAACTATGACTAAACTCACCCCTTTACCTGATTCTATAAAAAATAGAAATTCTACTATTTGGACACTAGCACTAGAAACTAGACACTTTGGGATCCAGTTTTATAGTCCCATTTTTGGCACTATTGTCTAGAGCTAAAACTAAAAATTGGATTGTGTTCTCTACTGTCTCCTTGATCTGGCTTGCCTGTACTAAATTCTAGAATTTATACTAAATTGGTCTAAAACTACATTTTTTTTTACCAATAGAAGTTTTGATCTCTATGATAAAACCCCTATTTATTACCCCTATTCTAAGGGTAGGAATAAAGACCCTATAATGAACACCCTCAAAATAAAAAGGACTATGAGTGTGTTAAGCTATGAAAACCTTTGATATAACATTGATAATCATGATCTCAAGATAGAGCAAAAGTTGTACAGAAAGATTGTTAGATCTACAGGGGTATGCCTAGATAGATATAACAATGTAATAACATGTGTATAAGATAAATTTGGAATGTGAGATGTTATTTTTTAGTAGCATGGAGGGATGGAGCATGATGTCCATCATATCATCCAAGAATCAAGTTAAATGCATGATTGGAATCATGGAATTACACACAAAGAGAAATGATCAAGCAAACAAGCATACAAAGAAAGAAGTAAGAAACACACAAGGGTGGCCAAGGGCCAAAAAAAAATGTAAGGCATGTTCAAATGACTCATACACATACAAAAGGAATAATCAAAGATTGGCATAATGGCCATAAGCACATAGAAAGGCACACACAAAGGACATTATTAAATTTCCTAAGGTACACACATATAAATGGGATCAAAGGACTTTTGGCAAATTTCCTAAAATGTAAACATGAAGCAAATAATAATTGGAAAATGATAACACATCTAGCTAATCAAAGTGAAGAGTGGAAGCATGAAAAGTACTGGAAGAAGTAAACATGCATATAACTATAAAAAGTGAGAAGCAAGAGTATACAAGATATGTAATACAAGACTAATATATATGCTATGAAATATATAAGTGTGATAAATGCCAATGGATTTCAATGTAATATTTATGTAAGCAAATAAGGAACATACTACAATAAGATGTCTAAAGTGTCTAGTATAAGAATGACATAACCTAGATGGTGTAGTCATGTAGAGTGTGCCCCTAGTGGGTAGATGTATCAATATGTAGCTAGAATGTAGACATAAGATGCCCCCTCAATGGGTGGATTAAAGCAATCAAGGATCTAGATGTACTACACACACTTAAAATAAGATCAATTAAAGCCTAATAATATAGATAAATCAACAAACAAGTAGCATAAAATAATGTAATGTAAGTCTAGCATAGTGTTTTAGTAATGTAAGAACATAGATGATGCATACAATTGACATATTTTTGTATTTTTTTTTTGAAGTTTGTATTATTTTTTTATTTTTGGAATAAACTATGTACAATCATGTAAAAGAGGCTATGTACATGAAATACTTCAAAGGAATGATACTAATTGATGAGTCTCAAATAAGACTCCCTATCATGGTGTCCAATATCAAAAAGTGGAATCATGCGTGATCATGAGGCATGATGAAAGTGTTGAGATTGGGGGTTTAAAATTTGAATATTCTATAAATTCTCTAAAATTTGTGAAGTAAAAATTGACTATAGGAATCCTTTGTAACTCTGAGAAGTAGATGCAAATGTAGGGCGCTTAGGGACCAATCTATAAGTAGGAGAATCTCTCTAAACATGTGCTCAATGTGTAGATGCCTAAGATCTCAATGAAACCATTTTGGGTGTGAAAATTATAGCTATAATCTATTTAGAATCTTGAATCTATGGAGGTGTATGGACAATCTATACTGGTAATGGAGCTAGAACTAGTTCTAGAACTAAAACTAGCTCTAAAACTAAAATTAGCACTAAAATTAGAAGTGGCAACTCATATGGAACTCTAGTAACTATATTAACCTGATTAAAATGAATGAATTTCATGCATCGATGCACTATAGATGGAATTGCTAAGATTTTTTATATCCAAGGTTTACCAAGTAACATGTCAAAAACTCATATGCTAAGAACTATAGTGAATGGGGTGATCATGCATGTAGGACCAACCTTTAATGGAATGAGGATCTTACCTAATGTAGTCTAACTATGTCCACTAAATTCACTTATAATTATGTTAGTCAGAGTGATATCCTACTCTATATACCCCAAGTGTTGTATTAGTTTCATAGTACACATGTTAACACCGAATCCATTATCAATTAGAACATTGTGAATGTGATGATCATGAATAAAATATCTAATGAAGAGTGAATGATAGTTTGTGTCATCCTCAATAATCTCGTACTCAAAAAAGGAGATAGAAGGTTGAAATGGAAGGCTAAAATGAAATGTGCCAATCATGTGACTCAATGGATATGAATCATCTATCAGTGCCCTATATGTATCTTGTGAAGGATGTGCTTGATATGTATGATGTACACCTAATGTGTCATATACCTCTAACTTGCTATGATGTGGAAATAGATCTAAAAAGATTTTAAGTGACTCATCCTACATTGGTTTAGCCTAAGGAGGCTCAACTAAAGTGCCTAGATCAATCTGGTTGGCATCAATTAAATCCTATATCTTATGCCTGAGACTAATGTATATATTTTTAGTATGGTTTGGTGCCATGTGAAAGTCACAAAATGTATTTTGATAATATCCCCATGGAAGAGGCTTTGTTGGATCAGCTTATCTGATAGAAGGTAGAGAAATGATATTGAATTTTAGTAGCTATTGTAGAACACTAGTTGGAGAAATTGGTAGATTTTTAAAAGGTCACCAAGGAAGTGTTGATAATATGAATCTCTATGGGGGCTCTGAAGCCACATTGACTATCTATTGAGTCTATCCTTTACTATCATTAAGCTTGACCTTATATGGGATTTTTTTGTTACTCTTATTATTTATATCTGATACACTTGTGTAATTGAGTTTGCCCATTGATATGAGTTTGATTTCTCATTCTTTTAAAGCATGACACAATTCAGTGAAAGAAGAGAGTCTTTTGAACATGATTGTCTCATGCAAAATTGATAGAAGGCTCTATTTGAAGAGGTCTTATAACTCTTGATCTACCATAGGGCTAGTCATCTTAGCTAATATGGTCTTATATCTGAGAACATACTCAGTGAGAGGCTCATTTGACTTCTATTTATATTGTGTAATTTTAGCATATGATACCTTATCACTGATGTTGATACTAAAGTGTGATAGGAACATATTGGCAAGAGGATTGAATGCATTAACTGACTAATTCAGTAGACTATAAAACCATTATAGTGCATAATCCTTGAGGCTCCTTAGAAATAACTTAGTTAATAACCAGTCATTTGGTACATAATATAAACATGTTGCATGAAAGGATCTCAAATGTGTCTCTAGATCACCCTTGCCATCGTAAAGAGTGAGCTTAGGTTATACAAATCTAGGTGGTAAGGGTGTAGTAGCTATATATCATGCCAAAGGTGTATGAAATAAAGTGATAGAATCCAATGCATATGTAGATTTAGTGGTACCTTGCTCAAGATGTTTCACCTTGCATTGAAGAGATTGAATCTCTTGCACAAGGGCTGCCACATCAAAAGATAGGGATGTACTAGCTATAGCTGGTAGCATAGAAGAAGGTTGGGCTGTTATAAGGGGTTGTTGTGACATAGTTGCCCCTATAGTGTCATGTGAAACTAGTGTTTCTATAGTTTGAGAAGATTGACCATTTGTTTCCTTCTTTAGTTTCATGATAGATTTCAAGAATTTAGCATGATCATGGGGTTGTTCCCTAAGTCTTTCTCTAAATTTTTTTAATATCAAATTTTTGTTGAGTACAACTTCATTGTCAATAATGGGTGAAAGTGGATCGGTAGTCCAATGTGATAGAACATGAGCATTAGTATGTGTCTCATTTTTATTATTCTCATATTTCTCATTATCAAAATCATGTTCATTGAAATTAGTGTAATTTGGATGTGCATGATCTATAATAAGGACCTTAGTTGGTTGCTTATCCATGTTATAAGAATGAGTTACAAGAATTTGGTTGAATTCAAGAGGGTTGCCACTAAGTCTTGCAATTCATCTCAAAGGGAGAGATGTAAGGAGATTAGAGGGCATAAGGAAAACAATTTGAAAAATAGTAGAGTAGATTACATAAAAATAATCTAAATAATGAACTAGAATGTGCATAAAAAAAGATATTGAACTCATGTATGATGATAACTCAGAATGCAATAGGACCTAGTGTATGTACCTAGGGATTTTTCAAGAATATTATTTGCATAATACTATGAACTTTTGAATTTGAAAATGATTTTTTGATTTTAATATTCAATAAAAATTTAGAGAAAGTAAGAGGAATATTTTGGAAAATAATTAGAAATTAAGTGATGTAACTACGGTTTGAAATATTTTCTTTCAAAATTAATGCAATAATTTTAAAATTTTACTGAGAATTATTATTGACTTGAATATATTAGGAAAAATCTGAAAATATTTCTAAAATTAGTAGAATATTTTTCCTAGTGGTTTGGAAGTGGTTTCGTGCAAAAAGGACCTAGTATATGGAAACTAGTGTTTTAGTGAATTATTGAAAATATTGCACTTAAATTTGTAGTATACTAATTTTTAAATTTGGAAAAAAAAAAAAAAAAATGGTAAAAAATTAGAAATAAATATCCCTAGGGTTTCTAAAGTTTTTATTAAAATATTTGAAGTAAGTCGGGTTCACCAAATGTTTTACTATTTTTGGGAAACTAAGGGTTTAATTTCCTAAATAGTAAAAGGGTCTAGATTAATGGGAAAATTAATAAATAAATGTGCCTTAATTAACCTATTGATTTATTGAATTTTTAAGTGCTTAATTGATTTCTAAAAATATAAAACAAGGGGATAGAGAGTGAACTTAGCTAATTTCTAAACTGAGACGGAGGATTCTAGAACTACAAATTGCTAAGTTGACTAGGCAGACTGTAAAAAAAAGGACCCATAAGTCTATTTTCTACCTAGATAGTAGCACCAAAAATTGGACACTTATAGTTCCAACACTATAATCCTATTTTTGGTGCTATATTCCCTCTTATCTTCTTCTAAGCTTTCTGGGTTTTGTTCTGATACTTCAAGAGGCTCTGTGTCTAGAATCTCAAGTCTCGATCATCTATGAATCTCTATGTGTAACTGATTCTATCCTCTAGGGTCCTAGTCCTCCTTAGGCTTGACAAGTGGTCTTGAATCAAATGGAAAAAGGGTTAGTATGTATTATGCATTTAATGTACAATCACACCCCATGTATGGGCATGCTTCTTACATACCAATACTCTGAGGAGGGATCAAGGCCAATGTAGTTATACCAAATTGAATGTGTATTATGAAATCCTATGTATGAAATTCAAACATTATTAAAATCTAGGCAAGCTTGAGATGACTCATGACTGGTGCAAGAGCTTGAGTAGGCTAGAAATAGTAATGGTTGGCTATATGCAAAGAATAAGAAGATTTGCTTGAGTTTACTTAGTGTATTTCTAGCTCATGCCTTTTGAATGATTGACAACCATTATAAATTACCCTTGAATAGGATTTTATATGGAAATTTATGATCCTAGGTTAGATGAATTTGTGTTAGGTTGATAGGGAAAAATATAAGGATCCAAATAAATCTGACCGTTTGAGGATATGAGTGACTTGGATAATAGCACTGGAAAGAGGACACCCTAGGGTCCAGTGTTAGAGTCTAACTTATGGTGATATTTTATAAGGGTATAGGGAACTTAAGGGATAGGTTTTTTCCTAGGATAGGAGTCCAAGGTAGCTAGGGATGATTCATAAAGGCTTTGGGTGACTGGGAAGTAATGAAAACATGCCTAGTGGGTTATGCAAGCAAGTAGGAAAGACCTATGGTTTTGATGTCATAATTCATTCTCAAGTTATACAAATTATATTTTTATGTGATAAAAAAAAACATTTTAAAATGTAAAATCCATCAAAACCAAACACAAGAATCATAAACAAGCTCAAAAAGAGACCCCTCACAGTTGTAAATGCATAAAAGGTTGCCTAGAGTCTAAGTTATTATTAATAAAAGAGTAAGTACCAAATTGAAATTTATTACTATGGATTTTAAGTTCACTTAGAGACCTTTAACCCACCAATACTATTCTTCCAAACTCCAATTGTACGGCCCACACCAAGCACTTGAAAATGGCCTTTCTTGGCTTGTAAAGAGAAAGTGGAAGAAAATAAGTTGAAAATGAACTTTTTGAACTTCTCTCATCACTCCAAGCATGGAAATGAATCTAAGGAGGTGAAGAGACACATTTACCACATTTTTAGGTTATGGTGAACTCAATAATTCTGTAAAAGTGCCCAAAAGGGCCTAAAATTAAGGAGAAACTCCCCCTTTCTACATATAATTGAATCTTTAACTAACACTTCCCACTTTATAACTAATCTTGACCCATTCCACATTGAGAATTACCTTTTTGACAAATTTTCTAACTCCACTATCCGTACAAGTCATTTAATAAGTGAAAAATGTGGCAAAATGATCCTTTTTGCATAGAAAACCTAGAAAGTGACCAATTTATGACTTGAAGACACCTTGAAATAGATCAAATACCATCATAGGACATTTACAACATAATTTGGAACTTCGACTAAGTTTAACTAGTGTTAACCAAATTTGACTTTGGTTGACTAGACTAGTACAAGGAGGGTGGACTTCAACAAGGACTAGAGAAAGGATAAGTAAGATGATAGACCAACATGACACCATATAAGACACATGGAAACCTTATTCAAAATTTAAAAATATTAGGGTTTGACCTATTTTTACTAGAAGTCAAATTTGGTCAATAGGTATATAAACATTTATACGGGTGTATAGAATATTGTATGGGAAATAGGATTTTAATTAATTGGCTAAGATTATGATTATTGGATAAATTATTAGGATTAATAGAATAATTAGGATGAGAAAATTTAGGTGCATACATGTATGTAGGAAACTCTCTTTATAGCAAGTTGTTTAGGATGTCTTTCCTATCCTACTAATGAATACGCTTTTTAGTTCATACCCTAATTAAAAGGAGGATTAGGGTTTTTACCATAAATCAATCATTATAGGCATAATACAAATTTATAAAATTCATTCACATAGGAACAAACCCTAGAAACCTATACATATATACACCTAAAAGTTTGGGATAGTTTTACATAGAGGACATTAGTGCCAATATCAGGACACTAGAGCCACATGGTGCTACTATCCAATTATGGTGCTACTATCTAATAGGGGTTCTAATATAGTGATCTAGTTGATGATACTTAGACCATCTTCCATATTAGTGTCTATCAGTAAGATCATCTGTGTCAGATGTTTCTAAATAAGTCTTTATTTACACTATTTATTACTATTTTTAGAAAAGTCAAAGCTAGTCAATTTTGTAACAATTTTTTTTTAAAAAGATGGGTAAACTTTTTAACGTGACCGGTGCCGCTGGCTAGACACAACTAATACTAGTACCACGGGGCTAGGGGGGACTCAAACACTTGACCGACAGAGCCGCAATGGAAATGCCTGACCAACCGACTACGCCCCCCGACCCCAATTTTGTAACAAATTAGTGGCTATATTTTATACATATTATTTCCTTGATTTAGTCTAATCTACCCTTTCATCAGACATAATATTTACATAAGCTAAACCCTAAAAGGTTAAAACACTATACTATTATTTTTACAAGACTTATAAAATAAATGGTGTCTATGCTATCATAATCCAAAGAGGTAGGGTGCATCCTCATGAATATTTCTTCATGAATATTTAATTTAAAATACCTAGGGTTTATGATTATAAAGCTACATATTACCTAGATATAAGCAATAATGTGCCTAATATTAAAATATGTAGACACATAAAATTGTTATTACACACTTGAAAATATTAGTTTTGACCTATCTTTGACATACATGACTTGCGCACACACATTTGACTCTTTATCACATTCTATCTTATCCATTTATCTATCTTTGAGCTTTACCAACCCAATTTTATGTTATTAATATACATGATATCACTATTCTATGACAAAATGTGCAATTACCCAAGCTGACTATCACCATATTTCAAATCGCTCTTTCCTCTATCTTGATTAGCACTGAAAATAGGAAAATATTATTGATTATCGATAATCTCTGCCTTCATTGCTATTATCCCAGGTTATCCAAATGGTTATATTTAAAATTAAATACATCCATTAGGTTATCCCACATTTTTTTATGGTGATTATGAATGAAAATTACCCAAATATTATTATATATATACACATCAAGTCTAAGGCCATTACTATATACAATCCATTAGACATTACATTTACACATTGAGAAACACATCTACACATCCTTGAGGCACTATCTTGTAGATTATAAATATAAAAATACCTCAAAGGAAAAATTAATAAGTCAAGTCTAAATATCTAAACCAAGGTCAAAGTTACATATTATCAAGTGTTTCAAGTTAAAGAGTTGCATTGCATTCTAGTGAATTTATTGAGTACACACATAGTTGGGAGAAATATGTGTAGTTTGAGTTATCTTCAGAGGATTAAAATGTATGAAAATATCAACCACTCAGTGAGGTGTAGTTAGGGCTATCAAAACCATATTTATAACCCATTTTTACAAGCCAAAAAAGTGTTGAAGGTGTAGCTAGGGTTTCAAAGTGAAGGAAGACAAATATGAATATGTGCACATGACCAAGCATCTGAAATTACATAAAAATATCTTGATGGGTAAGAAAAAAAATTTACGATTTAATAAACCCCAAAAAAAATAAAAATATGATATACAACACATAGATCCAATCATCATAGGTGTGTAATCATTACTAATAACATCCATGCTTATTTTGATAGATAGTCTCTTGAATTGAGTGATCAGGGATTCATTTCAGGTTGTATTGGGTGATTGTGCATAGATAATGATCAAAATAGAATAGTTAAAAAGCTAAGTACCATATCCTCATGTGATTTATAAAAATATTAAGAGAAATAAATATATATTTTTTACATTAATTTATGTATAGTGAATTATAGAACTTAGGTAATTTGAATTATCCTAGTTTTAGATTTTTTAATCACTAAATCTAAAATAGGTTAATTTTTTTTGGTGAACCTGATCATTGTTATGATTTTGGAAAACCATAAATTCCATCAATATATCATACTAACCTCTTAAGGTTTCGTAGTTATACATTAGAGTTTCATGTTTCATATATCCCTTTATTCACATAAATACACCATGGCTATAATTCATGGTTATAATGGATATTCATAGTTTATTTTTGATTCAATCTATGATTATCATATTTACATGTTACTTCCTTGAAATATTTAATATCCTTTCAAAAACATCTAATTAAATGCTTCAAATTAATGTGTAATAAAATTAAGGTTAAAATTAATGATATAAAATCTTTAGCTCTCCTTAGTAACTCATATTGGCTAAATATCCAATCTAAAGTGCTTTCAGTTGTCACTCAACACCAAAGTACATGTATAAATCCATTTATTCACCCTCCCCCTATACCTAAAGGTTGTGATAACTACTATCACACCCCCATTATTTACCTAGGTTTATATTGGATTCTATAGTTCATATTATCATAGTAAGAATATCTAGGGTGCCTCATCATGCATGGTAAAATGGAGGTAGTCAAACTATGATTTATCATCCCCTTCCACCTCCTAGGATTCCATAAAATCCAACTAAGGGCTATTATATCATTGATAAAATTAATAATTCCCAAGCTAAGATATCTATTATAGAGTGAATCAAGAGGTTAATTATCCATTCTATATGCAATATTACATTAAATAACTTTACCAAGTGATGCATAGCTTGTTTATTTTGCATCCACAATTAATAACTTGAAGGATAATGATGTAGATGAAAATTATAAAACTTATATATTATATATTCAAACAATTTTTATGAACATTTTTACCTTTAACTTCAATCACCTAGATCTGACTTGTTATGTTTGTCTGTGTTGAAAGTCTCTCTTTGACCTTTCACTAAACTTGTCTCATTTTAATTGAGTGTCAAAACCTTTTTCCTATATTGAATACACTTTTTAAATTATTTTTATACTATCATATTCTCTTATTGTGTCTCTATCCTTCTTTTAATGTCCACTTGTCTCAATCTTTCCTGATCCCTTATCTGCAAACTTGGTTCTCATATAGGTTATATATACTCAACATATGATTTTAAGTGTCTTGGTGATATGAAAGTTCTAAGGATTTTTTCCTTTCTCCAACCAATCCTATTATAACATATAAATATTTTAAAACACCCCTCAACACAACTCTTTAACACAAATACTCCTCCTTCCCTTAGACAAGGCTCTTTAATAGCCTTTTTTTTGGCTTATTTATAATGTAAAGACAAGTACACTCCCACCTTAGGAAATTTCAACCCGTTTAAGTTACCCTATATGGTATTTTATCTCTCTATTAAGTTTCAAAATCAAAACTACTTGGAAGTCACACTTCTGTTGGCTTTTATATCTCTATTTAGGCCTAAATAGGCCTATTTGACCCCTGCTTTACACACAATTAACTAAAACCATACGTATCTATATGTTTCTAGTCTAAAAACTCCAAAATAATTTTATAGACATTCCCTTATATCAAATTACAAAATTTTAGGAAATTCCACCATGTGAAACTCCTGTAGAATAAGTTTTGGACTAAAAACCATAGCACAAGGTTTATACCTGACTATAATTACCCGATAGGTGTAAAATTAAAAAATTAAGATTCCAATTGTCTTATATAGTCATATAAAATGTAAAAATTGGTAACTTTAGTGTGGCTTGTGATACCCAATCCTTAGGTCCCTCTTGCTTGCTCTCATGACCCTCATAGACATCTTTTCACTGATTCCTAGTCATTTGTAGCCTTCCAAACTTGATCCCAGTTGAGCCAAACCCCTTTTCCCATGACTAATCCATCTCCCTAGGTTACTTTAGCTTAGGAAAAAAGTACCACACTTAGAATATAGTGTTTGTACCACTCCTATCTACTTTTAGCATTCTTATCTAAATGTATTTTTGTCCCCAATGGTCAGTTTATTCTGATTCTTCATCCTTCTCCTTATTAGGATAATGTGAGTGAATTCAACTCATGACTAATATATCCATATAAAATCCCATTCAAATAGAATTTGGAAAGGGTTGGAAATTATCACTAAAAAAGCAAGACTACTCAGGCAATCTTCCATATTCTCTACATATAGCTAGCTAATATACTTACAAGCTTATCCAAATCCTTACACTAGTCCCTAGCCACCTCAAACACATCCATTTTAGCATTTTACATATTCATACACTCAATTACACAAAGCGCATCAAGTGGGAGAACTACATATGGCTTGATACCTCTTCAGAGTATTGGTATGTAGGTAGTGTGCCCATATAAGGGATGTAGATACACATTTAGTTAATCTTACACACACTAACCCCCCCTCTTTCTCTAAATTGGTTAAATAAAAATGGATTATAGGGTTTGATGAGAAAATATTCTCTACAAGAAGCTCTATATAATTTTGACTACCAAAACTTCATAGACAGGGTCACACAGACATAACGAACAAAACCTAGAAAGCTCATATCCTTAGGACAATAGTGGTGGAGGTGGAATAAAATGTTGGTGCCACTCCTATCCACTTTTGGTAGGATCCTATCCAATCATAAATGAAGGTCAAATCTTAGTTTGTGATAATGTCCCAATCTTTCATAGTGAATATTAGACCCTATCTCAACTATATTAGTCAATTTTTAGCTAAGTTTTCTTTTCCATCTCTTATTACTATTTTTATAAACATCAAAATTGAAATTTAATTTACATAAAGTAGTGGCTTAATTATTATATATTTATTTAATAATTTTACTACTCAGACCCTTTAACTAAATTAGGAATAATACACCAATATTCCCAAATAGGTTAAATCATCTTCCAACTCACTATGATGATTGATTAATGATGGTAAAACTCCCATACACCTTTCTCAACTCATTAAATCTCCCTTTGACACATATATTCACATTATTTACACTATTTTATGCTTGATTGTAGGTTTTGAACATAGTCTTTTTAGAGTTTGAATGGATTGTGTAACAAAATGTATCTAAAAATGAATTACAAATGCACAAATAAAATTTAGAATAAGTTAATAATAATTTACCATTCATTCACATGTTTCAAATAGCCTTCCATTTAGTCTCCTTACTATTGGTACAGATTCAGGTTCTTGTCTTGAATAAGCATATAGGAATACAGGGTTAATTACTTAATTTGTCAACTAAAGAACTCTTTATTCATCTTCTTCTTGTAATTAACAATAATTATGATACAATACACATAGTTTACAATGTATTTTAAATCAAATCCACATTATACATCACCTTTTATTTCCTATCTCATGTACACAATCCTTACAACATAGAATATATGGAGTTTTAGACTCTACAAATTGAATCCTTAGTAAATACTTTGTATCCCATTAACAAATATTTTAACACCTTTAAGAATTTGAATAAAACTCACTATTTCATAAGAAAATTCAAAGGATTTTCACTAATGTACCTTCCTTCACTACTCTATTTTACATAGTCACTTGTCCTTGCACATGTTACAGGAAGCTGGTATGTAATTGTTAGTTTTCAAAAACAAGAACCCTTCTATTCATTTTTTGGGGTTAAAAAACATTCCCCCTTAAAATCCAACCCCAAAAATTGACTTCAAAAACTCATTTACAAGTTATTTTATGTCTTATAACTAACCTAATTGACTTTCACCTCTTACATGGATGTTGGGAGAGTCTTAACTAACCTAACCTCTAAAAAACCCAAAAAGATGACTAGCCATGTGAGTCATGTATGTGTTGAAACACTCTTGACCCCTGTCTATAGACTAACAACACAAATTACAAATTGAAACTTATTTAGACAAGACTGAAGTCTCCTAAATTTGACATGAAAGTTTGAAAATTCAAATGAAGGAAATTGGTGGGAAAAAGCCAATGTAACTCTAGTTCAAATTTGGCAAGGACCTAACATATTAGAATTATTCCTATAGATATAAAATGATTATTATGACTTAAAAAGACATAAAATTTTTTAAATAGACCAAAATTATAAAATTTAGTGATGCTCCTACATCATACTACCATGGAGCCAAAGAAAACTTTCCAAGAAAGTTATAACTTATCTGGCTTTCATGTTCTTTATAACATCCCTCTTCTAAGTTCATGTCCCCCTAGATCCCAAGGTATATTTTAAGCATGTAGATATTATTTATGATTGGTTAAAGTCATTATGGATCTTCTTTTATTTATCTCTCTTTTTCCATGGATCTTCAAACTGATCATGGGAAACTACTACTTGTTATTCTTCTTCGAAAGTCCTGCACATGAAGAAAATAAGTCAAACAAAACCACTCCTTACTTATCCTCTTTAATTTAACTTTGTTTCTCTTCAAATTATGTTTTCTCTTTGGTTTCAAACTCTTCTTCATCTTGGTTCAAGATTGTCATCAATGCAAACTCAAATGCTATAATGGAATCCATGTCTCCTATTAGACTCAAATCCTTTGATTCTTGCATTATATGTTACCAAATTTGTTTCTCCTCTTATATATATTCACCCATATATATTTTATCTTAAATTTATGCCAAGAAATATACCTCAACCTACTTTTATTTAGACTTTAAAATAACTTCATTATATGCTTCTTCTTCATACTCTCTTCTTGTCACATCATAGATTTATTCCTACATGTCAATCACTTCATTTGGTGTTGTTGTTCCTTCTTACCCTTCCAATAACATATTAATTAACTTAAATTTATTCTCAAAAAAATCCTCTTCACCAACATGTAGATTAACATACTCATAAAAACCAACACTGAAATGAATACTTATGACTCTTTTCTCTCCTCAAATCTTTCTTGACTAAAACCTACTTCTTTCTTGCTTGTCATGAGACATGGTGTTATATCATACTCTCTCTCTCTCTCTCTCTCTCTAATGGTTCACCTTATTTAGGGTAGCATATAATTATATCACCATACTCAACCAATCAATTTATTCCTCAACCTTAGCATGTTTCTCATGTTTCCCTCTTGTCATCCACTCTTTGTCTTGGTGGGCATCTTATTCATCCTCGTTCAACAATTTACCTGTATACACACATTCTAAAAAATAATTATTCATAATCTTTTTAAGGTTTATTTACCCCTTTATTTTCTCTTTTAGGTTACCTTGCTATCAATTTATCTAATTTTCTTCTTCTCTTATCTATCATTTGATTGAGCCACCATCTCACTTTCCTCTTGATGAGTATAAGGAATCTTGGTCTCATCTCTTCCAAGAATTGCTTTAACCTTGCCAAAACCATCTTCATCTCAACAATCTCATTTTTTCTCTAATTATGTTTACTTCACTTCTTTGTATTTATCCATATTCTTATGGTACTCCTCATTATTTAAGTGCTTCATCTCTATTTCAATCTTTACTCTTCACTATTTCACTCTCTTTAGGTCTCACCTTGACCTTTCTTCTTCTTGACAAGCCTACCTACTTATCTATTTTGACCTCCCTGGGTCTCACTCCCATGAATCTCACTCTATTAGAGTCTCTCTCTTTATTGTCCTCACCTAGGAATTCTCTCTTCTTCTTAAGCTATTCTTGAGCTTCCTTCTTGGATATTTCACTAGCTCTCCTCTCTCGAAGCCTATTATTAGTAGAACTTGAGTCTGCACAAAGAGTAGAACACCAAAATATTTTAAAAACACATTAATATTATTATTTGATGCATATTTTTATGATACAATATATATATAGGGAATTTCTACCTTATAAATAGGTAGATCTATATCCCTTCAATCTTTCAAATAATAACTACCCAAATCTCTCGTAAATGACTCAAACTAATAAACACACTAAAATATGAATATACTGTGACTCACAATATATTTAGCTAACTTAGATATAAACTATTAATGTAATATTGTTAACAACAATATTTACATTGATATTAATAATGTGAACACATAACTTACCTCAACATTCACCTCCTTGTCAACATTATTAATCCTATCCTATACCCCCTTAGTGTGAGCATGAGGAGAATATACATCTTCAATAATTGGCATAAATAGAATCATATGCTAATGTATAATTTTAGGTATGCATACTACTGACATGATCTTATTGCACATGACCACTACTATGTGAAACAATACATCCCACATTTACTTTACATAAATGTACATACATGTCATTGGGGGTCATCTCCATAAATAAGTAAGACAATTATGAGATCTCTATAGTTATCTACCCTCCTATACAATATTTTACCACATTCCATTAAATCCACACTCTACTTTGTCTCCAAATATTAGAGGTTTTTTAAACAAGTACGGGAATGAAAACACACACAACTCAAAAATGAAAATATTATGAGGAACCAATCCTCATTTTTATCTGATGCAGCCTCTATTAATATTTGTCACCACCTAAATAAAAATAACATAGATGGTCTCCACTACCACTGAAGAACTATCCTTGGCATTATCTAATTTGGTGTAGAGCACACCACACTATAAAAATAAAAAAATCACACCATTCATGTAAACATGAATGCTCTTCTATTCTTATTCAAACACACACACACAAGTCACCAAATCATTCTAGGCCCCATCATTGGTGAATGACAAGAGGCTCTGTAACCTCCATCCTTCATCTCCTCTATCCTCTAGTATCAACTACTTAGTTGATAAGGTCTTGGATCTCATGTCTAAACATTTGAGGAGAAACCCCCTCATAATTTAGATGTCACATACAAGAAAAAATGCATCTGTGAAGCAATTTTGACACACTTTTTATTAAAAAAATGAGTATTGACTTTTTTGACATAAAAAAGGGCTCTTGACCATTTTTAATGACTTTAACTATCAAATGATTTGACACTTTGAATTATTATACATATTAAAAAATGAACCTCTAACTTATAAAAAAATTATTTTTAAAACTTAAATAATAATAACACATCCCTTAACTAGTGACTCAAGAGACCAAAAAAAATAAAAATAAACATTGGTTAAAACTCTAATCCTACCTAATAAACATGACCATTGTATTAACTTTTCCCAATCAACAAAAAGATATATATGACATCCTAAAACATGACTTTGACAAGGGATAACTATGACACTTTGAATTTGACTTTGACATAGTTAACAGTACACAAATTAAATAATAGGCACCCATCAACTATATTAAAAAACCTAAACCTAAACACAAACCCCTATTCATATATTTGTTATGCCACCACCAACTAGTTCAAGGCTTGACTAAGCTACTGCTAAGAATTATGTGAAGTAGCCAAGAGATAAACACAATGCAAATGGAAGGATTTATGGTCTATAAAATAAATGATATTTGGGGCAAATAAAATAGCAATGGTGCTTCCAATTACACCTCCTCCTTTCCTCATAACACATAAAAATTAGATCCTAGATCAGTTTTAAGGCCTACAATGAAATTGTGAAAGATCATGATGTCAGGTAAGAGAGAGTCAAGCAATGCAAATAAAACAATGACAAGTTTATTACATCTTTAATAGAACCATTATATAAAAAATATGGTGTAAATATGATTACATCTATATAATAAGCTACTGCATATATTTGTATATAAATAATTGATTTTATTTTCACCTTCTCTGGTCTTAAATGAGGATGCAGGTTGTTTCCAAAATGGAAGATTTATGTATAATAGAATAAAATGAAGATATGTGTCTTTTGATCAAGCTACGAGTGTAAAAATATAATCTTTCATCCATAGGGAAATGAAATATACCAATTACCCCTAGAAAATAATTACTTTTTCATTTTAGAACTAGCCATGGTTTGATACCAGATATTGGTATAACCAGAGTCTGCATAAAGAGATAAACATCACAATATTTTAAAAACACATTAATATTATTATTTGATGCATATTTTTATGATACAATTCATATATGTATAGGGAATTTCTACCCTATAAATAGGGAGATCTATATCCTTTTAATCTCTCAACTAATAACTAACCAAATATCTCTTAAATGACTCAAACTAACAAACACACTAAAATATGAATATATTATGACTCACAACATATTTGGCTAACTAAAATATAGACTATTAACATAATATTGTTAACATCAATATTTACATTGATATTAATAATGTGAACACATAACTTACCTCAACACCTCTTTGGATTAAGGTCTTTATCAAAACTTTCACTTTTCTACTTCTCAATTCTTTCCTAAAACTTTCATCATCTTTCACATAACAACATCTCAAATTAACCTTAGTTTAATGTTCACACAAACTGAATCAATACTTTCAAAAAAAAATCAAAACATACCTTCTCCATAGAATGTACCATGCTTAGATACCAAATGATGTAGAGACATATTATAAAACTTGTCTATCATATATTCAAACATGATTCATGAATATCTTTACCTCTGCCTTTAACCACTCAGCTCTGACTTGCTATGTTTATCTATCTTAAAAATCTATCTCTCTTTGACCTCTTACTAAACTTGTCTTATTTTACTTGAGTATCCAAACCTCTTACCTATATTTAAGACAATTTTTGAGTTATTTGTATACTATCCTATTCTCCTCTTATGTCTTTGTCTTCTTTGAATGTCTACTCATCTCAATATTTCTTGATCTCTTATCTGCAAACTTGGTTCTCATATAGGTTATATATACTCAACATATGATTTTAAGCATCTTGGTGCTATGAAATTTTTGAGGATTTTTTCCTTGATCAAACAAATAATATTATAACATCTAACTAGTTTACAACACCCCTCACCAACTCTTTAACATAAACACTATTCCTTCCCTTAGACAGGGCTCTTTAATAGCCATTTTTTTGGATTATTTACAATGTATGGACAAGTAAACTCTTAACTTAGGAAAATAAAACTTTTTTAAGGTACTCTCTATGGTATTTTATCTCTTTATTAAGTTTCAACATCAGACTCTGCTTAGAAGTCACACTTTTGTTACCTTTTATATCTTTGTTTAGGCTTAATTAGGCCTGTTTGACTCCTACTTTATACACAATTAACTAAAACCATACGTCTCCATATGTTTATGGTATAAAAAATCCAAAATTTTATATACATTACCTTCTATCAAATTACAAAATTTTAGGAAATTTCACCACATGAAACTCCTATAGAACAAGTTTTGGACTAGAAGCCCTGGCATAATGTTTATACCTGACTGTAACTACTCGAAAGGGATAAAATTAAAAAATTAAGCTTCCAATTATATTAAAAATAATTATGATGATTTATTAATGATGGTACAACTCCCATAACCTTTATAACCTCATGAAATCTCCCATTGACACCTCTATTCATGTTCTTTACAGTATTCTATATTTGATTGTAGGTTTTAAACATAGTCTTTGTAGAGTTTGAATGGACTATGTAACAAAATGTATCTAAAAATGAATTTAAATGCAAAAATAACCTTTATAAAATGGTAATAATAACTTACCAATTATTCACATGTTTCAAAAAACCTTCCATTCAGTCTCCTTACTGTTGATGCATACTCAGGTTCTTGTCTTGAATAAGCATATAGGAACACAAGGTTAATTAGTTAATTTATCAACCAAAAAAATCTTTGTTCATATTATTATTAGAATTAAAAATAATTATTCTAAAATCCACATATTTTACAATGTATTTGAATTCAAATCCACATTCTACATCACCTTTGCTTTCTTATCTCATATACAAAGTCCATACAACATAAAATACAAGGAGTTTTAGACACTACAAATTGAATCCTCAATAAAGACTTTGTAGGCCATCAAAAAATGTTTTAAAAACTTTAGGAATGTGAATAAAACTCACTATTTCATAAGAAACTTCAAAGTATTTTCATAATGTACCTTCCTTTACTACTCTATTTTACACAGTCACTTGTATTTGCATATGTTACAAGAAGTTGGTTTGTAATTGTTAATTTTCAAAAACAAGAATTATTATATTCATTTATTAGGGTTCAAAAACATTCCCACTTCAAATAAAACCCAAAAAATTGACTTAGATATCTCATTTACAAGCTATTTTATGTCTTAGATTTAACTTAATTAACTTTCAACTCCCTCATAGACATTGAAAGAGTCTTAACTAATCTAACCTCTAACATACCCAACAAGATGACTAACCACGTGAGTCATGTATGTGTTGAAACACTCTTGACCCCTTTATATAGCCTAACTACATAAATTACAACATTTAAACTTATTTAGACAAGATTAAAGTCTCCTAAACTTGGCATGAAAGTTTTAAAATTTAAATGATGAAAATTGGTAGGAAAAAGCCAATGTGACTCAAATTAAAATTTGACAAGGAGATAGTATCTTAGAATGATTCTTACAAATCTAAAATTACTATAATGACTTACAAAAGACTCAAAATTTTTGAAATAGACCAAAATTAACAAAACGTAGTGATGCTCCTGCATCAAATAGTGAAGACATTAATTTTTTTGAGAAGAAATAATTTCCTACTCAACATAACATAGATAAAAATATCCCATTGTTCATTCAAGTGAAATTATTAAATAAGGGACTAAATCATGTCTTGATAAATAATGGGTTAGATTGAATATTTTAAATATCACATTTATACAAATATTAGTTATTAATATGAACTCTATTTATAAATCAAATAAGAATATTAAAGGCTTCGATAAAGTTCCTTGACAAGTTTTAGGATTAATTACTTTGGATATAAAAATCGGATCTAAAGCACTATCTATTGTATTTCATGTGATGAAATATCATTTGAATTATAACCTAATATTAAGTAGGCCATGGATTTATGCAATAAAATATATACCATCTACCTTACATTGGTGCTTAAATTTTATGCATAAGGGATGTTTACAAACATGTCTTGTGGATAATCAACCTTTAAAATATTGAAAAGTAGTGGAACCTAGTGATGGATGTAGTCAATAACTTGATGTTTTTTAGTTCACATAATACATCCATCATAAATCATACACCAAAAAAAATGCATGCATATAAAGTTTTGGGAATCAAGTAAATATAATAAAAAAGGGCCAACTATATATACATGATTAAACCAAGAGATTATAATGGACACACATAATGGTTCTAACACAAAAAAAAGAGAAAATAATAGATATTACCTTATTAATTAATTTAGATAATCCTAATCATATATTCATGGAAGAAGATGATTGTGATGATGATGAGAATGATGTTAAAAAAATATAGATGAGTATTTATTTCATATAAATTTTACACCCATCATTCATAGAGAGTATTAAGATGATACAAACATGGTGAAAACTATTAAATTACATAAAGATAAAACACATTTTATAAACACATGAAAATATCAATGTAAAATTATTTTTTAAATATCAATTCATGACATGGTAATTCAATGGTGAGTGTTCCATTAGATAATACTTTGTCAAATCTAGTATGACTAGACCACAAGAGGCATGACACATTGTATCAAAGGTAAATATCCAATGATTTTTTATAGATTTAGTAAAAAAAATAGATCTTATGGATAAAAATCTTGATATTAAATTAGATAATTAGTTTACAACATAAATTCAACACTATATTACAAATATTACTTGATAATAATTTCAATTCCCTATCTACCACTTGACATAGTGTTGTGGGTCGATTATTAAATCAAGAGGGGAAATCATTTTTTATTTATCATAGAATAACTCAAAATGAGATAAAAAATTATGTTTCATTATAAAAAAATGATTAAATTTTTTAAGGATTAATGAATCAACATGGTAATTTAGATATATCCCAAGTCACAAATAATGGTTTCTATCAAAACTTAGTACATAAACAGAACACATAAAAAGTATAAACATCCATTGAAGGACTTATTTACTATTTACGTATATATTAATGGTAGTTTAGAAACATAAATTTGGTACTAAACACTTTAAAATGTCAAATTTGACCAAAATTTAATATACATGACTTCTACGTACACAACTAACTCACTTATGGGCCCAACCTTATCGATTTACCATTATTCACACATAAGCTTTCCATAGTATCTATATAAATAATTAATCATATTAAAGAGTCTATTAATTTATATTAGATCATGTTTTCCTCTTTTTTGGACACCTTCAACCATAATTAAATGAATCCAATTACTAATGCCATCTACCTTGGTTAGACCTATCCACACACTCTTCAATGGATATTTCCCCAAATTAAAACTCTTCCTTTGGGTCAAAACACATGTTTAAAATGTTATTTCAAAGGAAATTACCAAAAGTTCTATTTATATAAGCATATCAAGCCTAAACCTATTCATATCTATTATTTATCTTGCACATACCTAGAGAAGTACTAGCACACTAAGTAGTACATCTACACACCCTTGAGCCCTTGACTAAAATATACAAATATAAAAATAATAAAAGGAAAAACCATAAATATATGTATAAATAATATTTTAAATTAAAAATAACATATTTTCAAGTGTCAAAATGCACATACAAGATTGTATTGCATATTGGTGTAACACTAATCAAGCACACACATAGTTAGGTGGGAGAACTACATGTAGTTTGACCCCTCTTTAGAGTATTATAATGTATCCATAACTTAGACACTTATTTGGGATTGGTTAAGGTAACTTAAACCTATCCTTTATAACCCATTTTTAAAGGGAAATCAAGTGTAGAAAGTGGAAATATGATTTTAAGGTGACGGAAGATGAATATGAAGTTACAGACAATTTGAGCTTATGATATTACACATAACATCTATTTATAGATAAGCACAATGATTAGTGATGGAATATTATAACACTTTTCATATGAATATATATTGAAGACATCAAATTCATCTAGTTACTACATGTATCTATGTATTATTATATTTATCCTAGAAGGCTTAGATAGGTAGTTTCAAAATTTGAGTGACCATAGACCAAAATAAAAATGAAACAAGCTAAATATCCTATCCTCTTGGTTGTTTATATTTATATAAAATACAAAAAATTAATAATTCTATGATTATTACATTAAAATTTGATTAATTTAGAAACATTATATAATCTCAATTAGTCACCAATTTTATCTTGTTTATACCACTAAATCCAAAATAAGATATGACATATTGGTGAACTTGACATTCTTTGAGAATGAAAAACCCTAGGTTTCCCTTAAGGTTTCATTATACCTTATTAGATTTTCATATTTTTCCATAATAGTTTCATACCTTATTGATAAGTTCCTCTAATCATATACGACAATATGATATTTATTTCTTTTGCCCTAGGGTTTCATGCTTATTCTCCTATTAGGGCTTCCTCTATTAGGGTCATGACTTGTCCCCATACATATTAAGCTCACATATTATTAAAAATGATCCTATATTATAAATACTCTAAGGTTTTTCTTAGGCACACGTATAGGATCAAAAACCTATTTTTGTTCCCCAAACTTCTATATGGATTGTTAGGAATCAAGTTTTTCTAATTATGGTAAATTTAATCTATGGGGAAAAGGGTGTATCTATTTTGAAATAAATTATGGGTTTCATTTATATACTAATATTTATAAAAAAAACCCTTTTTTACCCAAAAATTAATCAGTTTTTTGGGGTGGTTGTTTCTTTATTTGGGAATTATACGGTAAAATTATGTGTGTGACTCCTTTTGTGCCTCCTCAAAGTAGTAATAGATACCATCCCTCCTCTATTATTTTCCCAAGCATTATAATGTATATGGATGCCTATGCTATATTAATTACAATAGGTGGGATGTATTCTTATATATAATATTTTATGACTTTCAAATTAGAAGTGTCTACAATTTATGATCTTAAAGCTAAATATTTTCAAAATATGAGCAATAGGGTGACTAGTTTGGTCATCCATGACAAGACTCAATAATTTAATGAAACTAATTAGAGTGTCACCATTCATACACATTAGATGATTACTATGATATAATATATATAGGATTTACAAAAATAAATCCAAGTTTTATATGTAAAGGTCACATTACTTGAAGCTAAGTTTGCACATAGTTTACAACTATAATATACCAACATAGATTACATATTTGGTTCTCCATTCAAATCCCATATATCTAAAAATGTTGCATATAAAATATGGGTTAATAAAAAATATGAATATATTACTCATGGATTAAGAAGTTATCATAATCCTAATAACTCTCCAAGTGATTTTTTTGGGAATTTGATTCAAAACAAGGTGATCACATTACCTCCTTACATCCTCTAAAGAGATCCAACTATTATTATTCTTATCATAGAATTTTTGGACATCATACAAATCAATGTTGGGATTAGAAAATAAAATACAATATATTATTGCTAATGGTGAACTTGTATTGGATACATCTATCAAACCACTACCAAATTCAATCATACCTCATAAAGTTGAGAAACCTACTCAAATTATGGTTCCATCTCTCAAAAAATAGTTACATAAAGAAGTTTTGACTAAAATAAAAGTAGCCAAAATCAAAAGTGTGCCTAAGAAAGAGGTACCTCATGAAGAAATTAAAAGTAAAACACATCAATAATATTTAACTAAGAATGACATAATTAACAAAGAAGTTAAAAATTAGTATGTACTTAAAAAGACTAATGTTGCAAGTGTGACATCGAAAGAGTAAACTATAGAATATATTTATTTTCTAGGCCTTTATTTTTTGGACTTCACATAGGTGGCAAACAATGAACAATGCCATGATTTCTAACTATTTTGAAATCAATATATGTAACATGATACTTATCAAATATCTTGGATATGCCATTAAAAATGGGAATAATACTACTTCATCTAAAGTATGCATCAAAACCATTGAGTTTCCTATAGCTATTACTCTTAAGTCATATTTTTTTTCATTTTACACTATCCCTAATTTAGCTCCATATAGTTTTGTATTTGGAGGATTATGGATAATGTCAATGGGTACAACACTTCACAAAAAAATGATTATATTAAATTTGAGGCTCAAGGTAAGACTATTATTATTTCAAGAGATGGAACATATTTAGAGAAAAAAATAAAGGGGAATCTATTTTCTCCAACTTGTACTTAAGTAGTGATATATATTTCTTCTATGGTCACAATTAAGGTGCATGATATTGATATAAAATATGATTAGAATGGTGTATAAATTAAATTATGATGAGGGAAACATAATTTATGATTACATATATGGTGTAGGAAATACGCGGGAGCATCCAATTGATGTGATCATTGGTTTGCTCAAATAATTTAAAAATTACAACAAAATAAAACATGCAAAAAATAAAAAGATGGGACCTATGCATGACATGTGTTGCTATTTTACAATATCTATTTATTATTTATCACATATACATGGTAAATTATATATTGATTTTATATACACACATGTGCTTCATAATGTACATGAGTGGGATTTAGGACATACTTGTTATATATGACATACATTCAACTACAAGATATTCTTACACCCAAAGGCTACCTTTCCTGCATGAAGGGCATGCATACACTAAGGTCATAGTAGTATATTTACATAGGATACATATTTATATGAAAATTACATTAACAAACTTTAAATATTCACATTGATTACACATGAATTGATCTTACATGTAGTACTTAGAGTGTTATATTTTATGGATACTATTCTTTACTATATGCAATGATGACATATATTGATTGTGTAAATTAGCCTTACTTGTTCAATTCATGATCAATGTTACTATATGTTACATTGTGTGATCCTTCAGTGTGTATTAAATTATATGACTCTTATTTTGTGATAATGTTACTTTTTGTGACATTGATAATTTTTTGTTTGATTCTTTCTTTGTGACTATGTATGACATTGGGTGTTCATTATGTGAATCCTTTTATATTTGGTTCTTTATATGTGTGAGTATTACTCTGTGTGACATTTATTATTCTCTCTCTCTATATTTTTTTGTGCCACTCTTACTTTTTGTTATCATGCATGTTTTTATAATTTCTTGTTTATGTAATGGCCATGACATTGAGTGTAACTTTTTATGGATACATATAATATTATCTATTGAGATTTTAAAGTCATTATTTAGATCACTCATATTTCATATTTTATGCAATGGAATAAATCGTATCATGCATTTATGCATGGTTATTACTATTTTTTCTTTGATTTTTACTATGATGGCTATTTACTATATACCTCATTATAATACTACTTAATGTGTCACTTTTATGCCTCAGGATACATGTTTCATATATAGCTAGAAAATCTAATATTTCTTTGATGGCATAATATAATCAACTTATCACATATTTTACATGCTTACATAATTTTATATATAGTTGTAGATACTAAAATATGGTATTAAGTAATTGACAATAGTAAACTTAACAAACATTTATCATACATGATTTACGTACACAAGTATGGTCCTAACCACCATTATATTAAATCTACATGATACTTTATGAGTTTGAACCTATTAGTTTTCCATAAAACACCTATATGAGGATTACAATCTATGAAAAATAACCTTATCATCTCATGCAAACATCCATAGACCTCTAGTTTAGTCATTTTATGCATAGGTCACTATTGCTAGACTGGGTTAATATCATTATTCAATAATAGTAATTCTCTCTCACCACCATTATTTAACCATAAATTTTAATATGTGGGGATAGGGTTAAGAATATAGAAACAATTCAAGTACAAGGGTGATAAACTAGTCTATATCATGCCAATTAATTGTAAACTTAGATAAATTAATATTCTAAATTATAATATTAAGATATGATAAATATATAAAGTACCAAATTATAAATATGTTAAATTCATTTAAATACCAAATAGAAATTATACATAGCTAGATTTATTGTGCGTAAGAAGACCTAGACTGGAAACAAGTGGGAAATATGTAGGATCAATACTTTAGACCAATTGTCAGATTTTGGAAATTATACTTATATATTAATAGATACTAATATCATATTTGGACACTATCATCAATGTTAGTGTATGACTATGATTTTGGTATCTGATTTAGAATAATGATTGGATAAAAATATGAATAACTTCACTATTCTAATTTTTTTCACCTTTATATTGATATATTTAGATTTGGGATACATGATGTCACTCTTTTCAAATTGATCAAACCATATCTCTTCACCCTTTTTGACCCTTAGAATGATTTTTATAAAAATTGGTTAGTGGGCTCATGGTATTGAAATAAATTTAATGACCCTTTTGTCACTAAGCACAAGATACATATCCATTACTCCAAAGAGGGCCTCAAACTTACGTAGTTCTTCCCTATGTGGAAGTGTGTGTGAATTGTGATCAAAGAATCCAATGGTTATTAAATAATATGTTAGTTTCACAATGAAATAAATCAAAAATTAAAACAACACACTAATATGCATAACTCTATCCTTCCTAGATCAAAGGGAGGAGCAGAGTGAAGAAAAACAATTGACAAAGCACAACTAAAATGCAATAAAAATAACCTTTCTTACCTTCCTTGAATGCTCCAAGAGATTTATTTGTTTGGTTTACTTATCTTGTGCTCAAGAAGTCTTTAGAAAATGGAGTTGTGTGGATCCTTCTCTCCTTGGCACAATTATTTTTTGGCTCATGCTTATTTGATGTAGCTTGATTGATCAAAGTGGCTTGGCTTGGAATTTTGACATTATAACTCTATAGCTTTGAATCATGCACCAAATTGTACATTATAACATTATTATGTCTAATATCTCTAAATGAAGAGGCAAATACTTGTATTTATAGGTTTAGCAAAAGGGATTGGAATGGGTTCAAACCTCACCTTAGTTCATTAATTAACCCTAATAGATTTAAAAGGTGTCCAAACCTCATGATTAGCATGTAATATGCATGGGTGAGATGTTTTGGATTTTGGATAACTCACAAAAGGTAATTATGAATTCCTATGATATTCTTTGATTTTTGAATTTCCTTTTTGATAATTCATTTAATTTCTCATGGTTAATTCAATTTAGGCATTTGACTAAGTTTTGCATGTTAATTAATTTTGTTTAGGGATTTTAACATTTTTCAAGATTTGAATTAATTATATGTGTGCATTTGTCCCATTTAATTGATTTATAAGCCAAATTATACTTTTTGAATCCAAATTTGAAACATTAAGAGATTCTTAGGCTAGATTTGCAAAGGTTGGTAAGAATTAGTCTAAAATTTGGTATGAAGCCACTAGTGACCAATTATAGGTGTCTATAGTTTTCCCCTATTTATAATGGTGTTACAAGATGTAAGCACAGTAACGTATTCTCAAATATTGAAAAGGTCTTATATGCTTATGATTTCAATGGTAATGAATGAACTGTAGGGTTCTCCCTTGAGGAAGTGGTTGACAAAGGGGTCAATAAATGGTCCCTCAAAAGAAAGAAATAAGTGGATCAAATAGATGAAAATTATGGGGTATAATGAACTAATTTGCCCATAGGTGGTTATAATCATTGGCACATGGAGTTACCCCTGTCAAGATAGATAAACAAGATGATTTACCATAGGTGGTTCTAATCATCAACAAGGTGGGTTAAAAAAGGTGATGATTTTTTGAAGGTAGTTAGAAACATCAAGAAAGGATTAGGGTAACAAGAGAATGATTTTATCAAAGGTAGTTATAATCAATTAAAGGGATAATAATGATGGCAACACAATGATTTGCCCAAAAGTGGTTATAATCGTTGAGATGCAAGTGGGACAATGCAAAATGATTTTCCCATAGGTGGTTATAATAATTGGACCTTGATTATGGAAAATAAGCCTTTATTGGGTGGAAAGAAGTGAATGATTTTCCCAAAGGTAGTTATAATCATTACCCTCAAACTTGTGGAAACACAATGATTTACTTGAAGGTAACTATAATAATTGGAAATGTAAGTGGGATGGTGTATAATGGTTTGTCCATAGGTAATTATAAGTATTGTACCCTAATAGTGGAAAACATGATATGAAATGATGATGGTAAACATGATGATGTCAAATTGATATAGATGATAAAGATGAATTAGGCAACTTGCTAGTAGGGAGATGCTCATCTGAAATTGCAAGGAGGATAATTTTTTTGTTGTTTAATTACTCTATTTGGGATATGTTTTGGATTTGATCAAAAATGTTGATGGTGATGATGCCAAGGAGATATCGATGTTGAATTTTTCATGTACGCTTCTCAAAGTTGATTTTTTTTGTAGCACGTGACAGTAGGTATCATGATAGAACACCATTAGGACTTGTCCAAAATATGCATAAGTACTTACTCCTAATCTGATACTCAATGGAAAATAATACACCCATGATAAAAACCATGACGATAATTTTGACATATAAATATGGATGGATTCAAGAATAAAGTGTAAGGAATCACCCAATCAATGCATGTAGACTGAATTGAGGTAACATTACTAAAATCAAACAAATAGGCACATAAACAAAGAGAAATAAATAAACATTGGTTAGTCACAATGTTAATATAAACAACATGATATAAACAAGATGAAAAAACAAATAAACATAGAGGGAATAAAATAAAAGTAAGGGGATGGTCTAGTTATCTCTATATGCACTAGGCAAATGGACATTGCCTACATAGTTCCATGGGCATGATATCCAACAAAAACTCCAGGCCAAATGTAGTTTTCCTAGGAAATGGGATAGGAGAAAATTATGAAAATAAAACATGATGTATGTGATAGAATAATGTGGGAATGAGCTCTCAAAATGGTGAGAGCATGGGATAAAAAGGCCAAAAATGATGGGAAAACTAAATGGTAAGTGATTTCTTATGATCTAGTAAGGGTTCCTAGAATCATTAAAGAAAAGAAGTTGTCAATGTTTTTTGTTTTTTTAAAATAAAATTTCAAATGTTTTTGGAATTTTAGAGCATCTCAACTCGATCGAGAATGATGAGACACTAAACGGTCCAAGCTCATAAAATGGTGAGAGCATAGCTTAGGTTTCTCAAAAAATGGTGAGAGTGTATGAAAAAGGGGGACTGATCTAACCTCAATAAGTATTGAACACAACCTACATAGTCCCAAAATGGCCTCAAGTCATAGTATTTATACCTTATTATGGAGGAATCTGACTAGTGTAGTATCCAATTCAAACAAATAAGCATACTTATCATAATGTCACAATACAACATAGGAATGGTAAGTTGGTATATCAAGGCACAATAAACAAGTGTTGTCCCTAGTTTGTCCATAGGTGGTTATAACTAGGGAATAATGACATATATCAATGATACTAATTTTCCCATAGGTGGTTATAATTAGTATCAAGACCGATGAGACACTGATTTGCCCAAAGGCAATTATAATCAGGCCCACACAAATAAAGCATGGTATAAAATGAAATAAGAAATGAAAGATGCAATTACCAAAACTCATGTCATACTGATTCAAAATATGACCTCTATCTATAATAATTGAAACAACTACTAAAACTAATCTTATTCTTATTTCTAAAAAGTGAAACTAATAGATGAACCAAGGTCAAATAGGCTAGGTAGGTAGGGTCAAAACATGTTTGGTTGATAGAAAAGGTATGGTAGAAAGGATTGGTGGAATGTCAAAATGATAGGATGGTAGAATGGTATAGCATAAAGAAGAATGTTGATAATATGATACAATGTGAAATGGTCCTCATAGACAATATATCAAGTCACTCAAATGAAGTAACACTTAAGGTGTATAATGTTCAACATCTCAACAAGTTTGTCCCTGTCTGGTGTGGTAAGCCTATATGCTCTAGCACCATAGTCTATATCAATGATGAAAGGACCTAAGTAGTTGGGTTTTAACTTGTATTTATACTTCTTTATGGCCATGGTATTGTTTAAATTCTATTTAAGTATAACATCACCAAGTTCAAAGTCTCTATGTTTCACACATTGATTATAGTGTCCATAGAGTTTATTATGATATGCTTAAAGGTTGTTGATTGCATCCATACATTTCTCATCCAGAAACTCCATCTCTTTTAGGTAAGTTACTCAATAGTCTTCATCATCTAGGACATGTTCCAAAGAGATACGTAATGAAGGTAACTTGACCTCAATGGGAAAAATTTCATCAGTACCATAAACAAATGAGTATGGAGTGGCTCCTATGGGAGTACACTGATTGGAGTGATATGCCTAGAGGGCATGGAATATATAGAGGTGCCAATCATGGTTAGTGTATGCAATCAAAAATTCATCATGTCTATAAATCAATCCAAACTTGAAGAATATATAATATACCTACACTTATGATTGGGAACTCATTTGTTAAGGGGGATCTGACCAATATGGGGATCCACTAGACCTAATTAGGGGATAATTTATCACAATACACTATGCTAAGGAGGCTTCAAAATCCTTCAATATAACATAATCATGCAATAACCCTAAAGGGATCCTAGGTTTTGATATTTCACCTAAACTAATAATAAGTAAAGTAAATCTTATCTAGTTCTCAACAAAGCTTGTGGCACAAAGTGGGGGTTAGAAATAATAAAACTAAACATGCATAAAAGACATATACTCATGTCAATGTATATAGAATCCTAATACATGGAAGAGAAGCACAAATGTATATATATCTACTCTTACAAAATAGAAATAAAGTTAGGAATACTTACCTTTGAAGATGAACCCACTGAGCCTTAATCTCTCCTTTGGACAAGGTGCTTTACAAGAAATTGCTATGGTATGTAAGGATGATAAATATAAATCATCTCTAGGATACACAACCTATCAATGTATCCAAAAGACTTCTCCAAAAGACAAGATATGTATCTTCAAAGAAAGTATGGAACCCTAAGCTTTAATTAAATGGTCAATAAGATGATGTTCATTCATTTTTACTTATTATTTCACTTCTTAATAAATGATGGAAATTAAATTGTATATATAGGTGGATTTGACCCTTGACCCTTCCAAAAATCCTAGATGAGAGGGTTGACCTAGTTGACCTAGCACAATTTTGGATAATTATTCACTAGGTCTTGAGCTAGGTTGACTAAAGGATAACCTACTTCTTAAGTGAAAATATCCCAAAAATGTATAGGGTCAACTCAGTTGACCTAGTAAAACTAACTGATAACATGGGATTTAGGTGAGTAAAAAGAGGATAAAATGTAGCAAATGCCTAAAATGGGTAAAATAGAGAAGAAATTTTTTAGGGATAATGGTTTTAGGATACAAGTGTGTAGATAATAAGTGGTAAACAGGGCAATAATCCTGTGAAGCACCAATGGTCTACCTACCCCTTTTCCAGTGTACCCCTTAGGGCATACACTCAAAGAGATTGAGACTCAATAGGTTTTTAACAAATTTAAAGTGACAGTAAGTGATAAAATTTTGAAAATATAATGTGTATACATATGCCCCACTCAAATCTCATCATGTGTCATGTAAGTACAACATGGGATGGTGTTTCAAAAAAATAGAACATGATAACACATAATGTTGATACTAAGTAAAGTGTAGTAAGGAGAAAATAAGATAAATGAAAGGAAAATTTTGAAAAACATATACCTTTACTTTACTTAGTGATGTAGATAAATAATTAGAAATCAAGAGAAGTGAAGGTGTCTAATGTGAAGAACATTAGGCAAACCTGTAGAAGTTAGTGCAAAAAATAGCCAAAAATTAAAAAAATTGGAAGATAAGCATATAGTAGTGAAAAATATTCTCTACACCATCATGATTCTAAAACATTTTATGGTTCAAAAAATGTAGTATAAATAAACATATAGGCAAAATAAGGAATTTGATGGAAAATATTTAAAAGATAAATATTTTTAAAAAGTGATTTTAAATAAGTTGAAATGAAAGTCATTTGGTATTTTTGACTTGAGAAGGAGATAAAAAGCTCTGAGAGACCAAACAAGCTAGGATGGTGAGGATATGATAGGATAGGTGATAGGGACCTCTAGAGGTGGAAACAGGTGCAAGACAGCTAGGCAACTAAGAATCTCAAGTTGTTTTTGAATATTTTAGTGATTTAAGTTAATTTTTAGAAATTTATGTTTTTAAGCACTTATCGACATCTAAATGAAACCAAATCAGGTTCTAAAGGTAGGAAAAATAAATTAGGGAAATGGGTTTGAAGGGTTTGGGGAAATAAATGCCAAAATGCACTTATTTTATAAAATGTAAGGGGTTGGTAGGGAAAAACAACTAGGTTGACCTAGTCAACCTAGTAGGCTAAAAAGTGACAAAATCCATACTACCAACCTAATAGGTCTATGTTGACGTAGTTGGTTTTTTAGACTACTGACCTAGTACATTTTACTAATTGAGTAGAAAAGTCTAATATGACAACATAGTACTAAGGGGGGAAAATAAGAGAGTTAACTTAGATTTTTAAGTCAACCAAGTCAAAAAGGGAAATTTTGGTCAAATTAGTGTTTGACCAAAGGACTAAAATAATATGAAAATGTGTGCAAGGGGTCAAAAGAGTTCTAGAAGGGCCCAAAATGATCAAGTGATGGATAAAAGGGTTAAGTAGGTTAAAAATAGGTTCAATTGATTAAAAAGGAATAAATTAAATTAATTTAGCCTTTTTTTATTAAAATTGAAAAAGAATGTATTTTGATTATACATGACATGGAGGATCTAATACATCTTTTATTATTTCTTGATTATAAGGATGTTAGATATTTTGGTGTTTGGTGGATACATAATGGATTCTAGACTTATTGGAGGGCATGATGTTAGAGGATATAACTAGATTGATTTCTTTATGCCTAAGCATCATAACAGAGATGTGTAAGATACCCCTTAGCTTAAATCTATTAGTCATGTTCCTAGGATGTTGGGAACAATTGACTAACACCTTCAGGTGGGAGGTGGAGGGGGATACTATAGAGGTGGTATCACTTTAGAGGATATGCATGCCATCCTAGGGTTACCCATGATAGGGACACCCATAGTGATAGGAGTACCTAATGGCAATGAGGAAAGGAGAGCCTTAGCTATATGGGTGATGGGATCAGAGATGATACACCTTGAATTGAGGGTGAATATGTTTGATGTGTATATAGTATAGATTTAAGACATCTATAAGGATATGATAGGACTTGTGATAGTATGAGTTATTTACCACAAGTTGGATGACAAGGTACCACTCTTTGTGATAGCCTTGAGTTGTATGATATTAGAGGAGAGGGTATTATATTACCTAGGATTTGTCATCTAGGTATAGCTTATGCTTGACATAAATAGAATGTTTTATAGAGGGTAGAATTTAGTGGGACCAATCATATTATTGATGGCATATATTTACAAGATATTCCCCATGTATCAACTAGATAGGTTGCCCCATGTAATTGATGATAGTCTACCTCAAGTTTAGAGATGGAGACAGGACTATGTAACATAGGTTATACATCACATGCTAGCACTATGGACATTGAGACTAGTAGATATATTATGGAAACCATATGGGAACATCACTATGATATGGCCTAGTTAAGACATAGTGGCACCAACTTTATCATAAATAAAAGTGACATGACACCACACCTAGTGGATAGAGCTACATCTAGTGGCATGAGTACCAGGGAAGATAGGTTTTCCTCACCCAGTGGCACCAATGGTGGTGCCCACATTTTGGGCTTGTTATGTGGAAGAGATATAGAGGAGAGGAAGATTAGGTCCATTAGTGGTGAGGCTAATACTTAGGCCACATCATGAGAGACCATGGACTGGTTGAGTATGATAAGTAGTAGAATGCAAGGAGATGTGTGTGGAGAAAAGAGTATTAGAGGTACCTCCACAAAATTTTTAATAATAAGATCAACAACCACCATATACATGGTGTCGATAGAGGTAATAAGAGTAAGACATAGCAGAGACTATCACCATCTTAGATGACCTAGTAGGTAGGCTAGAGCAGAGTTAGACTATAAAGAGACCACTCAGGTGTAGCTTGAGATAGGTATGAGTGGTATCTCTAAGATTTGTTTTTAGGAGGAAACCTATAGATGAGGTTCTTGAAGGATGCATGGATGGGGAGACTGTGCTCAATGGTTGCATAGATGATGAGATTGTAGTAGCCAACACACAAATAGGTAATAAAGTGTGATTAAATTTTGCTTAAGTTTACTTGAAATAGACTAGAGATAGATAGATTTTAAGATATATCATTGATTTAATATCTATTTGGTTTGATTTTTATAGGTGTGTCAAAGGATAAGGAGATTAGATTGGGGTCACTAGTGAGGGGAACACTCTATGATTCCTAGATGATGCATTGATGTCGTACTACCCCACTATACTAGAGGATCCTACGGTACCATCTACCCTAACTCAGGCAAGCTAGTTTAGATTAGCTATAGAGGCTAAAAGGTAATTATGAGTGCATATAGAGGTGGTGAAAGAACAAGTAGAGATGGGTATGGGAGAGACATAGGCATGGTAGGCCTTGGTTGAGGAGAGAGATACACATCTAGAAATGGTGACATAGATGATGCAGGTACATATCTAGGAGAGAGTGACACATGAAACAACCTTGACCCATATAACACATGTATAAGATCAGGAGAGAGTGACACATATAGTGACCCTATCCTAGTTGGTACAAGTGCAAGCTTAGGTAGATCATTTATAGGGGCAGGTATCAAGATTGAGATCTCTAATAGCCTCATTACAACACTCTATTTGGAGGAGTCATATCGAGGCATCTATGGGTAGCATGGCTAGGCCATGAAATAGGTAGGATGGGGCCTATCCATAGATTTGGAGAGTTATATTTAGTTTTATTGTGTATTAAAAATCATGATATATAGATATGGTTCATTTGGCATTTAGATATTGATTTGTATATTTTTATCATTATGGTTTTGGTAGTTGATGCTTAGATATATTTCTTTCTAGCAAATGTATTTATCTATTTATTATATATGTTATGGGAAATATGTGATTTGTGGTTTATTTTATAGCATTATATAGGATACATGCATGGTTAAAAAGAAATAGATAAAAAGACTTGGTAAAATATAATCAATCACAAAAAATGTACTACACATTATTTCAAGATGGGAATGTGTAATAACAGGAAAATGACTAAGTATAAAGAACCAAAGGGTGGTAAATAAGAAGGTAAATTTTTTGTTTTTAAATCAAGAGAAAGATTGGTACCAAATTAAAACAAGTAAAATCACACTAAATTGCATTGGGAAGCATGAAAATAATGTAATAAAATGTAAATCACATGAAAATCAAAACAAATGGTATAAAATAACAAAATCAAGTAAGTCAATCAATCATACTAAATGACATTGGGAAGTATAAGAGAAAAAAAATGGAAAAAAAATGGTTTTAAATTTATCACACTAATTCAAGCTGGGAAGTATGAAAAATTCAAGAAATAGCTAGATTCTTACATGCAATCAAAAAATAAGAAGATAAAAGAAAAAAATAAATTAAGTAAGAATAAAACATAATAAATCAAGATAGGAATCATGTCAATGATGTTTTACTTCATAATCAATCACATATTATCTCATATTTGACACATGTAATTTTGATTGTGACTTGGATTATTGGAAAATTTTGTGAGGATGACTAGGTCCTATCCATGGTCTTACACTGAAACTCATAAAGGAAACACTAATGAGGTGAAATAAATGTGAATATTTGGCAACAAAGGATATGGGTAATAGAAAGGTGAAATTATGGTAATTTTTGAGGATGGCTAGGTCTTGTCCATGATCTTATAATGAAAATCATAAATGGAATCCCAAGGGGAGTGATTAGTGAACAAAACAATATTTATTAAGAGGAAATATGAAGAATGGAGAGTGAAAAAGGGAATGTAAAATTCATAACTTAGGAATCTTATGAGAAGACCTTAGGAGACATGAGACATACTAAGGATATGAGAAGACACTAAGTGACTATTGACCATCAATGTATAAAGGAAACCTATTCATTATAGATTGGTACAAGAAAAGTAAAATGGACCTACCTTCCCATAATGAATAGGTTTCCTTTATACATTGATCATAACTAGTCACTTGAAAATTAAAATGGACCTACCTTCCCATAATGTGTTCCCCATTCCTTAGGACCCCTTACAATGCCATCAATTTACTACAAATATTGGGTACTTACATGAGAAAGTAAGTAGCACTATAATATATATTTTTATTCTCATTTTCTAATCTACTAACCTACCACACCCCAATGGACCTCAACTCTACCATGAGTCCATTTGTGGAGTTTTAACTTGGACTAAAAAAAGAGATGTACTTTGAATCAAATCTTTTAGTGTGATTTGAATTATAAGAATTTTGAATGTTTTTGCCTCTTGTATCATTTTTTTGTTAAATGATTTGGATTTTAAATGTTTTTAAGGATTTTTAAGATTCCTCCTCCATATAGACTTGGAATGACCAAACATGATATATAGAGTGAAACACATGAATGAGTTGTAGGCTTAGGCTAAAGGAAGCTAAGTAACCAAAGATAAAACTAGATAAGACACTTAGGCTTGAAAATGAACCAACATGTTATCTCAAATCTCAACCATATATATGCTTAGTTTGTGGAAATGGAATAAAGGGAAAAATGAGATCTAAAATGTACCAATAAAAGGAGAATATAATGAGATTAATTATTTTCTAACTGATCACATGGTAATAGGAAATGACTAAAGGGAACCTGGTTTGTATAACCAAGTCACAATGATAATTAGCTACAAAAAATAAAGATAAGAAAGAAAACAATAAGGAATAGAAAAATAAAAAGATAATTTATAAGAAATAAAATTCAATAAATAAAGAGAAAGCAATGATAAAGAAGACATTCATGAGCAAACATGAATGACAATATAATAAATATAGAGTGTAAAAGTAAAGTCACCATGTAAGATAAATAGGAATTTGACATAATGTTATATGATATAAAAAATATATAAAGATAAGATTAGATCACATGTCCAATCCAAATGTAAATTTAAAATAACCATGCATGTGCTCATAAATACTGATAAATCTATCCATACACATTATCTAAAACATTAGATAGATATCTATAAAGTTAGATGTGAATTTCTACTAATGTCTCATCAATATTTAGTGAAAATTGGGAAAATATTTCTTGTCTAATATCCTCAATATAAAAATTAGGAATGCTTGATGGATCATTCTAAGAGGGATATCAGCTAAGGGATGCTCACAAGGATGAATAAGAGTGGAATCTATGGGATATGTGGGAATAATTGATGGGGAAGTATCCATAGGTGATAGACTCATAGGTGGAGAAGGATCCATAGGTGAGGAAAGGTCCATGGGTGAAGGAATCATGGGTGGAGACATAGAAGGTGATGAAAAAAACATAGGGGATAGAACCATGAGAGAATAAGGGGGAGACTTCATGTGGGAATGACCTATGGGAGGAATGGTAGAATGTCTAGGAATAGCTATAAGATGATCCTTAAGGTGTTATTAAAGGATAAAATAATGATCAGTGTGATGGGTGCCAAATTGGTGCCAAAGATAATACACTCCCCATACTTAAGAACATACTTAGGTAATACCTTTGGGAAAGGTATAAATTTGTCTAAGGACTGAGGGAAAGAAGGATGTAAATTATCAATATATTATCATAGATTGTGATAATGCATGGACTAATGGTTATTTATTCTATGGAAGTAATAAATATGCAAGTGAGTAAGCATAGTAGAACTACTCATAAGAGGAGGTGTAATAGAAATAGAAGTGGATTGAGAAGGATCATTGACCCATTTGGTGGGAAATAGAGCCATCTGAGGTAAAGGAAACAAACCATCACCAAGAGAAGGTGATGGTGGGGAAGGAACTAGACTAGGCTCAATGGAAGGAGCAATAGAATCGGAAGTAGGGATTGACTTAGCAATAGTGGAAGTAGGCATGGGATAAACTATAATGGGAGAAAGAATAGGATCAACTATAGTAGGAGCATGAATGGGATTCAATGTGGGATCTACTAAGGGAGGGGTGGGGTCTATATAAGGCCAATGAAGGGTTACATGCATCTCAAGGATAAACAAGATATAGTAGTTATGGTACTTAGAAAAGTAGTAAGGTCTAGTCATATCATGATCCATGAGCATACTCCTATGAGGTTCCTAAAAAACTAGAGGTGTTGGTACCATCTCTACCCTTGGTGGGTTTGAATATGTAGAGAAGTGAGATTATTATCAAATAACCTTGATAAAATCTTGTAAATCATGATAACTATGTTGACTGGGTTGACCAAGCTTTGTAGAAACCTATTATTGAGTGCCTAAAATGTATAGGGTTGACTGGGTCAACCAAGCAGTCTGAATTTAATGCCTAAAAGTATACAAGTTTGACGAGGTTGACCTAGTAGTTTGGATAGGATGTCTAAAAGTCTAAAAACCTATACTATGTTGACCTAGTAGCCTGAATCTGGTAAAAAGCCTGTATAGACAACAAAGTCATTTTGATGTGACTATGTGTTAAACATGTGCACAAAAGTTAGAACTATATCAATATAGTCAACCTAGTATTATGAATATATGATAATAAGAATGATAAAATAATGAAATAAGTGAAATAAATCCTATAAGGATTAGATTCACATTAGGTTCACCAAAATGTATGCAATCAGAAATTCATCATGACTATAAATCAATCCAAGATCAAAAAATATAGAGCATACCTACACTTCTAATTGGGAACACATTTATTAAGTGGGAGAATGACCAATATGGGGATCTTATAGAATAGATTAGGGGATTATTTATCATAATACACTATGTTAAGGAGGATTACAAAGCCTCTAGTCTAACAAAATCAAGCAATAACCTTAAGGGGGTCCTAAATTTTGATATTTCACCTAAACTAATAAAAATTAAAGTAAATATAATCTAGTACTCACCAAATCTTGTGGCACAAAGTGGGTATTATAAATAATAAAACTAAACATTTATATAAGACATATATTCACATCAATGTATATGGAATCCTAATGCATGGAAGATAAACACAAATGAATATCTATCTACTTTTACAAAGGAAAAATAAAGTTATGAATACTTACCTTTAAAGATGAACCCACCGAGCCTCAATATCTCCTTTGGCCAAGGTGCTTCACAATAATTTTTTGTGGTATGTAAGGATGACAAAGAAAAATCATCTCTAGGATATACAACCTATCAATGCATACAAAATACTTCTCCATAAGACAATATACATATCTCCAAAGAAAGTATGGAACCCTATGCTTTACTTCTCAAGTAGAATAGTTAATAAATAGATGTTCATTCATTCTTACTTATTATTTCACTTCTTCTTAATAAATTATGGAAATTAACTTGTACATATAGATGGATTTGACCCTTGACCCTTCCAAAAATCTTGGCCAACAGGGTCAACCTAGTCGACCTAGCACAAATTTGAATAGTTATTTACTCGGTCCCAAGCTAGGTCAGCGAAAGGGTAACCTACTTCCTAAGTGAAAATATACTAAAACTATACAGGGTTGACTTGGTCGATCTAGTACAACTGACTTATAAAATGGGATTTAGGTAAGGAAAAGGAGGATAAAATATAGTAAGTGCCTAGAATGGGTACAACAAAGAAGAAAAATCTTAGGGATAATGGTTTTAAGAGACAAGTGTTTAGATAACAAGTGGAGAAAGGGACAATAATCCTGTGAAGCACCAATGATCTACCGACCCCTTTATCGGTGCACCCCTTAGGGCATGCATTCAAAAATATTGAGACTTAATGGGTTCCTACAAGACACAAAGTGTCAGTAAGTGATAAAATTTTGAAAATATTATGTGTATACAATCAAAATAATTGACAATCATTTTAAGGATGTTGATAATGGTTTTTTTTATACTTCTTCTTGGTCTTTACTTTAAGGGTAGTATGATATGGGAAATTGTTGTGTGATCTTGTACTCAACACATAGTGATTTGACATCATTGTTCTTAAATGATCCACATTATTAGATATAATGTCATAAGGGATACCATAGTGGCAAATGAGATGGTTAAAGATTAATTTGAAAATTTTCTATATAGTCATGTAAGTGAGGGGTATAGCTTCAACCTATTTAATGAAATATTCTATGGTGGTAAGGATATGTTTATAGCTATCAGATGAGGTGGGGTTTATCTTCTTAATGAGATTGAGGCCCCATGTAGAAAATAGCCATGGTGCCAACATTAGTTTTAGAGTCTTGGATAGGGCATGAATTATATTAGCATGCCATTGACATTTATCACATATTTTCACATATGCAGTTGCATCTGTATCCATTATTAGCCAATAATACCCAATATGAAGTAGAGTTCCATCAAAATTACTACAGTATAAGGTTAGTTTGAGTAAGGTATAACATTGGGCATTGTGGATGAAGTCTTTGGATTGATTTTGGGATAAGTTTGGTGGTAAAAAATGGTCATGTAAATAGGCATATAAGTTTAGATACCATTTAGAGCTAGGACCAATAATATCATAGATCATTGTGATGGTTGAAGGTTCATGAGCTAGCACTAGTATATTTTAAATAAGAAATTGGTGTTCTTTGGCTATATCTGTTTGTCAAATTAATGATCTAATGGTATCCATGGCATCTACTATTCTATTGCTTACCCTTGACATATATTAAAATTAGATATCCGTTATTTGTTTCTTGAGAGTGTCGATCTTGGCCTTGTACGGAACCAACTTGCCATCTTTGGTCTGAAATAAGTCTGTAACCTAATTGATAACTAATTGAGAATCACCATAAACCTTTAGATATGTTATGTTCCATAGTATTACCTATCGAATCCCTACCATGAGTGCTTCATAATCGACCATTTTATTGGTACAAGGAAAGTTTATTCTAAATGACTTAGGGATTAGATCCCACTATGGTGTAATTAATAAAAGTCCTACCCCAATCCATGTGCTATGAATGAACCATCAAAATAAAGCTTCTAGTGTTGTTCCTCAAGAGGTTAGTCAATGATGGTCATGATGGATTCATCCAAAAATTGGAATGTCAGTGGCTTTGTATTTATAAGGGGTACCTTATCAAGGTGATCTACAAGAACTTACCTCTTGATGACTTTATGGTTACCATAATCTATCTCAAACTCATTGATATACATGATCCATTTGTCCATGCTACATTGTATCACTATTTTAGATAGTAGATACTTGATCGGATCTACTTTTGAGATGATCATGGTTTTATTATTCAACATGTAATGTCATAGTTTTTGAGCTACAAAGACCTTAGATAAACATCTTTTTTTAATGGGTATATAATTATGCTCATACACAACCAGCGTATAGCTTAGATAGTATATGACATGATCCTTTACACTATCATCATGTTGAGCTAGAAGTGCCCCCAGGGCATTGCTTGTCACTAATAGGTATAAAAGGAATGGTTTCCTTAGCATATGAGACAATAAAATTGGTGGATTCACTAGATAGTCCTTTAGCTATTGAAAATCTTTCTGATAATCATCATCCTAAAGAAATGTCACACCTTTCTTCAAAATATGTGTAAAAGGATGACACTTATTAGACAATTAAGATATGAAGCATCAAATAGACTAAACTTTGCCTTACACAATATGGAGTTGTTTTAAATTGGTCAATGGTGGCATGTTTGTTATGGATCATAATTTAGCTAGATCAACTTCAATGCCTCTACAAGACACAATGAAGCCAATCAATTTTCCTGAAGTAACTCCAAAAACACATTTCTTAGGGTTGAGCCTAACTTTATATTCATGTAGTCAATCAAATATCCTCCTTAATATTTTTGGATGATCAACCCTAGTCTTTGATTTACCTAGTATATCATCGATGTAGTCTTCAATAATGTCATGCATCATATCATGAAATATGACTGTCATGGCTCTTTGATAGATGGCTCCTATATTATTGAGACCAAAAGGCATAACTTGATAATATAATGTTCCCCACAGAGTGGTGAATGCTATTTTATGTTGGTCTTCTATTGTTATTTAGATCTGGTTATAGCTTGAGAATCCATCCATCAATGAAAGCATCTCATAACATATTATGGAGTTAATAATAATGACAATATTTGGTAGAAGAAAGTCATCCTTGGGGTAGACTTTATTAATGTCCTTAAAATCAGTGTAGATTTTGATTCTTTTTAGTTTTTTACTAACTAGCACAACATTGGAAATCCATTCAAAATAGTTGATTGGCATGATATATCATAATTATAAGAGTTTTTCTAACTCTTTCTTGAATAATAAAATAACACGAGGATGCATCTTGTACAACTTTTATTTCACTGTTTTGCCATCAAGGTGTACCACAAGGTGGTGAAAAACCAAGGTGGGCTCCAAACCAAGCATGTCAAAATAGGCCCATGTAAATATATCTATAAAATCCCTCAATAGGGCTATAAGGACTTCACACTCCTCTTAAGTGAGGGATGTGCCTAATTTAATCCATTTTGGGTCATCTTGGGTCCCGATGTTAACCTCTAAAGTATCCTCCACTTGATGGGTCAAACCATCTTCTAGAATAGTAGGCAAAGATTTGAACTATTTTTTAATGCGAAAGTCCTATGTTAGGAATTTTTCTTCAAGTTACCCTAGGCATGATGAATCATAATCCCCTAATGGGAGGGATGGCCATGTAACAAAAACAATTGGAAACACTTGAATGATGTGATCAAAAGCCTACCATTCTTCAAGACTGAACTTAGACCCACATATATGTTCATCATTGGTGGTTTTTTGAATGGTTTGATCAAAATATTATTCTTATTTAAGATTAAACTTGGACCCGTAGACAAGTTCATCGTTGGTGGTCTCTTGGTCTATATTTGAAGAGGGTTGAACACCACCATATAATATCACCTGGAATAGATTTTCACCACTAGACTGGCTTTTATCTTTACTTTTTCCCTAGTTTAAAAGCATTCCAAAGAAGTTTTCACTTTGGGACCTCAATGTTTTATTTATTTGTTTTTAGCTAAGGGTGTTCACCCATTCTCCAAAATAGGCTTCAAGATCCAACTTGATTGAGAACCCTTTTTTGTGATCTCCCAACAAAACATTATCCCTAAGGCCTAGAAAATCATAGAAGGCCTCATCATTTTGGAACTCATCAGCTAACACATTGGATTCTTATTGGTCCCAGTCTATCAGTTGGATATAATATAATGGTAGTGGGTTATGATGAATGACTAGTTAAAGGGTATAGATGGTGTTATTGCCAAACAAATTGATATAGGCTAGGTCATCAAATTGGCCATGATCAGATTTTGATTTACTGTTAGCATCATCATCACTAGTTATTGGTGACCAAACTCAAATAAGATACATGGGGTCACCCGTAGGTGGTTTAAATCTAAGTCCATAGGTTCCTTTATACCTAGTCATAGAAATTAGCTCAAGTATTCCCTATTGATTTGGTCCAAGGCCTCCTCCTTCATAGTCTTGGTTCTCTATAATCCAAATACGAATGGGATACTTGGATTTCTTATAAAAATAAGCTAATTTGTCATTATATAACCATGATTCATCACCTTTGAGTGGGTCCTTTTCTTGGTCAGAGGTTGGTATGAATGTGATAGGTGATGGGGTATTCAGATGGCCTTTTCCCTTTCTTTGCCATTGCATGAGTGGTTTGGCTTTTGGTCTTATGTGTCATGGGTCAAGTACTCTCTTGGGCTATTATCCAAGATGGTATAATGATTGGACATCTTAAGAGGTAGCATGTGGGAAAGTGAATCAAGAGTGTCATGGTCAATGCAGTTTGCCTCTAGTAAATTGAGAAGTATTTTATTTCCCTTATCCTCCATTAAATTAACAAGTATTTAATTTCCCTTGTCCTCCTTGGTAACTATATTCATGACAAAGTGGTAGTTATATATTTTGTACTTGGACTCTAAATGCTTATAATGCTCATATGGATGTAAATCTCCTAAAATAGTAACTTCCATCCCTGAATGGGAGAACTTGATACACTGGTGCAATTTTGATAAGATTTCATGAATCTCATGTATCCAAGGTCTACCCAAAATCATACTATATGAGAAGTCAAGATCTAACACATGGCATAGTGTATCATGGTTTAAAGGCCCAATGATGACTGTCAAGCTGATGGTGCCTTTTGATTCTCATTATTCATTGTCATAGGATTTAATGGTGATTATTTCTACTTGGACATCTATTATCATGTACCCAAGAAGCTTTATGAACTTTAGAGACATAATATTCAACCATAATCCATTATTTATGAGGAGATGCTTCAATTTATTCATGTTATGTAAAATTTGATGTATAAGGGATTATTATGAAGTGGGAAAAGGGATGACATATCACTTTGGTTGAAGGTTAATTGTTGGCCTAGAGCTAGGTTTCCAACCAATGCCTAAAATTTGTCAAGAGATATGTCATTGGGAACTTTGTATTGGCTAAGGAATTCTATCAAGATGTTTTTGTGGATAGTAGACATACACAACAAATCTAAAATGGATATTTGTGCTAGCATATTTTGTAATTATTCCACAATGTCAAACATTTTTCTTGGATAATAAGAAATGGATTATTCTAAGGTAGAGAAGTTGGTTAGATGATGAGTGAAGTGGTAGATGGTTTTGGTCCTAGTATGGTTATCCTTAACTACCAGGTTATGATTGCACAATCAAGATTAGGTACAAGACCATTGTTGCTAACAAATGATGGTTGAGGGGGACCATGTAGGACAATTCTTGGTTGTTGTTGCACTTATGTGTGTTTAAGGGTTAATGAAAAGTAATATGTATAAGGTCTAAATTTGGGAATCCTTATTTGTTAGTTCACTTGTATGCACCCAGGTCAAGGAAGGATTATTGGCATAGGTTAGTTAGTTGGAAATGACTAGTAATAGTCTTGTCTGATTAGTTCTTGATATCATAATGATGGAAATGGTGTTAATGTGACCTCCTATAGTATGGCCTACAACTGAGTTTTAGTCCTTTGAAATCACATGGTAGGTTTGTTGGTTGTTTGCACTATTATGACCTTGGTTCTATCCATTATTTTGATGTTGTTGGTTTTATTGTTGATTTTATTGGTTTGATTAGTTATGTTGGTTCAACCTTGGTTTTGATACTATTATTATTGATGTTGCACTAGCCACTATTATTATTAGTTATGTTGTGGAAAAGGATTATAATAAATTCCAAGGTTCCTTTTAGATGTGGAAGCTCCATGATCAAATGAAATCTTTCCATTTTCAATGATATTCTCAATGACATGTTTAATTTGAACACATCACTACAAATTATAACCATTGACTTGATTATATTTTCAAAATTCATTTGGCCTATACCAGTCTAGAATGTTAGTACCCTCAAGAATTTTCCCTTTTGAAATAGGCCATTTAATTAGATTAACTATATTGAGCTTAAAAAACACTAATTCAATAGGTTCTCCAAGGTTTATAAAGGCATGATGAGTAGGCATGTTTCTCCTTATAGGAGGGTTTTGCAAAGGCATAGGTTGCTACATTTTTTACATTTACTATGCTGGTCTAGGTTATGGTACTTGTTGTGCATGTTTAGTTTGCTGAAGAGGATATTGGTTAGGAGTTATGTACATATATGATATAGGATGTGTAAATGGTGTTTACACCATTTGGACATGTGATGAATTTTTTACTCCATTCCTTAAAACATTCTTGTTGTGATTGAATTATTTGGGTTTATCATAGTTATTGGCCTAGGTTTATTGTGATGCTTTTACTTATACTAGACTTTGATTTTGGCCATTGTTCTAGTTTTGGTTCTAGCTTTGATTAGATGAGGATAGTTTAATGGTCCCTTTATTAATGAGGGCTCTTTCAATCACCAAAATGTTTTCAATGATATCTTTAAACGTGTGAGAACACTACAACTCCAAATTATAAGATATCTCATTGTGTAGATTTTTGGTAAACATAATAGCTAGTTGTTTATCTAGTAGGTTATGGGTAAATAAGCTTATAAGGGCTCTCAATCGCTATAGATAATTTGCAAAGATTTATCCAATTTTTTTTGGCCTTTGTTAAGTCTACTAATAAAAATATCATGCTTGAGATTATAAGATAAGTGCTATATGAACTTGTCTAAAAGATTATCAAAATCAGATAATAAATTCTTAGACAACTTTAGGAACCATTCCAATGCTTGCCTTATTAGGCTTCTTGGAAATAATAACAATAGGTGTATATCACTATATGCCACTGGTTGGCATGTAATAAATAACTCTATCAAATGGGCCTTAGAGTCACCTTTCCCCTTATATTTATCAAACTTTGGTGGCTCATATCCTAGAGGAAATGATATCTATAAGTACTTCATGTTTAAATGGTAAGAACACACATTGTCCAACTTAAAAAAATTTAGGTTGTTTTCCCACTTGAATGAGGGAAATTACATCCTTCATTTTTTGTAGTTCTTGTGTGAGGAAACCAGTGGGATCATTGGCTTGTTGAGGTGGAGGATGGGTGCTCAAAATTGGATTAATTTGACTAGGGTAGAGTGAAGGCATTTTCCTGGGGAATGTTGGATTGGCTAGGACATAGTAACGTTATAATCAAAATGAAAACAACACACTAACATGAAAAAAAATGAAAATAACACACTAACATGGATAAGAATATATTGCCTAGATCAAAGGGAGGAGCATAGTGAAGAAAAAAAAAAGCACAACTAAAATGCAAGAAAAATGACCTTTATTACCTTCTTTGAATGCACCAAGAGATTTCTTCATTTGGCTTGCTTGACTTGTGCCCAAGAAGTCTTTGGAAAATGGAGTTGTGTGGCTCCTTCTCTCCTTGGAACCATTATTGTTTCGCTCATCCTTGCTTGATGTATCTTGATGGATCAAAGTGGTTTGGCTTGTAATTTTGGCATTATAACTCCATAGCTTTAAATTATGCACCAAATCCTACATTATAACATTACTATGTATAAGCTCTCTAAATGAAGAGGTAAATGATTGTATTTATAGGTTTAGCAAAAGGGCTTGGAATGGGTTAAAACCTCACCTTAGTTCATTAATTAACCCCAATAGAGTTAAAAGGTGTCCAAACCTCTTGAATAACATGGAATAGGCATGGGTGAGGTATTTTGGATTTTGGACAACTTACAAAAGGTAATTATGAATTCCTATGATATTCTTTGATTTTTGAATTTTTTTTATAATTCATTTGATTTTTCATGGTTAATTAAATTTAGGCATTTGATTAGGTTTTGCATGTTAATTAATTTTATTTAGGGATTTTAGCATTTTCAAGATTTGAATTAATTGTGTGTGCATTTGTCCCATTTAATTGATTTATAAGCCAAATTATATTTTATGAAGCCAAATTTGAGACATTTAGAGATTCTTAGGCTATATTTGCAAAAAGTTGGTAAGAATCAATCTAAAGTTTGGTATGAAGCCATTGGTGGCCAATTTTAGGTGTCTACATACATAAGGGTAAACTATACAATATGAATATGCATGAACTGATATAAATTATAATTTTAAAAATATCACTCATGAGATACTATTTGAATGCTTCAAACATTTTATATGACTTATTTTATGACTAATAAATAAATAGGGATGAATAGAGAAATATAACTCAATTGTGAAATTGATTGAATGAGCCTTGGTAGGTGTTTGCTTGGTATTTAATATATGATCAATGAGAAGGATTAGGATTATATTATACCATACATTTTGAAAATATATCATGGTCTGGTTCAATAAGACAAATAATATAACTAATAGGTTTTGAAAAATTTATAATTTGGATGAATTTTGGCCAGGGTTAATTTTAGTGGTGAATCTTTGTTAATTCATGAATATTCTACTTTTATAAATCTAAATTTGTCAAATTTTTGGGGTATTGAAGAGCTTGGAATCACCTAATTATTTTGGATGTAAGTTCACTTTTAGACTTAGATTACCTACTATTTAAAATAAATTCATTCATATAAAACAAAATGTCTCATACTTTGAAAGGTAATCTAGGTACATTCACCTCATATCAAACATGTAGATGATCGTCTATATATGCCAACAATAATCTACATATCTACATATGCCAATAGCCATCCACATATGTCAATGGACATACACATATGTTGATGGACATACACATATTATAATGGCCATCTACATATACTGATGATCATCCACTTATACGAATAGTTGTCCACATATGTTGACAGCTATCTATATATGCCAGTAGCTGTCTGCATATGCCGATAATCGTCTACATATGCTAGTAGCTATCCATAACCTAAAATGACATAAAAATATTAAAAAATTAAATATTATTAAAAATTATATTCTTCTCTAAAAATTATGTAATTTCAAAAAAAATCATTGTAATCTGAGTTCGTATGCAAACATTATGGCCTCAGGAAGTTGGCTAGATTATAGTGCATTTACCGGTAGAAATCTACATGATGTTGGTGGATATCCACATGATAATAATGAATGCATATTGGCATCATGTGGACATCCATTTGCATAATGTGAATGTCCATCGACAAGTGCACTGTAAACTAGCCAACTTCCCAAGGTTGTAACTTTTGCATATGAACTTGGATTGTGATGATTTTTTTTAAATTGCATAATTTTTCAAGAAGAATATAAATTTGTAATAATATTTATTTTTAGAGAAGTTTTTTATTAATAAAATATTGATTTTCCTATATAATTAATCACCTTTTAAACTAATTCACCACTATTGCTAGAGGGCTAAAAAATAGGTATATGTATGAAACTGATAGTGAAGGATGTTTATTAGATTTTAATATTTATGGGTAGTGTTTGAAATCTAGGTCATAAAAATTATATGGATCAAACTAAAAGATAAGCATTTAGCCATAATGAGATGGTGAATGCGAGGATTTTAGTAACATAAAGGTCTAACACTAAAGGTTAGATCTCTAATTGATATTTGTCAAATGAATAAGACTAAGAAGCTATAAATATTTAGTTTTAGTATCTACATTTCTTCCCCTTTAATATAGTAATGCATAAATATAAAATTACTAGTTTAAAGGAAAGAAATGCATATTTGGGTGTGTACAACACTCCATTCCTTTGTTTGAGCCCACTTTGAGTGCTTTTTTACTATGTGATTTATAACCAAGAGCATGTTACAATGTAAATCAATGTATACAATCTAAAATTTGAAATAATTGAAATGATTGAAAATAAAGAGAGAAAGAAAGGAGTACACTTATGTGTCAATGCAACCATGTTGCATCTTAATGCTTTTAGTTTATAAATATTATTTTTTATGAAGCATTGAAGCTGAAAGAGGTTCAAAATTGAACCTTGGTTAATTGAAGGATATTTTAAGGTATTATACCCCCAATGTGATGCAAAGATTAGTTGTGACATGACCATTGAGATCACTATATCTCAATCACATAACTCAAGTGTGAAAATGTAATATGGTGATGCATAATCAACTCATCCTATAAATATGGTGAGATTGGATGATTTAATAACTCCAACCTATAAATTTTTTGAGTTTTAATTATTTAATAACTTTAATATATAAAATTAAGAAACTACTATAACATAAAAGGCCCAATGAAAACACATCTTGGTGTAATTAGTGGGTCTTGGTGAATAGTAAAATTGGTAAATTTTGATTTTTTTTTTGCAATAACATGGAATATGCATGTATAATATGTCTCAACTAGAGTATAAATGTCATAAATATGAAAAAATCTATTTCAAATCTATTAAAAATCAATGTACTATATATTATTATGACCCAAGTGTATATCTAAATCATGAAATAGAACTAGAGATTGTACAAGTGTGGAGGTCATGTATTTTTGACATGCCCTCATTAAAATATGAAAATACTAGGTAAGTGTGTAAGTGTGGAGGTCATGCTTCTATGAGATGCCTTCACTGATATGACCCACCTTTTGAGGTGAGGGAGATAGAAAATGTTAGGTAGCTTACCTCAAAAGGATAATGTAACTATATAATCTATGTATGAATCATATAGCTTATAGGGATAACATGTTTAATTATATATATCAATGAAGCTCATAGTATGTGATCACATAAAGTCCTAAGATGCATGATATGGATCATGGTAACATCTAGAGAGTAACTATTGATGATTTAAAATTGTGCTTGATTCTAATGAACAACAATGGGAAGTTTTAAGATGTGGGACTTGCGACTTGAAACAACCTCCAAATTTTTGAGAAGTTGGTTCTTCTTTATATTGAGTAGATACTGTGAAAAGGGATAGGGATTTTAATTAGTACACAAATGCAAGAAAGGAAATCTAATCTATGGTGATGCACCTGAATGTAATTCAACCTTAATCTTGAGCATAGTGAGACTATATGTAGGATTCATTTACATTTAAGAGCAAACAAGTGCATGATCAATGTAGAAGATGGAAACAATAGAAATAGAGGCTCATAGCATAGACTAATTTTGTATTGATACAAAAAATGTCAACAAAGGCATAGGGTTTAATCTTCTTATTTGAATTTTCCAGTCATATAAGAGGCACAAAAACATGTACAATTATATAAACCTTTCAACTCAAGAAAATGAGACAAAAGCAAATGACATTCCTAATCACGGTTCTAGAAAGTCTACAGCCTAGACTAATTTTGTAAATGATACAAAAAATATCAACAAAGGCATAGGATTCAATCTTGTCATTAATTCTCCAGTCACTTAAGAGGCACAAAAACATGCATAGTTACATAAACCTTCCAACTTAAGAAGATAGAACAAAAGCAAATGATATTACTTAGTCACAGCTCTATAAAGTCTAAACTCTTTACAATAATTCTCTCTCAAAATTCTCTCTAATAATTCCTCCTTCTTCTCCCCCTTCTGGTGATCTATGTACCCTTATTTATAGCCTTATATTCACTCCAGATTGTTTGCTTGTTCCCAATCTAATGGCCCAACTGAAATCTAACCGAACTGGCAGTGTCTAACAGAAGATATTTTATAGATTCTAAAATGCTTTATCTTCTGGGAGTTCATTGGCTGAAATAGATTGCAGGATGCTCCCTTCTCTTAAATTCTAGATAAAACTTAGTTAATTCTTTGAAAATCCTCCTATTACTTAGGAGACACTGGAAAATGACACTTGGCATGTTCTACAGCACCTATTGAAGACACGTGGCACTTTCTGCATAACTTATACTCTTTTGTGTCTTTGCTCAGGAATGTTCTGCCTTTGACACTTGTTGCTATCCACTTCCTCAAAAATTCAATAGCTTAAAATAAAATAAGACCCACAACATTTATTATCCAAGTAACTTTAAAAGGGCCACAGGGATAGGTGTCAATCTCCACTACTTTTATTAAAGGACACATGACAATCTCTACTTTACTTATCTAGGGTTACGTGGTGATCTCCACTACTTTTAGTTACCCTTTTAGAAACTTTTGAAAGATGACACATGGTGGTATCTACTTTACTCTATTTATACCATAGAAATAATTGGGTCTCATTTCACATTTACAAAAATAATGACACCTGGCAGCTTCTGCTTGGTTAAGAAATAAAACTTGAGACCCACCATAGTCTTTGCTATATCAATGAAGCAAAATGAAGATAATTTAGATCATGACACATGGTGGCTTTTTCTCTCTTATTTTGGGATACATGGCATCTTTCATTTCTTTTAGGAAAGAAAAATTGAGACCTTCCATGACTACCACTTAGCACTTTCCGCTTGATCCTGATACTTAGCTTGTTAAAACCTTTCACTGAAAAGAGATGAAATGTGGGTGCTGATATGAAACCATAGATGATGACACTTGGTGCATTTTATGGAGTCACTTATGATATATGTGGCACCTTCTAACCAACTCATAGAAAATATGAAAGGTGTCTCAGATGATGACACTTGTCAGCTTCCGCTTTACTTCAACACTTAGACAAAAATGAATCAAAAGGAAGATAGAGCCTGTGCTCTATTTCAAAACTCTACCATCTCAAACCAAAGTATGTGAAGACAAAATTTCACGGTGCACGACTGAAAAAAATAGAATGAAACCTAGAGTAAATTTTTACTCTACAATTATTGGTGACCCCAAGGAATTTTGAGCCTGCTAAAAAAGAAACCACAATTTCCCACATATAAAAATGTGGCAACAATCACAACTTTAGTAAGGCCATCTGATAAACAAACCATTCAACATCAAAAATCCCCTACTTATTTTGAAACTCTTGGAAAGTTAAATCAAGGTTAATGATGTCTTTGTGTGAAAACTCTATGAATATGAACTGTAACCTTCAATTGGAATTCAAGCTGGATCAAAACAACTTCCACTTCTAGCACTGACGAATCAGACACATCTAGGGAATTATGGAGATTTGAGAGAGAATTAATGTGTTGAGAGTCTTGAAAATTTTGAAAAGATTCTAAGCTGCAGCCACATGCTCAAAGAACACTTATTTTAAAGAGAGAGCAGGAAAGAAAAAATGGGAAAATAGAGAAATAAAACTAAAAGAAAACTACTATATACAGCTAACTAGGTATATTTTCCTCCCTCCTAGATCAAAAGGAAACTTTCTAAAGTTTCCTTCATGGTGAGAAGACTTATGGTGCCAGACAAATGGCTGAATGGGATGGAGCTCTGGTGACTTGCTCATCCTACTTGCCAACTTGATTGGCTTGCATCTGAGTGAATCAGAGTCAAACATGCTTCCACTATATACATACTCTTCTTGTTCTTGAAAGCTCGTCAAATGCCGGTTCTTCATATTGGTGTGTCTCATCAAGAAATTGATGGCTATTGTCTCATCACCATAAGCCCTTGGATATACCTTATTGATTAGCTTATCTCTTTCTGCCTCATTCTCAGGTTCCATTGCATGATCATCCTCCTTGATGACTTCAACCTCTTGAAAGGATAAGTCTAAAAGCTTGCATCCCCTTTGCATACTTATTTGAGTCTCAATGCTACCTTCTCCACCTAAAGCTAGCTCACATCCTTCTTGAAGAATAGTGTAACCTACCCCAATGACTTCAAACAAGTCATTTAAAACATGATAACAAATTATCTCTTTTTCATCATAGATAGAGGCAAAATCTTTTGACTTATCTTCTAGTTCATCAAAGGGTATACCTATGGTGATTTATTCTTCATCTGCACTCATGAAATCTTCTTGACTAGCCATGAACTGAGTATACTCCTCTTTACTTGCTTCCTTCAAAATATATTCCTCTTTGAAAAGGGATGAAGAAGAAGACTGATGGTTATACATATGCAGAAGAGGATATAATTCTTGAGCTAGAATCAAATGATTCTCTTCTTTCCATTTGTCCATCACTTCATCTATATCAGATGTAGCTTGATAGCTCTCTTGGAGGGGTGTAGATGGGGTGTGTTCAAATGTAGGATCTTCTACTTGATTATCACCATGAGTAAGAGCAGCCTCAAATTATTCAAAGTTTTGAGCAAAACTTTTCTCTTCTTCCCTTCTGCCCCATGATTCCATTGTTTTTTTCCAACTCATGACCTTAGGTCTAGAACTTTTCTCTTGGAAAGAGTCAGTAATTTTATCTTCTTCAAAGTTTTCAGCTGGTTCATGATCTTCTTTCTTCCAACTTGGAATCCTGTCATCATGCTGAAGAACTTGAGGATTGGTATAAGAGGTATCTTTTGGCGTAGGCTCCTTTCTAAGGTTTGAAAGCTCTATCTCTCTTTCACTAAGCAATCTCATTTTTTCCTCTAATTCATCAATTTGCCTAGCTATATTTTCTTGAAAAAGTCTTTCTTGGAGCTCATAGGAATCATCAAATAAATGGGAAGTATATGAAGGTTGCCATGAAAAAAAAGAAGGTTCTTGAGGAAGGGTTGGAGAGACTTGAAAGGGACTAACCTAATTTTGTATCTCACACTCTTGGACAATGTCTTTCTCCTTCTTTCTGCCCCATGATTCCATTTTTTGTTCCCAACTCATGACCTTAGGCCTAGAACTTTTCTCTTGGGAAGACGGGGTTACAAGGTGAAGGGGAAGTGAGGGTTTGGATTCCAATTCCCTTGCTGCCAACATAGATTGCTATTTTTGAAGATTTTCCAATTCAATTTGTTTATCAAGATTGGCCTTAAAATCCAGACTTATTGTTTTAGAACTTTCCTCAACATGATTGGGGAAAGAACCATGATAGGCTCAACTTGGCTCCTGAGCAAGGGTTGAGTATGTCTGATATGAAACTTGGGGCAGCAGATATGAAGGTTTATAGACTTGGTAAGGCTGCCTCTCATGAATACTCAGCTTCTCTTCCAAAGATGCAATTAAGCCACTCATATCCAACATCTCATATGCAAGCCTTTGCCACTTTGCTCTTTCAATGGGAGCCCATTCACTTTTAATCAGATCTACTACATTTCATACTTGATAGATGACATTATTAGGAATGTATTGGCCTCATCCCCTTCTATTGTCAAGCTCTAATACATGTTTTTAATATCCTAGTAATGCTTTTTTAAAGGTGGAAATGAGATTAGATTGAGTATGAGATGTAACATATTGGGAAGATTGGGCATAAGACTGATATGGCTCATGATAGAGCTGAGGCTGATCATATTGGACCTATGAAGGGAAAAAATCATAACCATATGCATCCTTATTGCTTGATGTGATTCCATGAGCAACCTGATCTTTATTAAAAATATATGAAGGGGCATAAGACCCATAACTCTGAGTAATAGAATTATACATACCAAATGGTGATTTCTTCTTGACTTTGATTCTTTGAGGTAATCGGTGATGACAAAAGATTTAGATCTTGTTACTGATCCACAACTCTGACTCCTTATTGCTCTCTCGTTCATATGATCTTGAAAGAAACTTCAAGATTGGTCCCACCGAGTGTGCCAAAAATTGTTGATGATTTAAAATTGTGCTTGATTCTAATCAACAATAATGGGAAGTTTCAAGATGTGGGACTTGTGATTTGAAACAACCTCCAGATTTTTGAGAAGTTGGTTCTTCTTTATATTGAGTAGATAATGGGAAAAGGGATAGGAATTTTAATCAGAAACACAAATGCAAGAAAGGAAATCTAATCTATGGTGATGCACCTGAATGTAATTTGACCTTAATCTTGAGCACAGTGAGATTATATGTAGGATTCATTTACATTTAAGAGCAAACAAGTGTATGATCAATGTAAAATATGGAAACAATAGAGATAGAGACTCATAGCATAGACTACTTTTGTAGTGATATAGAAAATGTCAACAAAGGCATAGGGTTCAATCTTTTTATTTGAATTTTCCAATCATATAAGAGGCATAGAAACACGTACAGTTATATGAACATTTCAACTCAAGAAAATGAGACAAAAGAAAATGACATTCCTAATCATGGTTCTAGAAAGTCTACAGCCTAGACTACTTTTGCAAATGACACAGAAAATATCAACAAAGGCATAGGATTCAATCTTCTCATTAATTCTCTAGTCACATAAGAGGCATAGAAACATGTACAGTTACATAAACCTTCCAACTTAAGAAGATAAAACAAAAACAAATGATAGTACTTAGTCATAGCTCTAGAAAGTCTAAACTCTTTACAATAATTCTCTCTCAAAATTATCTCTGATAATTCCTCCTTCTTCTCCCCCCTCTGGTGATCTCTGCACCCTTATTTATAGCCTTGGATTCACTCTGAATTGTTTGTTTATTCCCAATCTAAAGGCCCAACTAAAATCTAACTGAACTGGCAGTGTCTAACAGAAGATATTTTAGAGATTTTGAAACGCTCTGTCTTCTGGGAGTTCATTAGCTGAAATAAATTACAGGATGCTCCCTTCTCTTAAACTCTAGATAACACTTAGCTAATTCTTTGAAAATCCTCCTATTACTTAGGAGACATTGGAAAACGACACTTGGTGTGTTCCACAACACCTATTGAAGACACACGACACTTTCTGCATAACTTATACTCTTTTGTGTCTTTGATCACGAATGTTTTGCCTTTGACACTTGTTGCTATTCGCTTCCTTGAAAATTCAATAGCTTAAAATAAAATAATACCCACAACATTTCTTATCTAAGTAGCTTTAAAAGGGCCATAGGGACATGTGTCAATCTCCACTACTTTTATTAAAGGATGCATGGCAATCTCTGCTTTACTTATCTGGGGTTACGTGGTGATCTCTGCTGCTTTTAGCTACCCTTTTAGAAACCTGTAGAAGATGACACGTGGTGGTCTCTACTTTAATCTATTTATACCATAGAAATAAGTGGGTCTCATTTCACATTTACACAGACAGTGACACTTGGCAGCTTCTGCTTGCTTAAGAAACAAAACTTAAGACCCACCACAATCTTTGATATATCAGTGAAGCAAAATGAAGATAATTTAGATCATGACACGTGGTGGCTTCTACTCTCTTCTACTGGGATATGTGGCATCTTCCATTGCTTTTAGAAAAGCAAAATTGAGACCTTCTATGACTGCCACTTGGTACTTTTTGCTTGATCCTGATACTTAGCTTGTTAAAACCTTTCACTAAAAAGAGATGAAATGCGGGTGTCGATATGAAACCATGGATGATGACACTTGGCACATTTCATGGAGTCACTTATGAGATATGTGGCACCTTCTGACCAACTCATAAAAAATATGAAAGGTGTCTCAGATGATGACACTTGTTAGCTTCTGCTTTACTTCAACACTTAGACAAAAATTAATCAAAAGGAAAATAGAGCCCGTGCTCTGTTTTAAAACTCTGCCATCTCAGACTAAAGTATGTGAATACAAAATTTCACGATGCACGACTGAACAAAATAGAATGAAATGTAGAGTAAATTTTTACTCTACAGTAATAATACAAGATCAACAAATAATCAAATAGACACACAAGAGCACTCAATGTAATGAAAAATAATGGTCCAAGAAGACTACTTACAATGGTCATGTTCAAATTCCACACAGTATAAATGAATGACATATTTAAATTCCCAACCAATATAGAATGACATATTTATATGTCCAATCAACATACAATTGCATAGGGTTTAACAAGCAAGGAACATATTTAAATGTTACATAAGCGAGACAATATCGAGCAATGGAATAAACTCAAGGAAGTGTAAAAATAGATGAGGCATAATTAACCAACATAAGCATTTATATGTGTTAGTAAAAAATATTATGAAATATAACATATCAAGTACATTATGAGAGATATGAGCATGAATATAGACATATGTAAGCATTAGTAACCTATATCAATCATGATCAATGAATAAAATTACCCCAATGTACTCTATGATGTGGGTAGAGGAGAGGTCTAACATCTAGAAGTGAATATATCATGTGTTTGGATATGCTTGTATCACACTCAAAGATGCATGAAACATATGTGTATATAAAAATGAAATGATATGATATCCACTAACATAAATCAGAAACATAGATTCCAAGGAGATAATAAACATGGAAATTTTGAATATTTTTGAATTTATTTGAATGTTTTTTTATTTTCTTGAATATTTTATTTTTTGTAATTTCTTGAGTAATTGATTTTTTTTATTTTCTCAATTTTTTGATTTGATTTTGTTAGTGTGTCAAATTGATTTTTTTATTATTATTAGAGAATTTTAAGTGAAAAAGGTTAATAACATGCTCTTATTATCTCCTTCCTTAGTAGAATAACAATCACCATCATGTGGTATGTGAACTAATCTTCCCTTATAAGAGAATGAAATACCTTGTTGATGTTGATCTATTTTAGCTTCCATTTGGTTTAACCAAAATGTACCCAATATAAAATGGTGTAGAATTATATGGGGTATGACCAATAATTTCATTTAGAAAACACATGGATCATAAATAATTGGCAATATTATGTATCCCAATGAGTTTTTATAACTTTCCTTATGATGCATGTCTTTGATGATATAACCAAGTTGTGTCAAATGTATTTCTTTAAAAAAACATTATTTATCTATAGGATCAATATGGTTATGGTGAAAATAATCTCCAAACATGAATAATGTAATTTTTAAGTCCTTTTGGTGAGGATGTTTTTTTTGTTTAATTTGAAGTGGTTGTGGAGCATGTCGATTTGGTATTGGTCCCACATTGAGTAAAATTTACAAAGGTGTCATGTAAAGATTTGGGATGCCACATGTTTTTTCATTATATTTACTCGGTAAATTTTTCCCATCATATGTATCATGAAAAAAGCATTTTTACTTTGTAGGATATAGATTTAATTATTTTTTATATTTGAGTATGAAGCAAGCATGTCTATGTACATCCATGTATAGGTGGGTGAATGAGGTATACCACTTATGTAATTCCATTTAATTTAGTGAATGAATGAGAACTATACTAAAGAGGAAATGTATATCCAAATTTAATGGTCAAAATGCTAAGACATATGATGCATTTTAAAATTGAATAACATAATCTTGAAGAGATTCATCATCATGTTGTTTGAAGTTTTGAAAATGTTCCAATATAAGTGTTTATGAATTATGTGTATTAAAGGCCAAGAAGAAAACATATTCTGGTTGATTTTTAAGGAACCATTTGAAAAAATTTATAACCGATCACAAGCTTCATGTGCAAGGCTCATATGAAATGTTTTTAACAATATTCATTCATCTTTAGCCTAATTTTCAAAAGAATGTACATATTGAATTATATGTTTGGAAGGATCTTCATGGAAAGAAATTAAGGTAATATTTTCATGATAAACTATTGTGGATAAGGATATTGAAATATATATTTTGAAAGAGGATAACTTTAAATAATGGTATCACTAGTAGTCACATTTTAAGATGAATTTTGTACTTTTAGAAGTGAAATTTATCTTTAGATATCTCCTATAGTAATCATCATAGACACAAGAGAATTAGTAGGAATTATTGAAGTCTATAAGATGTAATCATTGGGTGTAATTCATCATTTATTTTAAACATAGGGATAATGGATGTATCATCATTATGAGAATTTTGTTTGAGATTTGCATCACTTAAAACATTTTGAATTTCTCCTAATGGTGCATCTTTTGGAACTTTAGGAACTTTTGGTAAAGGTTTGTCATGTAAAATTTTTAGAATATTTGGTAATGGTATATCATGTAAGACTTTTGGAATCTTTGGTAAATATGTATTGTTTGAATATTTTGGAGCCTTTGGTAATTGCATATTTTTTGACGTGTGATAAATTTTGGTAATTGTGCATTTTTTGGGAGTTATAAGGAAACCATGATATCTTTGTGAATATTGTGGAATGTTTCATAATCAAAATATGAAAAGTTTGAGTTCTTATCATGCACTACAAGTGCATTATTTGTAAATTTAGAAACCTTTGGTAATTTTAGTGTTTTTGAATGGAGAAATATTTACATTAGTTGATGTTTGTAAAGTAGTAAGTATATCCTTATGAACCTTTTGAAAATTTTCATAATCAATTAAAGGAAGATTTTTCTCATGTTTTTACATAATTGTCTTAATATGGGGATGAACATGTTTACCATGATTTGATTGCCTATCATTTTTATTAATAGTATGGACCATAGAACCCAACATAGGATGTCAGTGAGTGAAGGGAGTGAGTGGTGAATATCACAACCTTGAGGAGTATGTTTCTCAATGAAACATGTCAAACATACTTATTTTTGTTCACTTGGTAAGATTTGATTTTTTTTATGCTCAATATCAATGGATTTATAAATTATACCTATTATTACTCATAGGTTATGATTAATATTAAAAAAAATATCCATTATATCTTTGGTAAAATATAGAATGAGATAGCTTAGAAATAAAGTATGAAAATATGGGAAACTTCACATCTCTAGAGAAAATAATAGTTACATAAGAAGACACATGGGTTGGGTTCACTTAATGTTTAACCCTACATTGAAATATTTGGGGATATGGTTAAGAATATAGAAGTAGTTCAAGCACAAGGGTGATAAACTAATTTATAACATGGAAATTAATTACAAACTCAAATAAATAAATATTTTGAATTGTAATATTAAGATATGCTAAATATAGAAAGTACAAAATTTGAAAGATGTTTAATTGATTTCAATACAAAATAAAAATGATATTTAGTTGGGTTTAATATGTGAAAACAAATCTAGACTAAAAATAAGTATAAAATATGTAGGGTCAATATTATAGACCAGTTGTTATATTTTGGAAATTATACTTCTGGACACTATCATCAATGCTAGTGTCTAATTGTGACATAGGTGTCTATTAAAAAATAATGATTAGATCTCGATGTGACCAAATTCACTATTTTAGGTTTTCTATCACTTTTTACTAATATATTTAGATTTTGGATACAAGTTGTTTCTCTTTGATAATTTATCAAACCTTAACTCTTCACACTTATTCACCCTTAAAATGAGTTTTCTAAAAATGGGTTAGTGGGCTCATAGTGTTGAGCTAATCTTAGTGACCCCTCTATCACTGATCACTACCTACATATCCAATAATTTAAAGATGTCCTAAAACTTATGTATTTATCCCATATGTGTTGGAGTGTGCACACACAAGGGTGTAATATATTATATGAATATGCATGTAATGATCTAGCTTATAATTTTAAAAATACCACTCATGGGCTGCTCTTTGAATAATTCACACCTTTTATATGACTAATCCTATGATTTATAAATAAATAAGGATGAATAGGTAAATATAACTCAATTGTGTAATTTATTGAATGAGCCTTGGTAGATGTTTTCTTTTATTTGATATAAAATCAATGAGAAGGCTTATACTTGTATTTATACCACAACTTATGAAAATATCTCACACTAGGTTTCAATAAGATAATTAGGCCAACCATAGGTTTAAAAACATTTGCAATTTGGATGACTTTTGGAAATTGGATACTAGATAAGGATCTAAAAACTACCATCAATGGGAGTGTCCCTTTGTGGTCAATAATGTCCAAAGGGATAGAAAATAATTATGGATATGAAATTGATAATGAAGGATGTTTATCATTTTTTAATATTCATCTACATTCTAGACCTAAGTCATCATAATGATATGGATTAGACTAAGAGATAAGCATTTGGGCATAATGAGATGGAAAATTCTAGCATTTTGATAACAAGGAGGTTTAAAATTTAATGGTATATACTTGATTAATATTTTTCAAATATATACAAATCATGGAATCAATAGATAGGGGACATGAAACTTATCTAGTACACATATATACACTATTGCACATTGAGAAAAACTACCATATTACTCCCAGTTTACAAATAAATTACTAAGAAAAATTAGAAGATAATTTTGAATCATACTAAAGAGAATTCAAAGCAAACATTTTCAAGTATCAAATCCAAATCATTATTTACATTCATATAGTGAAGGAGCATAATTTCATAATCACACTAAGTGATAAAACTACGTGTGATTTGAGTTCCTTACTTGGAGTATAAGATAAATATGTATTATTCAATCATAAATGTAGGTGATTGGAGTCATCTCATCCCATTACACTTTCATGATTTTTGCATATTTTTAGACTTCAAAATCACACCTAGGGTTTCAAGGTGAAGGAGGCTAATTTCAAGAGTTGTGTGTATCATCAGGGTTCAAAATTGTACATATAAAGATTTTTAAAATAATAAAAGGTGATAGTATAGTCACAAAGCCTCTTTTATGCATAAGTCATTATTAACCATTACAACTCATTATTGACAACATATAGTAACTCAAAACTAGTAGAACTGACTCTTCATAGACAAAAATAAAATTCTAGATCTGGATAAATCACATCCTACTTCAATCTAATTTTCACTGTTGTAAGTCATTCTTAGTAAAATGGTTAATCATAAAATTTAAGTACTTATCCATTTGTTGTACTTACTATATTTAGCATATGACACCTATCAAATCATTATAAATATATGGTTAACTATTAACTTAGTAATTTGATTTCAAAAACTAATTTATATCTTTATTAGTTTAAGTAAATTATCTTAATCCAAATTAGGTTAAAACATATTGGAAAACTTGTACATTAATCAAACCATGTCAAACCCTATGTATCCTATAGTGTTTCATCCTTCTATGGTTTTAGATCTCAACCTTATGGTTTTTTTTAGACTCTATTTTTTACTATTCCATAAAATACACATTATCCATGGCTATAATAAATGAAAATTGATTTTATTTGATAATGAAAGTCATGAAGGTAATATTTTCATATTATTTCAATGTTAAATGTTGATCAATCACATAATCAAATGGATATAATCTAAGAACACCAATAATTGTAAAATTAATAATGAATACCTAAGCCTTCCTCAAATGACATTATTACAACATCCAATTTGAGTTTCCTTTTGCTACAACTAAAAAAAAAGGTCATGCATGAATTATTTTATTCCTCCTCCCCCATAGAAATCAATGTTTTAATAGCTACCATCTCACTCCCATCACTCGCCCAAAACATTATTTGGATTATGTGGTCCATTCTATCAACATTAGATGAGGTAGGGTGCCTCATCATGCACATTATAATGAAGGTAGTCGATAGGTTCCTTTGCTATAACCCTAACCTATCACATTTATTGAGATAGGAATAGTCAACTTATGGATTACGTATCCCTCTTTTATGTTATATCACATTTTTTATGCATTAATTTGGTTAGTAGTTTGGCCTATGGAGTAACCATGGCCTAGGTAGACTATAAAAAGGAGGTAGTGGGTAGTTGTTTATCATAATATTATGAATTCTACTCTTATTAGATATTTCAAAGGTTTTCCCCTCAAATTGGCTTGTTTTTTATTCATATATTTTGACATGTTTTAGTCATATTATGATCTATTACTATTATTCTACTTTATTGTTAAAGTAATTTCAATACAAGTGGTATCAGAACTATGATTTAGGTAATCTTATGGGTGAAACCCTAATTTTAGAGATTTGCTTATATCTTTCAATACACTACTAATTTTCTCGTATTTTTTTACTAAAGTTGGGGAATTAGTCAAGGACATCAAAATATATATTAGCATTTAGAGGTCAGTTTTGTGTGAATTATTTCAATTTTAGTGTTTTTCATAAACTCACTCTATAGTGTGTGATTCAAGGATTTTTTTTGATTTTTTTACATTTTTTGAAATCTCAAATAAATTTAGATAGGGTATGTTCTTTGTATTTTATGATTTGAGGTTGATATAAGTATAAAAATGCTTAGTCAAAGATGGGTCAAAAGTGCCAATCAAGATCGACATTGTCAATCCCTTTTATGGTAGGACCACAAATTAGGGGTCAAGGAAAGGGTGCTAAAACTCTAGGTAAAACTCCTCACAAGGAAGAGATGGAGTCAAAAGGAGGGGTTACTAGATATTTTGTACTAGGATTCTATGAGATAAATCATAAAGTGAGACAAATTGAATACAGAGTGCAAGGCATTTAAAGTGATATACAAGGCATATAATCTGATTTGAAAGTTGTATAATTTAGCTTGAAAAATATCAGGATGGCTTTACAAAATAATCAACCAAATCATCTTGATATCACTATTACACAACCCCACCATGGTGGATCTCCCAACTATCCTAATCTAAATCTAAGTACCTTGCCACAAATGAACCTATTACCAAAGGTAGATATTCATAAATTTTATGGAAATTATCCACTCAATTAGATCAACCAAATAGAGAATTGTTTTGATTTACATCAGATCCCATGTGGATAGAAGGTTACCATGGCATCCATATATCTAGGACCTAAATAATACATTTGGTATTGATGGTTGTGTGCTCAAAATAAAAACATGGCACTCAATGTCACCTAGTTAATTTTTATATAGGAGCTACCATTACACTATAAAAATAGTGTGATAGAGAATTACTTCAGCTAACTAGTTAGATTGTGACAAACTATCTCAATCAAGGATTATATTCATCATTTTTACAACTTATCTTTACTTGTGGAGACAATTTATATTGAGAACTTGAATTATATATTTTTGGGTGGCCTTAAGGACCACATTCAACATGAGGTATGCATGTTTAATCCACTTAAGGTTTATGATTCTATTATCATAGCACATAAGGTTAAGGAAAAAATTATAGCCAAAAGGAAACAACCATTCATTCACTTCAAAGGTTGTAGCATACTGACACCATCATTTCCCCTACCTACCAGATTGACCCCTTAATAAATTAAATAGAAGCATGCAAAAGGATTATGTTTCAATTATGATAGCCAGTGGAGCAAAGGTCATAAATGTGTTGAGAAGAAGTTATTCTACATTGAGGGATCTAATGAAGATGAGGAAGAGGATGATGACTCCAATGATGATGAGGAAGAAGTAAAGGAGGTGCATGAATATTCCCAACCTATAATATCTTATCATGAAATTTAGGTATTATCACTCTTCAAACACTTAAGGTGGTGGGTTTCCTTAAAAAAATAGAAGGTGATAGTATTGATTGAATCAGGAAGCCAACATAACTTCATCAACCATAAGTTAGCCACTCGATTGAACTATTTCATTTACCCATCACCCAAATTTTAGGTCATGATTTTAGATGGTGGTTGATATTCCCTTAACTTATAGTGTGTCTAAGGATATGTGTGGTTGACTTGTGGCTTACACACCTTTATATTATATTATTAAACTTCTCTATGCTCTTAGTATGGTTGGTATATAGAATAACATTTTCTAATTAAATTATATATAAGAGGTAGTGGTTGGTATTTTATCATCATATTACAAATTTTGTTCTTATTGGATTGTTGTGAAGGTTTCCCCCTTCAAGTGGCTCAGTCATAATATTCAAGTATTCTTTTGGTAATTATTGTTTTGGATATGTTTATTCTATGATATATAATTCTATTGTTGTGAATTATCTTATCTAAGTAATTTCATCACAAGTGGTATCAAAACTTTAATTTGGAAAAGTTTTAATTATGCAATTTTTTTTAGGTCTAGCATCTTGAGCACTGGAAGGTTGAAAAAACATAACTTGTGATCTGGTAAGAATTAATTTTTTTCATCAACATTTTTTTTATGATGTTTTTAAAAAAAATAAAAATAAAAAAAACATTTTTTTAGGTAGAAATAAGTCTAGAATTTTTTTACCTTGTGCAAATTATCAATCATTGGATTCATCTCTACAAGATGATCATAATAGTATATTCTATTGGTATACTTTTTTGGGCCAAATTTTTTCACCCTTGTTCACATTATAAGTCATTCGATTCATCTTAGCAAAGAAAATACAATGGTATCATATACCGATAAATTTTTTCATGTCATAACCCTCCTAGGGTTTATTCATGGTAGGGCCTAACCCTCATGATCATGGGAAAGGGAAATAAATACCTAAGACTCATAAAAATGACATGGTGTCAAAAAATTCTAATATAAGTATTTTGGAGGTAGTTTAACAACTTAAGTTAGAGTTATAGGGAATGGTGCAGAAAGATGATCTTGATGCAATTAAGGGGACCTCATAGGGCTAAGAGGGATCTAAAAAACACTTGGTGATCAACTTTAACAAATCACTAGGTAATTGGTTAAATTTTAAATTCAACAATTGTAAAATAACCCTCCACCACTTTAGTTTGGTTCTCCTCCTCCAAACAATCAAAATGCAACCCATGGTATGAAGATGTTATTTACAAAAGTAGACCTATGAAAGTTTGATGGTAATGATACATTCCAAGATTTTTTTAAGGGTCCTTAAGAAAAATACCTATGTAATTTTTTGTTGAATATTGAAAAGCCAGTTTTGAAACAAAGGTGAATCGAAGGGAAAGGAGTTTTGTTGGGAAGGTGAATCATATGTGCCATTTTGTTATTTTCTAAAGTTTAAACTTTGGAGTCTAAAGAGCATCCAATCCTAGTGGATGTCATCTATGGGATATAGATGATGTCTACATTCTTTAGACAATGTCCATGCCCTCTAAACATCATCCACATGATCTAGATGATGTCCACAAGTTCTAGACACCATCCATAGGTTATGGATGTCATCCATGTATTTTGGATGATGTCCATGAGTGTTAGATGCTATCTAGAGCCCATGGACAAGATCCAAAGTATGTGGATACCATGCAGACTTGATGGACACTATCTAGAGGCATATATGGAATCTAAAATTTGTGTACATTCTCCATAAGGTGTGGACATTATCTACAACGCATGGACAATGTATAGAGACTATGGATGAAATCTAGAGTCCATAGACACCATCCATAGGGTGTGGATGACGTCCATAGGTCATGGACACTATTAATGGATCTAGATGATATCTAGATCTTGTGGATACTATCTAGAGCCCATAGACACTATTTAGATCCCATAGACAGTGTCCAAAATTTATGGATGCTATCCACTAGGGGTGGACAATGTATATAGATTATGGACACCATCTATATCATGTTTAGATGGTGTCTAGACTATGTAGATGACATCCAAATTTGGTGGATGTCATCTATAGGGGGTAGATGATGTCCACAACTTGTGAACACCATCCATAGGGCATGTATGAAATATAGAGGGTGTGAATGGCATCTAAAATCCATGGATGACATCTAAAACATGTGGACACTATCTAGAGGGTCTGTATTATGCTTGAGCTCCATGGGGGAGTGCTTGGGCCATATATATATATATATATATATATATATATATATATATATATATATATATTTCCCCTTATATTTTATTCATTTCTCTTTTATGCATATCCCAAACCTCTCTCATCTTCTAGACCTCTACCCTATAACTCATCCTCTATTCTCATTTCTCAATCCCAATGACTTCTAACCCTGTATCTTCTTCATCTATTTGCAAGTTTGTCTACCATAATCTTATTTTCTCAAAGATATTAAGACTTATAGAAGATCAAAACATTTACATCAATTAGATTAATTGGTGTTGTCTAAGAGGCCTTATTTACATGCCCCACTATGAAATAAATAAAAATTTACTTAGCATTCTAGTGTCTAGTTACAAACCTTCTACTAGAGAGTTTTTTTTAGCCTCAACTCTCAGACTATTACTTTTGGCACTGCTCCTTTAGATATTGAGTGATTATTAGGACTACCACATAGAAATGTTGATCTTATGACCATGAAATCTATTTATTTTATGAAGATATAATTTATCTATAAAATCACTTGGATATAGATACATCCACCTTGAGAGGTAATCTTTATCTTATTTTCATTAATTAATATTCAATGTTTTATGTATGAAATTAAAAATTAAATGTATCAATTATAGATTGAAAATATTTTTTTTCTTCCATTTTAGGTACCCCTAATCATTTGAGAAGGATTATTTTAGTTCATAATATAACGAGCCCATATCTAGAATCCCTCATTGAATTTTTATAGGCAAGGATTGTTTTACATGGAAAACTTGCAAATATCCCCTTTTGGGTTGTATTATACATTATCCATTCTCTTAGAGGAAAAAAATTTGATTGGTTTACATTCATTTCTAAAAAGATAATAAATGATTTAAATAATGCCTTTCAAAGTTACAATTACAAAATTTTCATTTCTAATTATATATTAGGTTTATCTATGAGGTGTACCAAGAGATAAGGGGAAAAATTCTTTCCCACAATATTTCATGAAAATATGAAATCTAATTTAGTGGATCTTGTGGAGATGAAGGTAAGTATAAAGTGTATTTCTAAGTCATTAAATTATCAAGTTATCATCCTATTAAAATTTAAATATGAAATTAATTATGTATGTTTATTTGTAATAGAAAAAAGAATGTGTATCAATCAAGAAGAGAAGATGTATTGAACAAATACCATCCCATCAAGGGCTCAAAGGATTATCAATCTGATAGGGGTGATGATATAGATTATGGTGTAGTGACACCATTGATAAGGCATACGAAGATGAATACATCTATCTTTCCTACTATTGTATGTCATCTAGGCCCCTTAGGCACATCCCTAGCCTTAAATCCAAGTTTAAATTTTTAAAAGTTTATTGAAATTTGATGTAACAATAAAAAAATTAGAAATATTAATGTTTAAAATCATTTAACATCTATGTCTAACATTGGAAATATTACCCATCAACATAAGCAACATTTACCTCCCATTCAAGGTATTTGACTTCATGTTTGTAATTACGCTTTTTTTATATTACATGAAATTCAAAATGTTAAATTAAATTTTTGATTGTATGATAATTTGAGTGTTTGATAGAAAGTTAAGTTTCAAATTTTATTACAACATGTCCACCACAAAAAAATGTATCAATAACTCAGAGTGTAGATCCTAAGGATATTGTCTCTGACCTTTAGGTTAACTTAGGTTTAATTTTGGAGTTTATTTATTGATTATTAATGGCATTTTGTATTATAGGAAAACATTAAGTGAGAAGTAATATGCCCCCTTCCCCCTCCCTCATGCATTATATAGACTAGGGGAAGAATTTACCAATGCCAATAGTTAGTAGGGGAACAAATTTGCATATAAAATCCTTAGAGTTTCCCATTTTTTTTGTGGGTGGAGTGTCTAGTGGTTCCATGACACTTTTACAAAACATTGATCTTGATGATTATTTCCTTGAGGGTATTGATTCCATGCCTGTAGATATATTTATTATGTACAATATTATTCAAGGATCTTAATTCTTGGCTTCAAAAAAAATAGTTGGATGTGGCTCTTCTAGTTCACCACCTAAATCATGTAATGATGAGGAAAAATCTATTGACGAATTGACATCCTTTCCATTAAATAATCTTAATGAAGATAATGTTTTTGCTTTGTTCAATGACATTGTACAAACTAATTTAAAAGTTTTGAAATAGTGGGAGATTCAGGTAAAGGCTTTGGTAAAATAAATTAATGAGCATTATCATAACCATTTCTAAAGATACTATTTATATTCTTTGGTTTAAAATGATCAGCTCAAAATTGATGTGTTAGTGAATCAAGATAAATCAGGATTGATTTCTATATAAAATCCCTATAATGATAATATTTTAGATATTATGATTAATAGATTAGAAAATTTGAATGTAGAGGTACAATCTTATTACAACAAATGGGCAAGAGACCAAAACCTTTGCCACCTTGACAATGCATAAAGGGATAAAGCTTTGGTAAGTAATTACTTATTTATCTATGTTTTATCATATTTTTTTAATTTTTATCTGACCAAATTTATTTTTCAAATTTAATTTAAAATATAATCTCAATAATGAAGCACAAGTACTGAATATTCATCTGGAAAAGGCACAAAAAAGATTAAATGCGATAATTGCATTTAAAGAAAAACTTGTGCTAGTCAACAAATAGAATAACACACTAAGGAGGATAATCAAAGAACATGGAATGGATCTAGATGTTATTCTAAAGGAGAAATAGATGTGGATCCCCATATCCTATCAGTAAGAGATGTAGCACATGAAGAAATATCAATAGCTGTAAACATTAATGTTGTAGTTGAGGATCTTGTTAGAGAATGTGTTTTATATTCAGATTCAAGGAAGGGGAAGTTGAAGCAAAAACATCCACATTTGAATAACAAATTAAAATTCATGTGGAATGATATCTATTTAGTACATGTATCTCTATTTAATGAAAATGGGTCAAGGAATTTGTAATTGATGTTTTTATATATGTTATGTTGAAAATTGAAACTTTTAAAGTTAATATTGTAAATTAAAGTTTGAAAATTTAAATATCAATCTTTCTTTCTATTTATTCTAGGCATTTTATCCACGACAAGTTTATTTTGTTCATATTTATATATGTTATGTTTAAATTGAAAATTTTTATATTATAAGTTAAAGTTTGCAATATTAAATTTAAGTCTTTGTTTCTATTTTATTTTGTGCATTTTATCCATGACAAGTTTATTTTGTGCATATTTATATATGTTATATTGAAACTGGAAAGTTTATATTGTAAGTTAAAGTTTTCAAGATTAAATTTAAGTCTTTATTTCTTTTTTATTCTATGCATTTTATCCATTACAAGTTTATTCTATGCACACACACACACACACACACACACACACACACACACACACATATATGTTATGTTGAAATAGGAAAGTTTATATTGTAAATTAAAGTCTAAAAGTTTAAATATAAGTCTTTGTTTTACTCATTTTAGATATTTACTACTTAACATGTATAGTGATAATATCACAATTCATTGATGTATAATATTGACAACCACATGAAAAAATCATGTTATGAAATAAATATTTTTCATACATATAACTTGAATATATTATTTAACAAAGTTTGAATTTTAAACAATTGAAATATAACACAACTATTTTAAAATAATACAATAACATAATTTTTGAATTCTTAAAATTTACATAATGGAAAAAATTCATGATTTATGATACAAATAATAATATAAAAACCAATTAAAAAATTGAAAATTGAAGGTTACATACTAATATTTAGGTAACTGAAACAATTCTTGAGTAGCACTTTCTTCATAATTATCTTTTGTATGTATTGTATATGAAGTAAATAGAGTCTCATTATCTAGATTAGCTACATCATTTGTTGTATTGGTAACTCTTATTCTTTGACTAAGTGAATTCTAAATTTGAAGTACTCTATCATAAGGAAATACATCCACTAGATAATGCAAAACATACAATCTCAAACATGTGTCTAGATTTCTATCCAATCTATTATGAAGTTTTGATTTAACAAAAGATAATGCATTAAAGAGTATTTCATCTTCCATAAAGACCAAATAATTGTTTGGAAAAATTCACACAATAAAAAATATTCACTTATATATTCCTATAGGATGGTATTGGGATACAATTTTTTTTTGAAGCCTTTTAATAGCACTACTTTTAGTTGACTTCTTTAGACAATTGTATTGATCAATCATTGTGAATATAAAATGGGTAGACTATGTTAGATTAAATATTTTCAAAAAATACTTAGAATTTTAACTCCATTGATATCTATAGACTTTGAAAAATATTTAATAAGAGTTCCCATGTATCTAATAAATAAACAATTAATTTGTTCTTTACCATCCCTATCTCTCCAAAATATGAGATTCACCACTACCATGGATTCAAATAACTCATCCCTTTAAAATCATTCTCCAATTTTCATAATCAAGTTATCCTTTATATTTCTCAATTTTATCCATGTTTCCATTATAATGGTTTGTAAAGAATATGTGTTATAGGGAATTTTTTAATTTTTGATCCTGCATAATCAACTCATTTTTGGAATGTGTGTAGGTTATTATTGATAATTTTGACCTCACAGGTCAAATTATCACCCCTATAACTTAAAAAATTTCTTTTCATTTTGTTTACCTTATTGGTTACTATGTTGTTCTTATAATTTCTTTGAAATGGTCATCCAAAACCTTGATTAACAGAGTTTAAGGTAAATTTGATGAATTTAAGGTTTTGATCATCATGTCCATGTGCTTGTCTATCCACCTCTTGACCTATTTTAGGTTATTTCAAGTAACAAAACAAGTCTGAATCATTTTAATATTCCTCGTGTATTTTATCAAGGTCATGTCATGCTTTAAAATTGATCAAACTAGTTGGTGAGATGCTTGACTAACTTCATAACCCAATTGATTTCATTTTGGATCACTTTATTTCTTATATAGTAGTTTTTATATGATAATGGTAGTATAATATCATAAAAATGACATGGTGTACCTTTTTAGGCATGAAAAGGTCTAATTTATACTTTTTTTAGTAGTTTCATTAGGTTTTTCAAGTGATTATAGTAGTTTTAGTGTTAAAAAATCTTATTTTAAGGATGTTAATATAATTATTCAAGGTAAAATTGATCTTCAAGAATATTCAATGCCTTATTTGTTCATTTAAAGGTCAAATCGATGGTTTAGAAGTAGTTTTAGGTGTCAAAATATAGAAAATGATTTATCTCTCTTATCGACTTCCTTGTCAACTCTAGGAAAGCCATTGATTTTGCTCAGTATGATTAAGAGAGGGGGATTAAAGTCCAAATATCTTGGGAAATGATAGGTACCCTAATTAACTTCAATTTATTGTCATTATTTGTTAGGTTCATCCCCCCATATTTTTAAATAATTACTAGGTGTGTAAAGGAATCACTATGTTGTAGTCATCCAGACCGGGTCCAAGTTTGTCTCTATTTCTTGACTTCATAAGTTTATGGAGAGAAATGGTTATATTTTATTGATTTTATTTACAAATAATATTTTTCATTTTGAACTCATTAGGTACCTTGTATTGATAAAGAGTCTTTTGATAGTAAACTAGTTGCCTATCTTGATTGCTAAAGTTAGCAATTTTCAAGCATGTATAATATATTAGTTAAGTGTATTCATTTTTATGGGTTATTAAGTTCATGTTTAAATTATAATACACCTCTTACATGAAAAAAAGGTTTAGGTACTTGTTGGCCAAAATTAGTACACATATAAGACTTTTCCTAGATCTAGGGTGAAAAGCAGAGTAGAGTCTTAGTTGAAGAGAGTGGTTCAATGGTAGGAGTAGATAGACTTCATGATATTATCACTTGTCAATTGATTTTTTTTTAAACAATTTAATAAATATTAAAGTGTGAATTTGGTGATTTTGATGAACCATACCATCATAACACATCATGCATGATTGAATAGGTTAATTTGATTATGCATTTCATAAGTGTACTTAGGAAGTCATCCAAAGTTGAAAGATTACATAAAAATGATGTATATTATGCCAAGGTCATCCCCTTAAAATTTTGTGTCTTGATGATTTTTATATCTCAATATATAAGCCTTCAAAAATGATCTAGTAGTGTGGGATGTGCCTAGGGATGTCAAGTTAAAGCCACAACAAATAGCCATTTAGATTCAAAAAATCCTTAATGAGATTTAAGTTGAATGTAGGGCTAAAAAGTGGCATGATCTCAGAGGCCAATATCAAATATCAATGACACATGGGTAATCTCATTAAGTTAGTAAGTTAAAATATTCTAGATCAAGATCGACAATGTGTATTCTTGTGTATAAATCTTGATCGATGATACACGTTCAAGGATTAAAGTCAATCAATCAAAGAAAGATTGATGGTGCACATTAAATCATGAATAAAAGATATAATAGTGATCTCAAGGTCAAAAGTTTAGTGGATCTTGAGAAAGAATGTGGTGAGGCTAAATGTCATAATCATGGTGAACTCTTGAATAAATCAACATAATGTATTTTATTAGGTAAAATTAGATCTGATGGAGTGCATTTGACCACATGGATATAGATTGATAGTTCAAACAAATTCAAAAGGTAAATGATCTTAGATTGAACATGAGGTCACCATGTGTCATAAGTGAATTCAATCACATGAAATGATAGCTGGGTCTATAAAGGGCATGTGTGATTATTAAGTGTCATAATCTCAATAACCAATTCAAAGGGCATGCAGAGCTACCAGATGTTGTAGTCTGGGAAGCCCAATAAGATCAATGACTGATATTGAAGGTCAAAGCCAGGAGACTCTAGAGGAAAATGGAGTAGATTTGATCCAGTTCTTAGAGTGCATGATATGAGGACATGTGTCTAAATTTTTAGTGGTAATATATTTTGATAAATAATAACATGGCAAAGGAATGCCACATAGGCAAAAATATTAGATTGATAGATTTATCCACCCAAGAATGCAAAGGTATAAAGGCAAAGATCAAATGTGATCTAGGTTACTAGAGTAAACCCTATAAATTTATAAGGATGCCATCAAATCCTAGTTCTATATAAAGGTCTACTCATTTAGGTTATAAAAGTTGTCTTGGGTTTGAATTATGTTTTGATCATGATCAATAGACTAGGTAGCCTATGAATCTTCATTAAAATCATATATATATGAAAACCAATAAAGGAATTGGTTTTCATCTATAGTGGACCTATTCAAGGTTTGAATTAATGATAGGGTTGTGACTATGAAAGTAATGTTAGAAGGGACACTAGATAAATGATTCCAAGTGACTATCTGATAATGTAAAGAACATATCAAGATGAAGCATGATGTCATATGCTCATTAATAATATGGAAATTTTGGAGGTTGAAAAGGAAAGTGGAGCATTCAATGAAGTTTTGAGGCCTTTGGAGACTTTTCCCTTTGAATGGATCATGATACAACATCCTCAATAATTTCTTGTCCTTTAGTGTGTTTCTCAGCCAATTGAGAGATTTTGAAGACTATTTGGGCTAACAAAGGTTAAATTGTGGAGGAAATATTAGTGTTAATTGATCTAAATGTGGTTGAGAATTCATGGAGGGTTGTTATAGCTTATTTATTGATTTGTGATTGCATGCTTCTCCTCCCTCTCTCCTTCCTTCTCCTATATCTCCCATTTTTCTCCCCCATTGTAAATGGAGAATCTAATTTGATAAGGCAAAAACCTATTAATTTTTTTAAAAACTACCTCTTGAAGCAATAAGTTAATTTTTCACCTATATCTTGCCTTTAACTTATGTTTAGAAAGCTTGTGCATGATGGCATTATGAAGGAGTGCCTTTCATATCCATTGTCCTTCTTTCTAGCCTCAATTTAGGTGATTTCAATCTATTTGTAGGTATGGACTTGTGCTCTTTCTACCATTAATGAATGTTGGGTGTGAATCTTAGAATTACTCTTTACTTAATAAGCCTTGTTTATGAAATACTTATGCAGATTAACTAGTTTGTGAGATTATGTGAGCAATAATTATCTTATGCTAGATTAGTGTTTTTTCAAGACTATGTGAGTGTCCATTTAAATTTGGAAAATAACCCTTTTAAGTCTCTTATTTACCCTTTATTCCCCTTTTTTATCCATTTTCCAAGCAAGCACATTAGTCTAGGTGATCTACCAAAAGGAAGCTGACCTTCTTCAGAGGTTCAACCTCACTATAGGATAGCCATAGCCTGAGGTTGTTCCCATTATGTATATTAGTTGGAGAGAGTTTTAATAACCCTCTCCAAGGGCGTAAATTAATCCTAAAATATTTTTTGGCATGCTCGGTGGGACCATGTTGTTCACTAAGTGAAGATTTTTGGTGTTCTCTTCATCCAATCAAATTTTAGAGGCATGTGTGCAAACATTAATGGTGATTCCAATTATTTATCAACTAGTATAAGTATCTTAAGTGCCTATCCATTATCATCTAGTATGTAAAATCAACCATATTTTGATCAATATTCTTACTCTCTACCTCAACATCCTTCATATCAGATTAGTAATGTTTATGGTTTCCCCCCAAGTGGTTTTCAAGATTTAGTGTATCAACCTTGTTAGAGTTTATCTCTCTCTACTCAACCATAAAATATTATTTTGGAGATAAGACTTTATATTAAAAAATAATTGAGAGATATAGATAGGGTGGAAGAGTGTTATAGGTAGCAAATAAATCTTGAACACCAAGCTTTTGTTCAGGAGCAAGAGTTGAGGTTTCAGGAAAAGTGCTTAGTTAGGAAAAATCAAGCCGAGAAAGAAAATGACTATAAATTATTCTTAAATATGAGAGAAGCCAACCCTAGACCCCAATTTCCTTCTCTAACTCTTGTTTATGCTCAAACCTAGCCCCTTAGTTCACCTTGTCAAATCTCATCTTTATCAAGAGTTAATCAAATCATTAAAAACTATTCAACTAAAGAACATGAAGCCATCCCATCATGGATCTTCTCCTATGCTAATGAACCTGACTATGTCATACCCTCTCTTATGAAATCACCCTCTCCTATACCCATTAAATAAGAGGATAAGGTGGTTGTATCTTACACATTCCCCTCATGGAAATTAGCCAAGGAGGGTATAAAGAAGAAAGATAAGGTGCTAGTTGAGGCAATCCAAGAAGTGGTCTTAAAAGGGGAGGAGTTAGTTATTCAAGAAGTGAATCAAGAAAATGTAGCTAAACTTAATGAGATTTCTCTACAATAATTACAAGGATCTTCTTCCTTTGCCCAAGAACCACGTAAAATAACCTTCAAAGTCCCTAGTTAGAAAGACACTCTTAAGTTGCAAACAAGGTGAACTTCTTCACCCTCCCACCATTTCCCTCTTAGATAAAGAACCTATTATAAAAATAATAGAAGAGGAGGTTTCAGTCATAGGTGAGTTACAAGAGGAAAATACAGGTGTCTTTGATGAAGAGATCATGATAGGTAACCTACTTCATTCAAAGGAGGAAAAGTTAGGTTTAGACCAACCTTCTTAGCATGGCTTTAACATTAATGAATTAGATCCTGAAGGGGTCAATCAATCAGCTAATCATGTAGAGGATAAGAGATTGGATGAGTTGGTGATGATATAACCACAAGAAAGCCTTTAGGATGCTACTATAAATGAAATAATGGAATAGCAAAGTGAGTTTACAAAGGTTGACCAATCACAAGATGAATTATCAATTAAAGGCAATACTGATGCCTTCATACTTGAAAAGATGTCTATTTAGGTTAAAAATGAGATCAAAAGAGATTTTTATTTATATTAAGAGATTTAATTTGGTATGGTTGAAGATGAAGGTGAGTAAGGTGCAAATATTGATATGGTTGTAGTAGTCAATCAGTCAGATGATCATGTTAAGGAAGTCATAAATGAGTAAGAGAAAGAAATAGAGGAGGGAGAGGATTAGAATGAAGTATGGAAATGGTTTTAATATGACTTCATAGACTAGGTAGAGGTTATAAACCAAATTATGCTTCCTCTAGAGCATGAAAGTGACCTTGAAAATCAAGTTATGGAAGTTGACCATTCTCAAGATGAATTATCCATTGAAGGTAGTATTGATGTCTTCAAGAGTGAAGGAGAATGGCTAGATTACCAAAAGAATATGATGTTTTGAACCTTGGATGGGTTGATGAGATTCTATATGTATTATTTCAAGGTGAGCAAGATAATAATAGTGTTAAGGTTGACATTGTCCCAAGTGAATAAGAAGAAACTACTTTTTGGGATGATCTAGAGTCCTTTTGTGCAAACTTGGACACCTAACCTTTACTCCAAAGATAAGAAATTGGTTAAGTGGATATTGAGAAAAATTATAAGCCTAATGAGATCTTGAGGGCCAAAGGTGTAGTCATAAATATGTTATAATTCTCTCTTATCTTAGAAGATCCATGAAGTGAGAATATTGCAAGTGTTTCTATAACCCATCATGAAATGAGTTTTGAAAGCTTTCCCAAAGATAAAGACCAACATCAAGCAAGTCTAGAAAAAATGAGCAATTTTTTCTACATTAGTTTGTCCCATTTTATCCATTTGAGAACATGTCAAAATTATTGGTAATAAAAAATCCTCATTTACCAATTTTGGTGCCTAAAAAGCAAGGTATTTTTCATCCTGATCCATTACAAGTGAATAATGCTAAATGTTTCCCATTTAACCCAAGAGGGAGGTACTTGTAAGTTGAAACCTTGTACATAATAGAGTATATTTTTTTGTTTTCCTATAATTTTCTTATGTATATCATTTTTTATTTGTGTGTTTCAATTTCCCTAAGTCCCTTGGGCATAATGTTGTTTTGTTTCTTTGCATCCTCATTGCTTCAAGACGGGTTTTTCAGAAAGGGACAAATTTGTATTAGTTTAATATTAGTTGAGAACAAATACTTATGACCCCAAATTCCAAATATATTAGATAAGGCAACTAATCTATTACATAATAAACATGTAATCCCAAGAGGTTACTAGAAATGTTAGCCAAAATTGGCCCACATATAAAACTTTGCTTAGATATAGGGTGCAAAGTTGAGCAGAGTCTTGGTTGAAGAGAGTGGTATAATGGTAGGAGTGGATAGAATTTATGATCTTATCACTTGTCACTTAAAATATTTTGAAACACTTTAAACAAGCTAAAAGTTTGAATGTGGTGATTTTAAAGAACTAGATCATCATGACACATCATGTAAGAATGAACAGGTTAGTTTGGTTGTGCATTTCATAAGTGTACTTAGGAAGTTAAACAAAGTTAAAATATTGCATAAAATGATGTATTTTGTGCCAAGGTCATCCCTTGCAAATTTGGTGTCTTGATGAGTTTTCTATCTCAAGATATAAACCTTCAAAAATGATCTAGTAGTGCAAGACATACCTAGGGATGTCAAGTTAAAGCCATAATAAATTGTTGTTTAGATTCAAAAAATCCTTAAAAAGCTTCAAGTTAAATGCAAGGATGAAAAGTGGCATGATTTTGGAGGCCACTATCAAAGATAAACATCATGTGGGCAATCTCATGAAGTCAAAAAGTTAAAATATCCCAAATCAAGATCAACAATGTGTATTCTCACTTATAAAGCCTGATCGATGATTTGTGTTCAAAGATCAAGGTCAATAAGTCAAATAAAGATAGATGATGCACATTAAATTGTGCATCAAATATATAATGGAAATATCAAGTTAAAAATATTATTAGATCCTAAGAATAAATATAGCGAGGATAAGTTTTGCAATCATGGTGAACTCCTAAGAAAATCAACAAAGCATATTTGATTGGGTAAAAGCATATCTGATGGAGTGAATTTGACCACATGGATGTGGATTGATGGTACAATAAAATTTAAAATGTTAATGAGCTCATATTTCATGTAAGGTTTCCATATGTCATAATCACATTCAATTACATGAATTGACAACTGGGTCCATAAAGGGCATGCACGACTGCCAAGTGTCATAATCTTGACAACCAAATCAAAGGGCATGCATGACTGCCAAGTGTCATAATCTTGAAAACAAAATCAAAGGGAATGTGGATCTTCCAAATGTCACAATTTGGGAAGGCCAATTAGATCAATGAAAAATATTTAAGGTCAAATCTAGGAGACTCTAGAAGAAATTGATGGATCAGATTTGATATAGTTCTTAGAATACATGAGACAAGGAAATGTGTCTAATTTTATAACATTTATATATTTTGAAAAAAAAAAACATGGTGAAGGAATTTCATATAGGTAGACATGTTAGATTGATATATTTCACCACCCAAGCATGCAAAGGTCTAAAGGTAAAGATCAAATGTGATCTAGGTTACTAGAGAAAACCCTATAAATTCATAAGGATGCCATTAAAGCCCAATTATATGTAAAGGTCTACTCATTTAGGTTATAAAAGTTGTCTTTGGGGTTTGAATTATGTTTTGATCATGATCAAGAGACTAGGTATATTGTGGATCTTCATTGAAATCATAGCTATATGAAAACCAATAAAGGAATTGGTTTTCATCTACAGTAGACCTATGTTCAGGGTTTGAAGTAATGGTAGTGTTGTGACTATGAAAGGAATGTCAAAGGGGACACCAGATAAATGAGTCCAAGTGATTATCTAATAATGTAAATAACATATGAATATGAAGCATGATGCCATAATCTCATTAAGAAGATTGAAATTTTGGAGGTTGAGGAGGGCAAGTGGATTATTCAATGAAGTTTTAAGGTCTTTGGATATTTTTACCTTTGAATGGATCATGATGCAACATCCTCAACAAGTTATTATCCTTTATTTTGTTTCTCAACCAATTGAGAGAGTTTGAAGACTATTTGGGCTAATGAAGGTTAAATTGTGGAGGTAGGATTAGTGTTAATTGATCTGAATGTGGTTGAAAATTCATGGAGGGTGGTTACAACTCATTTATTGATTTTTGATTATGTGCTTCTCCTCCTTCTATTCTCCCTTATCTTATATCTCCCATTTTTATCTAGCATTGTAAATGGAGACTCTTATTTGATAAGGAAAAACCCTATTAATTTTTTTTAAGAACTACCTCTTTAAATAATAACATAATTTTCACCTATCTCTTGCCTTTAAATTGTGTTTAGCAAGCTTGTGCATGATGGCATTGTCAAGGAGTGTATTCTATGTATATTATATTTACTTATTGCCTCTTTTTAGGTGATTTAAATTTGTTTTTAGGTTTAGAATTGTGCTCTTTCTACCACTAATGGATGTTGGGTGTGAATCTTAGAATTCCTCTTTGCTTAGCGAGCCTAGTTTATGAAATACTTAGGAAGATTATCTAGTTTATGATATTTTATAAGTAATAATTACCTTATGATAAATTATATTCTATTAAAGCTTATGTGAGTGTCCATTTAAAATTACTACATCACCATTTTATCTCTCTCAGTTACCCTTTATTTTCATTTTCTATCCCTTTTCCAAGTAAGAACATTAGTCTAGGTGATATACCAAGAGGAAGCCAACCTTCTCTAGAGGTTCAAACTCACTATAAGATACCCATATCCTAATTTTGTTCTCATTATATAGCTTAGTTCAAGAGAAACTAAATAACTCTCTCCAAGGTTACAAATTAATTTACAACAGTACCTTCATTTTGAAGAGGGTATTTTTTGAGGTAGCTTGAGTGAGATGGGGCCTTTCATAGGGTATAGCTGTAGTTATAATGGTTTTATAAATGTGTGAGAGTATCTTATTAAGGTTAGCATGATCTTAAAGGATTTACAAAAGGTGAGAAATTATAGATTTACCCTAGGAAGACAATATATATGGCATTCTAAGACCATGCTCTCTTAAAGCTCAAAAGAATATGTGTAGGCCTAATAAGTAGGTTAGAAGAACATCATGTTAGGTGGCAAGAATAGATAACATTTTAAAAAGGAGTCATGAAGATAAATAAATTAGCTTGAAGGTCATAAAGTTGTTTATCAATGTTCATAAGGTCTTCAAGGTGACTAGTTCCATTTAAGAGAGTTTTAGGATCCAATTAGGCCTCAAATGCTTGAACAACATAGTCAATTCTATGTATAACTGCATTAATAACTGAAAGGATCTCTAAAAAATTGTGTTATTTAAAATGTGTTATGAAGGTGTTATATGAATAGTCATTGATTTTATATCAAGAATAAAGGGATGAGAATGATCCAAGTGTCACCAATTTATAGTCATAATCATAAGAAAACTTCTCTAAACCCTATTTAGTAGAGATTATGGTACTCTAACAATTTTTAAGGTAAGGCCATGTTTTGGTTTTCATATTAATTAAGATCCTTGAATAATTCTCTAGGTTGATAAGGTGAGTTAGAATCAATAATTACTTTTGGAATCATGTTTGTCATGTTACCAACCATGGAATATATATAATTTTTGTCTGTACATAGGCCTAAAAGGTTAGAATATGCACCTATAACCGTCATCCATTTTAAAGCTTTTTTAAGAAAATATCATGTTGAATAATTAAGGTAGGTGGTTTTCAATTATAAGATATCAAATGATATCAATGATAGGAATTTGATATTTTTTCGTCTTAGGAGAAATAAGTTAAGTGGAGTGGATTTATACACCTATAGTCAAGCACTGGAATACACATCTACGACCATGATATTTTAACACAGTTAGTAGTCTTATTATGCAATATGAACTTCTTGTGAGTAGGCCATGAAGATGGATATGATGGATGAGTTGAGTATAATAAGTAATTTCATATTATCCATTTAATACCAAAAGGAGGTTAGTTATAAAATAAATCAAAGTGAATTTTGAAGTCTATATTCATAGTCAATTAAGATGGCTTTTATGTTATCATGTGAAGACATGTGTGTGAGAGGAAGAAGTTTAATTGTCAAAATTTCATGAGGTGTTAAGAGTTGAAATAGGTATATGAATACCTATTAAATTCCTTAATTTTATTAAACTTTTCCCCTCAATTCTAATAACTCCAAAATCACCACATACAGTCAGCTTAATTGGGTTGAAATGAACTCTAAGGATAATAAGATGAAAGAGTACGATGATGAGGTTGAACTTTGGTTGATCAATAATTTATTTGAGTGTGAAGTTAGAAATAAGGTAACAAATAATATTTCAAATAAAGGATTTCTCTTGAAATAAAAATCACAATCCTTAAGGATTTACAGTCAATACAAATGAGTTACAGTCAACTTATGTACAGTGTATGACAAAAACTTATGTGAGAGGGAGAAGTGAGGAATTCAGTGATTTTAAAAAGGTTTTAAGGAGTATTGGAAAATTTTATAGACATATTAAAGGTATTATTTCATCTAATTTATCCAAATAATCTAAAAAAATAATGAATGCACACCTACAACTAGTTCACACCTACAGGCAGTCTTTGTAATGAGTGAGAATGATGGATAAGGTCACACTTAAGACAATACAATTCGTTTTATAATATTTTTGGATGATTTTTTATATAATATCAAGGAGTGGAATCCATTTTTATTTAAGTGTTTTAGAATATCAAATTCATAAATGATAGGGCTCAACCCAAACTAACATAGTCTATTAGAGACTTATAGGCCTGCCCTATAGTAAAGTGAGGAGAGCATGTTTCTCTATAGAAGTTGGATGTATAATAGTAATAAATGGATTTATATTACCTTAATGAAGACCTTCATCAAGTTTGGATATATTTATGAATAGAGAAACCCAAGGAATAGTCCTCTAGGGTCAATAAACATAGTTTGCATACAAACCCTTGGGTAGAGAAGAACAAGGATTCATACTTGTTTGAAGGGTCAGTGATATAGAGTATCAAGTTGAATAATTTAATGCATATTTTAAACATTTATTATATATTTATTTGATATAAATTTTTTTTTTGAGGTCTTAAGACCCAAAAGAACCTTTCTCATCCTTCATACACAATCACCTCAACCTAAGAGGCAAGTTTGTAGAGATTAGAAATCCATCAAGGAGTTGTATGGTTTCTTTATGTTTATTTAGGTTTTGGATGGGATACCATAATTAAAACATATATATTTGGTTTATCCCTTGGGTCTCACAACTATATGAATAATCAAAAAGAAGATAAAGAACCCTATTTTGTATGAGAAAGAGTTTGAGTGGGTTAGATTTATGCTTAGAACTTGCATGAGGTTTTTTATAAAAACTAAAGAACTTATAGTATGTTATAAGGGTATCCTTAATAAAAATTATTGGCATTGGTTTTTTTAATGGACCCATATCCTTTATGAACCATTACTAAGAACATAAACCTCCCTAAACCCTTCTTAAACCCTATAATTAACTTGATGGAGTAAATATAACTCTTGATGCCTTGAAATGAAATAAAATGACATAAAAATTATTCTAATGACATTAATGACTCTCATAATCTCCACTTCAAGGTGTTTTTTCATGTGTGCAGGTACAATACCATATGGTATAGGGAAAAATATGTAGTTTGAAGCCTGTTTATGAGGGTATGAGCTATGGAGTGATCTCTAAACGATTTAAATAGGATTATGGGGACTTGAAATAGGTTCCATAATCATTAAAAATCTTATAAATGTATCTCAAAGTGTTACATCATCCTTGCAAGTTGTCCTCTTGGTCAAAAGGTGAGAAAAATTCAATTTTACAAGCCAAGAATCAATGGTGAAAGCCTATGATTGAAATAAGAGACTTCAATATCAAGGAATGAGTTATTTAAAGGTTATAAATTCCATAAAAAGCCATTTAAAATCACAAAAACTTTCAAGTTCATGAAAAACATCTTAAACTACCCCTTAAGCATACACAAACATCTAGGCTTGCTTATGGCCATTTCATGGTTTGCCCATCTACAAAAGGCCCCATAAATTGAAACTTTGCATGGAGGATGGTCTTATTCTAGGTAGAGTTAATCAAACACTTTTTTAAATTTTCAAATGTGTGGGTGTCCATTTGGGCCAAATCTTTGTTTCTAGGCCTAAGAGGCCTAATTAGGCCTAATTAGAGAGAGAAATGGAAGAAAAGAGATACTTACACTTAGATTTGGATACTAAAACTTGGTATGGAGCTATAAGTGGATATAGTGTCCTAAAAAATGTGTTTATTTTTCTATTCTAGTTTCTACACTCTTTTGCATAAGGAGCTTTACTAGTTTTTAGGGCTATAAGGAATGGATGGAAAAGCAAGAAATTGGAACAAAATTACATTTTTTGGAGGGTTGTATGGATAAAATTGATTAATTTAAAGTCTTAAATGATGTTTATAATCCATCCATGGAGGAAATTTCCCTGATCCAAGGTAAATCCAAGTTTTCTCTTTCATATGCCTCATTACAAAAAGAGTCAAGTGGTCAAATCACCAAATTGATACATAGAATCCTTATAAAAGGATTTATTGATATTTATTCTTGTATCCTAGACCCACTAATGAAATAAAAAGTTATAGGTTATATTGGAAAAAGGATTCAAAGGTTAAAAATGTCTCTAACACTTCTAATAAGACCTTCCTTCCCTCCTACACCTAACAAGTTGAAAGAGTCAAATATACATCAATGAGAATTATAAAAGTCCAAGTAAGGTGGAGAGACCTCATAAATAATTATATAAGTTTTTAATGGTGGGAGTAATCAAGACTTAAATACCTATTTTCAAGGAGGAAGACTCATTCATCAAAAAAGGACATGTGAGCTAGTATATATGGTGTGTAAGCAAGGATTTAGGCATATTCAAAGTGGTCAATCTTGACTAATAAATGATTAATACCTTTTCAAGTTTCCCTAAAAAAATTTACTCTACCTATATGTCAATTTTTGGAAGGGGTGATAAGATAAATTGTAGGAAACACTACATAGTAACTTGAGGGGTTTGAAGACAAATATAGTCTTCCCTATTTTGGGACAGCTTTGTCTCCCCTATTCTATGATTTTCTATTTGTAATCTCTTTTCTAGAATTTTATTATCACTATTTTTATTTTTCTATGATGAAAGGCTTACAAATTTTTTTACTCACCTATTGAATAAACAAGAATCTCTTTTCCTCCATTTGTAGGTTTTGTGTGAAGTGTATGGTGATTTTCATTGATATAACATTGTGAATTAGTAGTTTTCTTATGTTATTGTCTAGTTTTTTTTACCTTAATATAGTATATTTGAGTTTCTATAGGTCATAATAAGTGTCAAAATCAATCTTAGTCTAAATTTGGGTGTGAATTCAATCCCTTTTATTCCTTCCATGCAAAGAGTGAGTTTGTCAAGTCTTTTATGTGAAACACTATTGTAGAGGTTGTATAATTGAAGTGAAAAGAATGTGTGAAAATTTATTCCCTTACTAAGAGTGTTAATTTAAAGTATAAGTGGTCATATACATTGGTGCATCACCTTTATTCCAAGTTGTCATTTTAATTCTAGTGTTTCCAGTATCCTTTCACCCTTTTCATAGTCATAAATCAGTAGTTAATAGGATTAAGATAAAATTTAGTGAGTATATCAAGGGAACCAACCCTATATCTAGATATTATCTCCCTTATAAATTCACCCACACTTACGATAAATTCCATTATTTCAAAAGGAGTGGGAAGTATAACACATTCTCACAAGGTTAGTACTCCTGATTGATAATAGTTTTTAACATGCTCGATGGGATATGTACTCCTTGGCATAGATGAAGTTTAGATCTAGATAAAATCATTTGAAACAAAAAATTAAACTCATCATCATTTAAACTAGAGGATTCCTTGAAGTTGTAATATTATTAGTAGTAGGATAACACAATATTCATGCCAAAGGTTACCATAAGATCATCAATTAAAGGTATTCATTTTGAATTTGTTGAGTTTCCTTCTTGATCATATAAAGGAAAACATTTATAAAGACAAACTCCTATCCTATAAAGTTACTTCAATATTCTAGTCATCCCATTATACTAGATAATGCAATTCCCACTATCCAAATGGTTCTACCTAGGAACCAAGTGTTTATCTCATTCAATAGAGGAAGCCCAATGAATCTTACCCAATATAATGATATACCAGCTTTAGCTATTAATGACATTCATTTATTCTTAGTGGAAGACCAAACTATTCCTATTGATCACATAAAATATGTATCCAACCTTTTCTCGGTCCACAATGTTGTCCAAAAGAATGCAGCTATCAGATTGCTTGGTGCATCCTTCAAAGGAAAAGCACTATAGTGGTATAGAAACCTTCCTCTAAATTTTATTGATTCCTAGGATGACATAGCTACAACTATTTTTAGGTAGTTTGAAGATAAATCTAACTACTTGTCTCTGGTTGAACAACATAAAACCATAAAGAGGACTCTCCATGAGTTCATGACAAACTTTAACCTCATATTCCAAAAGATATGGACTAAGATACCTCTAATTATTAGGCCATCTCTAGAGCATTCCTTTTAATATTTTTTAAGATCTCTCAATTTATATATTAGTGTCATGATTTATTCTATGGGTGGCACTACAATTTTATATGCTTATGAAGTGGCAATTAGAGCATATAATAGTTTGATTCAGGGTGGAAAATTGGCACTTAGACCTCTTATGCCTTTTTTTACATGAAACATAGCCAATATCATGCAATTTAACTCCTCTTATGGCTTCTATTCCATCCCCCGAAACACAAGTTTCATCATGTCTTAGAAAATCAATTGAGATTAGATAACTCAAGGGAATATTACAATCCTTTGAGAATAAAATTATTCAATTGAAGAGGTATAAATACCAAGATAATCAGCCTTGCAAATCACCTAATCAGCCTTTTAGAGATAACAAACCTCACTATCAAGGATTTAGAGAAAAATACCTTCCTATCAAGCTCAAGGAGCTATCACATAGAACAAGCCTTATGTAGCAGTTGATCCTAATGCTCCTTCTTCATCTAAAAATATTGTTCCTATGCCAAATAAAAATAATATGATGTCAAATTTAGGTTGGAATCCATCTAATATGAATGATATGAAGAATCAGACCTTAGTCAATCAATCTATGGTGATGCCTTAAATGAATCAGGAAGAGACTTCTCTTTAAGAAAGTCAACATAATGAGGGTATGGCATAAAAATATAAGGTGAATCATGGATAAGGGTATATTGATTCAACCTTTCTAAATTAAAAACTTGATGACCATGTAGATTTGAATCAGGTTGGTGATTCTAGTACTTCAAACAATGTGGTTGTAGTTGTAACTAGAGTAAAGAAAATAACAATTGAAGAGACTAAGTAGGTAGGTCATGCTCCAAGAATCCATCCTATTATTAATAAAAGTATCAATTATCAATTTTTTATCCCAACATCTTATAAAAATCATAACATGGAGGTTGGCAAATCTCATAAAGTACCACAAGTGTAAGATCAACCAGTTGTGCCAAAAGTGCAGCCAAAGGTAAGTAGAGCTCCTTTCAATATTATTGATAACAGTAAGAGTTCAAATATCAGAATGATAATGTGGGATTCCTTATAAATCCTAAGACAAAATTACATGTTAATAGAGGAGCTTTCAACCCTCAAGTTATCACTAAAATCAGCTAATAAAGAGAGCATAATTTTGGCAAATTCAAATTAACCAATGAGACAACAAGTGTAGAAAGTACATAAATAAGTAAAAATGGGTAAATATGAGGTAAAATATAATAAAAAATCTCCCTTTTATATCTCTTTTATTTTTTTAAATACCTTAGTCCATAATTGTATGATAGTTAGTGGAGCTAGTAGTACTATTATACCTAAGTAGATTTCATACAAGCTTGGTTTTGTGTATGAACCAAACACCAAGGGAGTGTTGAAGATATATGGTTCACCAAAAAATATTTTGGCATAATAAAGGACATAAATTTAACATTGTATTATTTCCCAAACATAACTATTCAATAGGATGTAGTGGTGGTGGACTTGCCTCCCTATTTCACCATGTGCTTGTCTAGAGATTTCGCATCAAAGATTGGTGGTTACTTATCAGTTGATTAGAATTATTTCACGTTAAAAAAAAGGTATGGGAACAAGGTCACTATTAATTTTTAGCCTATTTCACACTTTTATTTTGAGCCTTATATGCCAAGTGTTGTGAACACAAACTATGCCATTTTGGATGAGGTGAAACAAACTAGTGAATTAGAAGCCAACTCACCTCTTGAAGGAGTTCTTGATATTTTTATTGATGAATGGGTATTAAAATTTTATGAACATGATCCCTATAAAATTATTAAAAAATATGGACTTTGTGTCTATTGCCTTCATTAAAATGATGGACAAATTTTATCCATGATGAAGGAAGATGAGTCAAATTATGGTCTTTGATATCTCTAATTTGATGGGTCAAGGAACAAGCATGGTACTAGGGATGGAATTATGCTTATATAACCTACCAAAAAAATTTATTTTTATACTATTAAATTTTATTTTGGCTATTCCAATAATGTAGCAGAGTATGAGGATTTACTTTATAGTTTGCAATGGGTTAGGAAGATGGGAATACATTTCTTATAGGCTTTTGGTGATAGTGAGCTTGTAGTTCACCAAGTGAGAGGGATGAATGTATGTAATAATACATTGATAAGATCCTACAAATATAGATTTTTGGACCTTATTAAATATTTTGATGCTTTTGATATCTAAGTAATGCCAAGAGAAAGTAACAAACATACAAATAAATTAACTGCCATAGGAGTTCAATTCAGTATTCCAACTGATGTGAGAAATGAGAAAAAATGATCACATATCAAAATTTTGGTGAGGCATTCTATTCCTAAAAATCATATGAAATGGTAGGTTTTTGAAGATGAAAATTAGATTATTCACTTCTTACAAGAGGAGGCTAAATTCTCTTTCAAGAATCAGTCAAAACTCTTACAACAGTATGGAGATCAAATTGTTCAACTTAATCCAATAAGTTTACCAAAGGATTGGTCACTCTTGAAAACATCTTCAGTAGAGATAATGAAGTCAGGATAAAGAAGTCTTCATTTTTAACCGAAGAAGAACACTATGCCAATGTTAAGATAGCATCTGGAATGAGTCTTAAACTAGGTAAAGTATGTACTCCATCATAAAAATGATCATTTATTAATTTATGTAGGTAGTTTATTTATGTCTTTGCATGGTAGTATAGTGACTTGAAGGGATTTGATCCAAATTTATCTTAGCACACCATTGAGCTAGAGGGTGAAACAAAACTAGTTAGATAAAGGCAAAGGCCAATCAATCCAAAACTTGAGCCTTTGATGAGAACTAAACTTCATAATCTCATTGAATCAACCATCATTTTCCCAATCAAGCATTCTACTTGAGTAGAAAATCTTGACTAGTAAGGAATAAAAATGGTGAAATCATACTTTATGTATATTTTCATGACTTAAGCAAGGCTTCTCTCAAAGATCATTACCCATTGCCATCCATGGAGAAAATATTTCAACTGCTAGCTAGTTTATAGAGGTTTTTTAAGCACAAAATATATTGAGAGGGGGGGGCAAATCAATATATTATATATCTTTTACTTAATCTGATTTCTTTTCTTAACCACTCAATCATACATTCAAGATATGCAATAAAATTGAAATAATAATTTGCACCACATGAGAGAGAGAGAGAGAGAGAGAGAGAGAGAGAGAGAGAGAGAGAGAGAGAGAGAGAGAGAGAGAGAGAGAGAGAGAGAGAGAGAGAGAGAGAGAGAGAGAGAGCATGGAGAATAATCTCAAGTATATGAATGAGCACTAACTCAAAATACAAATTTTGCAAGCATCAACTTGCAGGATCACTAACCCCTTTTCCAAGAACCAACACAACAACTATTTGTGAGCACCAACCCCTTACAAATATTCATGAGCACCAATCCACAGGAGCACCAACCCCTCTTGTGTATAAAACATAACTATCTCTCAATGTTACTTACTCAACAAATGATATAAATCTACAATATCTCTTACTTTTATCTCTTCAAAAACAAATACAAACCATGTACTCTCTTGCATATAAAAAATGGCTTCTCATGCCTTTATTTATAGCTTTCCAAATGACCTTTGGAATTCACCCTTTATGACCCTTCAATCCTCATGGAAAATGATGCCAAAATTGCATGACCCTTCGTATCCTTGCATTTAAAAAGTCATATGGTGACCGTTCATAAGTAAAAGCATCCTTTCCTCTTTTGTCTTTATCTTGGTGACTTTTTGTATTCCTTAAAGTGTCCCTTCATGGAAAAATATGTCATACCTCTTTTGTCTTCACATGGTGAATCTTGAAATTCCTCAAGATGACTCTTCATGAGAAAATGCATCCCATTCCTCTTTCATCTTTTACCCTGTGACTCTTTGACTTCTCCATGGGCCCTCTTTTGACTTATATGCAACCAAAAATATATAAATTAATATTAAATAAATATTAACACACATTAGCCAAGATATGAGTATTAAAAACACAATTAAATGTAATGGGGCATTTATCACCAATAATGTTAGACCTTTGACATCAATGACAATATTTCCAACAATATCCCCCTTTGCCATTGATGACAACCTCAAACTGAAATTACCACACTTTAAAACCTACACATACTATCATCTAAAAAACATACAGTAACTCCCCCTTATTGTAGCAACCTATACTTGTTCCCTATACTTATTTTTGCACCTATACCTATTATTCTCCCCCTTTGACATCAATGGTAAAGGACCTACCTAGAGTTCACATTTAGCTCCCCCTCAACTGATGCTGAATCTCAATGGTAGGAAGTAAAAGAAATTACTCCCAAATTCTCTCATAGATACTCAAATGTGTCTTTTGGTAGTGCCTTTACAAAAATATCTACAATCTACTTTGTAGTACTGATATACTCCATCTTAACCTATTGATCTATAACCTACTCTCTCAAAAACTGATATCTAATGGGAATATGTTTTTTTCTTGAATGCATCACTAGATTCTTTGAAATATTAATAACACTTGTGTTATAAATATCTTCATAGAAATAGGTTCATCATACTTTACCTTGATATCTTCCAAAGTTTGCTTTATCCAAATCACTTGAATACAACACAATAATGCTACAATATATTTTTCTTCAGCTATAGAAAGTGATACTAAATTTTTCTTCTTGCTTAGCCATGATACTAAGCTATCACCAAGGAAGAGAGCTCCTCCACTTGTACTCTTTTTGTCATCCAAGCACCCTACCCAATCTGAATTTGTATAAGTAACCAAAGTGAAATCTCTAGCTATGGGATATCATAATCTGTAATCTAATGTCCACTTGATATATTTGAATATTCTCTTCACCAACTGAACATGACTATCTTTTGGAGATGACTAATATCTTGTAACCATACCTATTACATACATGATGTCTAGCCTTGATGCTATACAATATAAAAGACTACCAATCATCTATATATACAAAGATTGATATGTAATAGGTTAATCTTCATCCTTAATCACCTTATTTTTTGTACACATTGGTGTGCCAATTGGTGCACAATCCTCAAAACCAAGTTTCTTCAACATTTCCTTGGAATATTTACTTTGAGATATGAAATTTTATTTATCTGACTGAAATATTTGTAATCTTAAGAAAAATGACAATTTTCCAAGCATAGACATCTCAAATTATTTTTTCATATTATCAAAAAATTCTTTTGTCATCTTTTCAATATTTCCTCCAAAAATGATATCATCAACATATACCACAACAATCAATTTATGCTCACTTTCTATTTTGATGTAAATATTACTATCAACAAATCCTCTCTTGAAACCTTGATCCTACAGGTACATATCAAGTCTTGCATACCAAGCTCTAGAAGCTTTTTTAATCGATACAATGTTTTCTTGAATCTACATACATGGCTACTAATATTTGAGAGAATAAATCCCTCAGGCTACTCAATGTAGACTTCTAGATTCCCATTAAAGAAAGTAGATTTGACATCCATCTAAAACACTTTGAAATTTTTAAACACTGCATATGAAAGAAACATTCTAATAGCCTCTAACCTTGCCACTAGTGCAAAAGTTTCTTCAAAATTTATTCCCTCAATCTGAGCATCTCCTTTGCATATTAATCTGGCTTTATTTCTGGTCACTTCTCCATTTTCATTCAACTTATTTCTATAAACCTATTTTTTTCCTATCACATTGTGATCTTTTGGTCTAGGCACTAATTCCAAAGTATCATTCTTTTTTATCTAATTTAATTGTTCATCCATATCCTTAACCCAATGCTTATCATGTCTAGCTTCTGCAAAAGTTCTAGGCTGAATTTTAGATAACAAAGAGAAATTAACTTGCTTAGATTCACTTACCATCACTCTTCTAGTGTGAATTCCTTTATTTATGTCCTTAATGATGTCACTTTAATTATGATTTCTCTAAACATATTTGGATGGAGTTTTAGTTCCCTTTTTCTCCTTCTCATCTTCATCTGATTCTTCAAAACCTTCCTCTTCGATGATTTTAGGAATGTCTACTAGATCACTGATTCTTTATGTTACATCTTCGTCTATCCTAACACTTTCACTTTCAAAAAAATTCTTAGTTATTTTTTTATAACATTTAATTTTTCAAGAATAACCAAGAAATATACCTTCATCTGATCTGGATTCAAACTTACCAAGTTTTTCATCGGTTCTCTTTATGAAGTATCTGCTGCCAAAAACTTTAAAATAATCAATTATTGCTAGTTTGTCTTTCCATAACTCATAAGGATTCTTGTCACTATTGACTCTCAATAATGCTCTATTATGAATATTCACTACTATAACAACTACATCTCTCCAATATTTATCTACTATCTTGGATTCATTTAGCATTGTCCTCACCATCTCCTAAACTATTCTATTTTTTTGTTTAACTACTCCATTTTATTATGGATTTATAGCTATTAAATAATGTCTATTTATTCCATGGTCTTCAAAAAAAACAATAAATTGATCTGACATGAATTATCCTCCTTGATCTAATCTTAGACACTTAATCTTCAAACTAGTTTCATTCTCAACTAATGCTTTGAAATATCTGAAAGCTTTTGATTTTTTATATAAAAACATTACCCAAGTCATACGTGAAAAATCATCAATAAACAACATGAAATATTTTTCACTTTGAGTATTTTGGGTTCTCATAGGTCCACAAAGATAATTGTGAACAAGCTATAGAATTTGAGTAGTCAAGTATTCTTTTGTTTTGAACCACCTTCTAGCCTGCTTCCCATGCTGACAAAGTTCACAAAGTGTGTCAGATGGCTCTGTAATCTTTGGAAGATTTATGAATACTTGCTTCTTTATGATGTTGAAAATATTGTCAAAATTTAAGTGCCCCATTCTCCTGTTCCATATCCAACTTTATTCAATCTAGCTCAAACAACATCTTTGACCTTTGATGTCTGATAGTATATATAAATTCTTGCCTATTCTCTGAGCATTTTCAACCAACATTTATGAATCTTTTCTTCTAATTACAAAACCTTCTAAATAAAAATTTAGTGTGTGCTTTTAATCACACATTTGACTTACACTGAAAATATTATGCTTAAGACCTTCTACGTACAAAACATTTTTAGTTTTAGTTCTACCATTATCGAAACTTAGTGTACCTTTTTTTAGCAATTCTAGTAGTAGTATTGTCTCTGAATTTCACTATGCCACCATTGATCTTCTTCAAGGTTATGAAATTTCTCTTATCTCCTATCATGTGCCTTAAACATCCATTGTCAATGAACCATGTATTTTCTTTATTTCTTTCATGCAAATTAGTCTATACCAACATAAATTTTTTAGGTTGTTTCTTTTACCATGAACCTATCTAAACTTTCTTCTTGATGAATAGATCCTTAAAAATCTAGTCCTTCTTTACTGACTCAAACACACATCTATAATACCAAGCTATGTGTCCAAAGTTGTTACACTTGTAACATATTATGGCCTCTTCATTAAATCCTGATAGAGGAGAAAAAGAGTTGTGGCTTTTGCTTTACTCTGCATGACTTTCCTTCTCTTTATTTCTAAAACTGTTAGCTCTTTTCTTACATTCTAATTTCTTATGACCATATCCATTACAATAAAAATAGGACCTATTTTTGTATCTTTGACTTGATTGCCTTTTATATCTCTATTCCCTCCAGCCTTCTTTGTTTGAGATGTCCTCTGTATTCTTAACTTCTTTCCTTTTTATTTCTTATTTTGTAAGATCTTCAGCATAGCTCTTTCTTTTTTCCTTGTCTGTGAAAGTAGTGACCTCCTCTTTATCTTTTAAAAATCCAATACCTATCTTATCTGACATTGATATTTGATTTTCTAATATCTTATTCAACTTATTAGTGATATTTTCAAATTTTGAATCATTAGCTGCTCTATCGATGACTACTTTATTTGTTTTCTTAAGATCTACTTTTAAAGAAGCAATTTCAATAACATACCTTTCACATTCTTTACTTACTATTTTAAATTATGCCATTATATGTTTTTCATTCTTCTTGGCTTCTTCAAAGTGTGCTTATAGATCTTCAATTATTTTCTTTGACTCCTTTTCATTTTTCTCGATCTAGAGATTTAATCTTTGATTCTTCTTTTCAAGAGATTTTAACTCTTCTAAGGCACAAATGAGTTCTCCTTCCAGATTGACTTCAACTTCATCTTATTCTTCTTCTCGATCATCTTTAGTTTTGCTTGTGGAGGCATCTTCATGTTTGGCCATGAATAAAATCTTTTCTTGTGAGTCACTGACTCTACTATCTTCAGTTGAGATAGGATATTTAGAATACAAAATCTTCTTCTCAAATCTCTTCTTGAATTTGCCTTTGAAATTATTCTTGTATGTATACTTTCCTTCTTCATTGTCATCATTACCCTTATTTGGGAATTTAGCTACAAAATGTCCAATCTTTCCACAATTAAAACATTTAAAAGGTAATTTTCCTTGATATTTACCTATGTCCTTTTTTGGCTTACGAATGAATAGATATCCATTGTCATCTTCATCATCACTAGAAGTATCACTTGATTCTTGAATTTTATCCTTCTCTTTCTTTTATGTCTTGAAAGCTACTTCTCTCTTTGAAGGTTTATCTTGTTCAGTCTGCATCTCATATGTTGTAAGAATACCATGAAGCTCATCCATATTTATCTTGGCTAAATTATTAATCTCTCTAATTGCTAAAACTTTTACATCATATCTCAATGGTAGATATCTCAAAACCTTTTGAAGGATAGTCGATTCTTCTAAATTTTCTCCAAGACCTTGAATTTGGTTGACTATTTGATCAACTCACAAGAGATAACTTGTTATATTTTCTTCTTCTTCTTCTATCTTTAAACTCTCAAACCATCTTCTAAAAGTCTAAATCTTAGCTTGCTAAACCTTTTAATCAGCTTTGTAAATATTCTCAAGTTTTACCCAAGTTTCATGAGTAGATTTACATTGCATAACTTTAACAAATTCTGATTCACATAAACCACATAAAATAACATTTAAATCTTTAGCATTGTTTTCACTTGCCTTCTTTTCTATCAAAGTAGTTACAAACATCTATGGTTCTTCATATTCCTCCACCATTGCTTTCCATATGTTGAATCCAAGGGCCATCAAATAAGTCTTCATCCTTATTCTCCAAAAAACATAATTCATCCCATCAAACAAAGGTGCCTTATTTTTAGAAAATCCTTCATGTGATCCAGCCATCATGCTTTCATGATCTTCCTTCAAGCTATAAAACTTTTTCAAAAGGAACCTGCTCTGATACCAATTGTTAAGAATGAAATATACTGAGAGGGGGGGTGAATCAATATATTATATATCTTTTACTTAATATAATTTCTTTTCTTTAACCACTCAATTATACATTCAAGATATGTAATAAAATTGAAATAATAATTTGCACCACACAAGAGAGAGAGACACTAGATTTTTACATGGAAACCCAAAGTGGGAAAAACTACGGAGAACAATCTCAAGTATATGAATGAGCACCAACTCAAAATACAAATTTCACAAGCACCAACTTGCAGGATCACCAACCCCTTTGCTGAGTACCAACACAAAAACTATTTATGAGCACCAACCCATAAGAGCACCAACCCCTTACAAATATTCATGAGCACCAACCCATAGGAGCACCAACCCCTCTTGTGTATAAAACATAACTATCTCTCAATGTTGCTTACTTAAAAAATGACATAACTCTACAATATCTTCTTCTTTTCTCTCTTTGAAAACAAATAAAAAACATTAACTCTCTTGCATAAAATAAATGGCTTCTCAAGCCTTTATTTATAGCTTTCCAAATGACCTTTGGAATTCATCCTTTGTGACCCTTCAATCTTCATGGAAAATGGCACCAAACTTTCATGACCCTTCGTATCCTTGCATTTGAAAAGTCATATGGTGACCCTTCATAAGCAAAAGTATCCTTTCCTCTTTTGTCTTTATCTTGGTGACTGTTCATATTCCTTAAAGTGTCCCTTCATGGAAAAATTCACCATACCTCTTTTGTCTTCACATAGTGACTCTTCGAATTCCTCAAGATGACTCTTGATGAGAAAATACGTTTCATTCCTCTTTTGTCTTTTACCCCATGACTCTTTGACTTCTCCATGGGCCCTCTTTTGACTTATATGCAACCAAAAATATATACATTAATATTAAATAAATATTAACACACATTAGCCAAGATATGAATATTAAAAACACCATTAAATATAATGGGGCCTTTATCACTAATAATGCTAGACCTTTGACATCAATGACAATATTTACAATAAGGTTATCATTGTTTAATGGTTATAGTGGATATAACCATATTCTTTTTAAGGAAGAAGATTAATTTAAGATAGCCTTCACTACCAAGTGGGGGACATTTGCCTATAGGAAAATGCTATTCAGTTTGTCTAATGCTAGAGCAACCTTTCAAAGAGTCATGGATATGGAATTCCAAGGTCTAATAAATATTTTTATTATTGTATACTTAGATGATATTACTATATTTTCAAATATTTCAAGGGAGCACATGGTTCATCTCAATGAAGTGTTTAAGAGATGTAGACAATTTAGGGTGTCTCTTAACCCCAAAAAATGTGTCTTCTCAGTACATGAATATAAGATTCTTGGACATGTGATTTTTAAATAATGCTTTAAGGATTGATCTTGAGAGGATAGAATCAATACTTGATTTATCTTTGCCTGAATATAATAAGTCATTACAAAGTTTTCTAGGTAAGATCGATTTTATAAGGAGATATATTTATGATTTTGCAACTTTAGCAAAGACACTTACAACCATGATTAAGAAGAATCAAAGATTTAGTTGGAATAATGAGGGAATGAGGTGGTTTGAATATATATAACATAATATATAGTGTTCCTACCCTTATTAATCTTGATTTTTCCAAAGACTTTGTCTTATATACATTTGCTAATGTGGACATAATTTTAGGTATACTCATGCAAAAAAATCAAGAAGATTTGGAGTATCCAATAGATTTATTTAGTTAAGTATTGGAGGATTTTGATACAAGGTACACCTATGTAGAGAATCATGTCCTTTCAATAATCATGTCTTAAAAATTTTAGACACTTTTTATTTAACAACATGATATGTCTAATGGTTATTCATTCAAGTATCAAGAAGTTCTTGATGAATAAGGACATAAATGAGAAGAGGGAATGTTGGATAACAAGAGTGATGGATTATTAAATTAAAATAAAGGTCACTAAAATAACTAGAGGAAAAATATTATGTGAGCACATAGCCTAATACTTGCAAGAGAATAAGGAGGTAGTTTTAGTGTTAAATGATGAAGAAGTTGTAGCTGATCATACATCATCTTTAAGTTAGTTTCAAGACTTGTAAGGTATCTCCAAGATGGTTTATAGCCTCATAAATTAAATTCATCAATGAGGATATATTTTATATTTTATTCCATTCATTTTCTCCTTATTTATGGTGTGTTTTTCAAGGACATTAATGGTATGTTCTTAAGGTGCATATAGCGAAGACAAATAGAAAGATTGCTTGAAGAGTTCCATGATGGAAATGGTGGTGGTGATTTATCTAAAATAACTATAAACTTTATGATCATGATATGTGGGTACTATTGGTCAAGTATATTTATATATTTCCATGCTTGGGTAAGGAAATGCATGCAATGTGCCATGTTTGTAGGAAAATAAAAACTTGTAGCCTTACCTTTCTAACCAATATTAATGGATCATCCTTTTGTCTAATGGGGTTTGGAATTAATTTTATTAATTAAAAAACCTTTAATCTTTGGTCATAATTCGATCTTTACTTCCATGTATTACTTCACATGATGGACATAGGCAATATATTTGAAAGAAGCAAACGAATCTAGTGTGTTATATTTTTATGAAGGTTTGATTACAAGATTTGAAATTCCCTCTACCATCATTTTGGATGATTCCATAGATTTTTTGAGAGATAATATTAGCCAATGGGATGTTAAATATGGTTTATACCTCAACACTTCATCAAACTACTACCTACAAGGTAGTGGCCTTGTTAAGTCCACCAACATGAACCTGCTAAAGAACATAAGAAGGAATATTGAAGATAATTAGAGATAATGGTATTTAAAGCTTAAGTCATATCTATGTGCTGATAAGATCACTTAAAAATGTCTATATCCAATTAAAAATACAAGATGAGGTATGGAAAGGAATCAAGGTTGCCCATCTCATTTGAGTTTCCTACTTTAGAACTAATATATCAACTAGAGTTGTTAGAGAATGAAACAATGGAGGTAAGGTATGTTGAGTTTATGGAGCTAGAATATATTATAAACTAGTCCATGTTGGCCATGAAAATCCATCAATTAAAAGTGAATAAAAACTTTGACAAAGGATCATCTTCAAGGAGTTTCAAATAAGGAGACTTAGTTCTCAAGTGGGATGGAGACAGAGCTAAACTAGGAATACACACCAAGTATGACTCCCTTTAGAGTGGCCATTACACAATATCCACCTAAAAATCCCACAATTATTTTCAAATTTCTAAGATTTATGGTGAGTAGCTTCCAATCTTAGTCAATGGGATACATCTAAAACATTAGATATTGAGAGATAAGTTCTTTTATACATAGTTTTTTTTCCTCCAGTGCTTTCCTAGCACATTATTTTTCTTATGCTTTGTTTCAAATAAGTGATTTGATTGAATGTGTCTTGTTATTTAGTTTCCTTTGTTGTGTGTGTCTTCTTTCCTTATTTTGGAGGAGAAGCAATTATCTTATTTCAATTACAGATTCTTGTAGTCATTGGTCAGATTTTTCAGTGATCAATTCAAAATGTAAAAGATATTTCATGAGTCCAAAATAGATGTCAATTTTCTGGTTCATAAGCATAGAAGGCATGTTTCCTAGATGAGTCATAAAAATGTTGATAATTTTGGCCTCACAGGTCAAATTATCACCCCTATAACTTGAAACTTAGATTATCATGTTGTCTTCCCTATTGGTTACTATGTTGTTATTGTAATTTTTTTTAAATGGTTATCCAAAACCTTGATCAGTAGAGTTTAAGGTAAATTTGATGAATTTAAGGTTTTGATCATCATGGCCATGTGCTTGTCTAGCCACCTCTTGACCTATTTTAGGTTGTTTCAAGTAATGAAATGAGTCTAAATCATCTTAATAGGCCTCATGGCTTGTGTCAAGGTCATTTCATGCTTTACAATTAATCAAACTAATTGGTGATATGCTTGATTAATTTCATAACCTAGTTGATTGCATTTTGGATCACTTTATGGCTTATAGAGTAGGTTTTTCATGATAATGGAAGTATAATATAAGAATAAGGACATGGTGTACCTATTCAGGGATGAAAAGGTCTAATGAATACTTTTTTAGTAGTTTAATTAGGTTTATCAAGTGGTTATAATAGTTTTAGTGCCAAAATGCCTATTTTAAGGTTGTATATACAATTTTAAAGGTAAAATTGACCTCTAGACATCTTCAAGACCTTATTTGTTAATTTTAAGGTCAAATACATGGTTTGGAATGATTTTTAGGTGTCAAAATATAGAAAACCAATTTATCTCTCCTATTAACTTCCTTGGCAGCTTTAGGAAGGCCATTAGTTTTTTCTCAGTATGGAGGAGAGAGAGAGAGAGAGAGAGAGAGAGAGAGAGAGAGAGAGAGAGAGAGAGAGAGAGAGAGAGAGAGAGAGAGAGAGAGAGAGAGAGAGAGAGAGAGTTGGGTCCAAATATATTGGGAAATGATAGGGACCATAATGAAATTCAAGTTAGTGGCATTATTTTTTATATTCATCCCCCCATATTTATAAAAAATATCTAAGAGTGTAAGGGGGTCACTATGTCCTAGTCATCCAAACAAGGTTTAGGTTTGTCTCCATTTTTTCACTTTAAAAATTGATGGATAAAAATGGTTATATTAGTATGATTTAAAGGATAAATAAGACATTTTTCATGATAAACTCATCATGTAACTTATCTTGATAAAGATTCTTTTGATAGGAAATTGGTTGCCTATCTTGATTGTTGCAAATAGAATGTTTAGGTACCTTCATATATAAGAGGTTTTTTCTTGAGGTATCTTGAGTAAGATGGGGAATTTCACAAGGTATATTTGTAGGTATAAAGGGTTTATAAATGTATGAGATTAATTTATTGAGGTCATAATGATAGTAAAGGATTTAAAAAAGGTGAGAAAGTCTAGATTTACCTTGGCAATACAATCTATATGACATTATAAGACCATACTCTCTTAAATATAAAAATAACACTTGTAGGCCTAATGAATAGGTTAGAAGAAAATCATGATAGGTGACAAGAATAGATAAAATTTTAATAAAGATTCATGAAGATAAATAACTTATCTTTAAGGGAATAAAGTTATTTCTCAATGTTCATAAGGTCTTCAAGATAACTAGTTATATTCAAGAGAATTTTAGGATCCAATTAGGCCTCAAATGCCTAAATAACATAGTTAATTCTATGTATTACTATATTACTAACTGAAAGGGATCTCTAAAAAACTATGTGCTTTTAAAAATGTGTTAGTTGAATAGTCATGGATGCTATAAAAATCATAAAGGGATGAGAATGATCCAAGTGCCACCAAGGTACAGTCAAAATCATAAAAGAAAACCTCTTTAAACCCTATTTAGTAGAGATTAAGGTACTTTAGTAGTTTTTAAGGTAAGGTCATGTTTTTTTTTTCCATATTAATCAAGTTCCTTGAATACTTATCCAAGTTGGTAAGGTGATTTAGATTAAATAAGTAATTTTGGGCTCATGTTTGTCATGTTACCAACCATGTCATATATATTTTCTCTATCTATATAGAGGCCTAAAAGGGAAGAATATGCACCTACAATAGTCATCCATTTTAAGGCTTTTTAAAGAAAATATCATGTTGAATCATGGAGGTAGGTGGTTTTCAAGTCTAATAGCTCAAATTATATCAATGATAGGTATTTGATATTTTTTAATCTTGGGATCAATAAGGTAAGTAGAGTGGCTTTCTACACCTACAATCAATCACCAAAATACACATCTATAGCCATGATGTTTTAGCACAATCAACATTATTATTATGAAATATTAACTTATTATGAGTAGGTCAATATGATAGATATGGTGGATGAGTTGAGTATAAAAATTACTTGAATATTATACATTGAAGACTAAAATGAGGTTATTTAGAAGAGAAAGGAAAGTGACTTTTGAAGTCTATAGTCACAGTCAGTTAAGATGGATTTTATGTTATCACATGAAAACATGTGTGTGAGAAGAAGTTAAATTATCACACTTTCATGAGGTGTTATGAGGTGAAATATGTATATGTAGACATATTAAAGGAATTAATAATATTAAACTTCTTCCATCAATTCTAATAACTCTAAAATAACCACCTATAGTCAGCATAACTGGGCCTAACTAAGCTCTAAGGATAATAAGATGAATGAGTGCAATGATGAGGTTGAACTTTGGCTGATCAGTCATTTCTTAGAGTGTGAATTTGAATATAAGGCCACAAATAATATTTAAAAGTAAGAGGATATATTAAAACAACAGTCATAGGTTTTAAATAATTATAGTCAAGCAAAATGAGGTACAGTTAGCCTATGTACAGTGCACGAGGAAAACTTGTGTGAAATGGAAAAGTGAGGAGTTTAGTGATTTTAAAAAGATGATAAGGATTATTATATAGTTTTACAAACATATTAAAGGTATTATTGAGTCTAATTTATCCAAATAATCCAAGGAAATAGAGAATGTACACCTATTTCTAGTTTACACCTATAGACAATCTTTGTAATGAGTGAGAATGATGGACAAATGTCACACTTATGATAGTATTATTAGTGTTATAATGTTTTTATATGATTTATTAGATAATATCAAGGAGTTTAATCCATGTTAATTTAATTTTTTTTATAAGATCACATTAATAAAAGATAGGGTTCATTCCAAACTAACATAGTTTATTAGAGACTTACAAGTTTGCTCTATATCAAAGTGAGGAGATCATGTTTCTCACTAGAATTTGGATGTATAATAGTAATAAATGGATGTATATTACCATATTCAAGACCTTCATCAAGTTTATAGCTAGTGATGAAGAGAGAAACATAAGGAATAGACCTCTAGGGTCAATAAACATAGTTTGCATACATCCCTTGGTAGACAAGAACAAGTATTCAAACTTGTTTGAAGGGTTAGTGATATAGAGTATAATGTTGAATCATTTAAAGAATGTTTTAAATCATGATTAAATATTTATTAAATATAAAAATGTGCTTTGACGTCTTAAGACCTAAAAAAAACTTTCTCAACCTTCATACATAGTCACCTCAGCCTGAGAGGTATGTTTGCACAGGTTAGAATTACACCAAGGAATTTAATGGTATCTTGAGTTTGTTTTTGGTGTTGGAGGGGATCCCATACTTCAAACATCTGGATTTGGTTCATCCCTTGGGCCTCACATTTGTATGAACAATTAACAAGAAGGCAAAGAACCTTATTTTATATGACAGAGAGCTCGAGTGGGCCATATTTTTTCTCATAACTTATATGAGGTTTTGAATGGGAACTAAATCCCATATGGAATGTTAAATGGGTCCCCTTGATATAAATTCTTGGCATTGGTTTTTTGAATGGACCCCTATCCTTTATGAACCATTGCTAAGAACATAAACCTCTTTAAACCCTTATTAAACCCTAAAACTAACCTGATGGAGGAAATACAACTCTTGATGACTTTAAATTCAATAATATGATATCAAAATTATCTTAATGACATTAAAAAATTTCCTAAGATCTAATTCAATGTGTTTGTTCACGTGAGCAAGTATAATATTGTATGGTATGACATAAAATATGTAGTTTAAAGCTTGTTTGTGAGGTTATGAGCTATAGAGTGATCTCTAAATCATTTAAATAGGATTATGGGGACTTAATATAGGTTCAATAATTATCCAAACTCTTATACATGTCTCTCAAAGTGTTACATCATCCCTGTAAGTTATCCACTTGGTCAAAAGGTGAGAAAAACTTAGTTTTGCAAGCCAAGAATCAATGGTGAAGTCTTATGAGTGCAATAAGAGACTTCAATCTCAAGGAATGAGTTATTTAAAGGTTTTACAGGTATCAAAAAGTCATTTTAAATCACTAAAACCTATAATTTTCATGAAATACATCTCAAACTACTCCTTAAGCGTACACAAGCATCTAGGCTTGCTAATTCCCATTTCATGGTTTTCCCATTGACACAAGGCCCTAAAACTTAAAATTTGGCATGGAGGATGATCTTAGGCTACATAAATTTAATTAAACACATTTTGAAATTTTCACACATGTGGGTGGTCATTTCAGCCAAATTTATATTTTTGGGCCTAGGAGGCCTAATTAGGCCTAATTGAAGAGATAAATGGAATAAAAAAGATACTTACACTTATATTTGGATCCTAAAATGTGGTATGTAATTGTAAGGGGATATAAGGTCTTAAAAAATGTGTTTAGTTTTCTATTAAAGTCCTTACACTCTTCTGTACAAGGAGAGTTACTAGTTTTTAGGGCTACAAGGAATGGGTGGAAAATAAAGCAAATGGAACAAAATTGCATATTTTGGAGGGATGAATGGATCCAAGTGCCTTTTTTTAGGTCTTAAATGATGTTTATAATCCATCCATGGAATTAATTTTTAGGTTTTGTGTGAAGTGTATGGTGATTACCATTGATATAACATTATGAATCAATAGTTTTCCTATGTTATTATCTAGTTTTTTCACCTTCATACAATATATTTCAGTTTATACATGTCATGCTAAGTTTTAATATCAATCTTAGTCTAAGTTTGGATGTGTATTTTATCCCTTTTATTCCTTCTATATAAAGAGTGAGTTTGTCAAGTATTTTATGTGAAACATTATTATATAGGTCATGTACCTAAAGTAAAGATAATGTGTGTAAGACTATTCTCTTCCTAAGAGTTTTAAGTGAAAGCATAAGTGGTAATATACATTGGTGCATCACCTTTAGTCCATGTTTTTATTTCAATTCTAGTGTAAACAATATCCTTTCACCATTTTCATAATCAAAAATCTATAGTTAGTAGGATTAGGATTAGATTTAGTGAGTGCATCAAGGGAACTAAAAATCTATCTGGAGATTATCTCCCTTCCAAATTCACCCACACTTATTAGAGATTCCATTGTTTCAGTAGGATCAAGAAGTAACACACATTCTCACAAGGGTAACACTCTTGATTGACAATATCTATTTATTTTTCATTCATTAAGATATAAAGATGATCATAAATATTGAATTTCAAATAGGATTTTGGATCTTTAATATCTGTTAAAGTCTTCAAACTATAAAAAATAGGAAGCTTAAAATTAGTTTGGTCTGAGTACAAGACATCAAGGGATTGACAAACCCATTTTCTCAAATGTATGAATCCTATAATATACATCAATCTCTCTCAAGCATGTTTCATCAAATAATTTATTTCATTCAACATTAGGAGAATACCACATAGTGTCAAAATCATTTCAAAATATGTTAAATGTTAAAAAAAATCCTTTGCCTTGTCAACTTCCATACAATATTTAAAAATGAAACCTACTAGTGATGGATATTCTTCAAAATTTTTGCATGCAGTCTCATACATGGAAATATCTATTGTATCATTATATTTTATAAGCTTTTTACCATCGATAACCCCATTTAATTTTTTTTTTAAATATAAAAAACTTTTAGGACTAATTGACATATAAGCATGTAAATCACAAATAATTTCCTCCACTTTTACAACATTTTCAAATGTACTTATAATTTTGTATGCAAGATTAATTTTATGGGGCATGTAATGAATTGAAATCATATATGGGGAAACTAATGCCTATAGACAAACAAAAACCATTTCTATTACCCTACATTACTGCTATACCATCAGCTCCAATGCATACCAACTTTGTAGCTATAGTATAATCGTCCATCCCAATAATATCCTTCAAATTAGAAATAACTAACTTGAAAAGGTTTTTTGCATTGTAATTTTTAGCCATTATATATATATATATATATATATATATAATAGTTGACAAAATAGCATGAGTTTCTAACCATGTTTACACTTTTGAAAATAATTTAAGGACACCTCATCTATTATATATATATATATATATATATATATATATATATATATATATATATATATATATATATATATAATAGATGAGGTTTCCTTAAATTATTCTCAAAAGTGTAAACATGGTTACAAACCCATGCTATTTTGTCAACTGTTGTGACCTCATCAACAAACATTGATATAAAGCTTGAATTTTTAACTTTTTCTTTCAAATATTCCTTCTTAATCATCACAAGACATTTTTACATGTTACTTCCATATGACCAATGTGATTGTGGAATGTTATGAAGTCCATTATGTTGAAATAAAATTTTATAATCTAAAAAGTCAGATATAGGTCTACTTTTTTTGAGAATATGATAGATCATTGAGAACTATATATTTTTTACATGTTGATTTGACTAAATAATTTTTCCTATTTGAGATGTAATTGTTCCTCCTTTCTCAAAAATATTCTGCATATGTTTCTAATTTTTTTCATACTCTTTTATGTATCTAGAATGCATGCATTCATTGACATCTTTCCATCCATGGGTATTTTGAATTTGTCCATATTTTTCAATGGACACATAAACTTTGCCAAAATGTTTCTCTATTATGTCCAACTTAAGTTGCATTTTGTGGTCCTTTAGTGATTTCCAAGAACATATTGTGTATTTACATTTAGTTGGTGTATCAACATTGCTTTATGGCTCTACTAGTTCAATGAAAGGAAAATTTTCCTACCAATCAAACTTAAAAAACCTTCCAATTATCCATCTACTTCTCTTTCTTTGCATAGATTTTTAAGTAATTTGATCTGCTATATTGATCTTATCATCAACAATGTCCTAAAGCCTTCTCTTCATTTATAGAAATTGGGGATTTTTATTTGCCACAAAAGTTGTTTTATCAGATTTAGAAGTTTCTTGTAATGTTTGAATCATAGCATATGGTTTGTCATTCACCATAGCCATGCCATATTTAGGTATGTCTTCAAGTGGTGGCATGTCATCATCAATAATATCTTCAAATGGTGAAATAATATTTTTATTTAATATTTAATTTGGAAAACCACACTCAATGGAGGGATCTACATGTATAAATATTTTGTTATTATCTTTCAAATGTCAAATTATAGTTATTAAAAATAAATAAATAAATAATGCAAATCATCTAGTACTTATATTATATGTGGGTGCAGGTTAACTTTACTTGGTTATTCTTGTTGGATACCCAAAATAAGATAATATTCTCTTTGTAATTTATAATTTACTTAATTTATTACCTTTATTACTAGATGATATTGTAAACTTTTTTTTCAAGACAAGCTATAGCCTATCACTTCGACACTGTGTAGTTAGTTATCCCTTTCATGTGGTCACAAGTCAAATTACCTACAAATACCAATAATTTCCAAGTACTTTAGGTCATATCCCAACACTTATAGGTGTTACTCAATCCCTATGGATGTTATGCATTCTAATTGGTCACTATAAAAATCTTGTAAATGACATCTAGACTTTGTGGATGTTGTCTAGTTTGTCTGGTCATCATCTAGATTTTATGGATAATGTTTAGATCTTGTGGAAATTATCTAAGCTATTTGGTCACTATCCAAACCATGTAGATGGTGTCTAGACTCTATCAACATCATCTAGTCAGTTTGGTCACTATCTAGAGTTTATGGATGGTGTTTATAATACCCTACAACATGGTGATTTATATTCAAAATTTGGAATTAGTTATCAATGGTAGGTGAGCTAACCTATAAATTATATATACAACCCAAAAATTTTGGTGACCCAACACTCTTTCTAGGTCCAAAAAAATAACCAAATTCATATTTTAGAAAATATAATATTCATAAATTAATAAATATTCACCACTAAAAAACCTTGATCCACTCACATAGATTACTCAAATTAAAAATTTATTTGATCTACACTAAACTCTCTATTCACAAAAGGTGGTCATGGCCTCTCTATATCTAGAACTTGAGTAGTTTATCTGGTATCACTAGTTATGTGCTCAAAATAAAAATAAATGTCTCTTCATTTTTTAGTATGTATTTTTTGAAGAGTTTTAGCTCCACTATCATAATAATATCTCAAAAAACTACTTCAAAAAACTAGACAAGTTACTCCAAATTGGGATGGTAAAGAATTACATTCATCAATTTTAGAATCTCTCCTTATCTTTGGTAGACATCACTAAGGAAAATATGATTGACCTATTTTTGGGTGGCCTCAAAGATAGCATCCAATTAGATGTTTTCATGTTTCATCCTAATAATATATTTGAATCCATACCAAAGGAACATATGAATAAGTGAAAAGAGTTGATCAAATGAAAACCTTTGACTAATGTGCATGACCACACCTTCCCAACATCATCATTTCTATAGCCTACTAGTTTGACACCTCAACAATTTGAAGAAAATCATGCAAAAGGTTTGTGTTTTGGATGTGATATCAAATGGATCAAAAGACGTTGATGTGATAAAAAATGTTGTTTTACATTAAAGATACCAATCAAGAGGAATAATATGATGAGTCTCTATGGGTAGGTTTGGAAGAACCTAAGGATGGATTTAAATATTATTAACCTACTATTTCCTACCATTTACATTTAGGCATTCTTACTCCTCAAACTCTTAAGGTGGTGGGTTTCCTAAAGAAATAAAAGGTGACTATGATAATTGACTCTAGGAATACACATAACATCATCAACAGTAAATCAACTACTCATTTGAATTCTTTCCTTTACCCAGATCCAAAATTTTAGGCTAAGATTATAGATGGTGGTATAGTCAACTATTCTAGAAGATTCCATATAATTAAGCTTGTTATGGGAGACTACTTTCTAGATTATCCTATGTTTTCTATTCCCATGGGAGGAGCTGA